>NQLW01000100.1:485352-506053 GCA_002312845.1 Kalanchoe fedtschenkoi
ATATTTTAACGAACTTTTGAAGCTTCTGCTAACCCTACATACTACCAACTTTATGTATAATAAATACTATTCCTGTTATACCCAGTATAAGTACAGTAGCGTAGAGAGGGGTCGAAGTCGAACATAAAACAGCAATAATCAATCATATGGAGTTATTTAAATTGTGTGGTTAGTTAAACAAATTATTGGAAGCTTCTTACTTGTTTGATGCCTGGGTAAATATATATAAAAAAAGCATCCCCATCCCCCATGGAAAGTTCAAAATATTAATGCTCAACTGAGAATCTATCATATCCTGCTCATTGAATATATGATGCTAGCAGCTTTCAGACAATAACACAAAAGCATTACCAACATTTTTTAAACATCTTGAACACGAGAAAGCAAGCATTTTTTTTTAAATTTAGATACTTGTTCTAGATGGTGAGTATGTGATTTAGAGAGATTGGGTATCAAATATGTGCTTTCACATACCAGATGATTAAGATAAACATAAATAAGTGATTTATTTCTTATTTTCCATTCAAAAAATGCTATAAATCAGAAAAGTCGTTTTCAGAGAATTGGTTAATATTTTTTAAAATTTTAATACTAAAAAAATAATTATGCAATATCTAAAAGTCAAATTTTCTTCAATCTAGCACACAATTTAATCTACTAAAATATCTATACAGATAACATGACTCTTTATCGCAAATTCTTGGGTGCTCCGGGAGTAGGTGTTCTCATTTGCGACGTCATTTTGTTTTTGATGAAAACAACGTCATTTTACATGTTACATATTAAACACACCGCCCTCGGTCAAAACAACTGATGAAATATAAGGACAACTGATGAATATAGCTGCACAACTGGTGAATATAGACGCACAACTGGTCAATTGTGTGCTTCTATATTCACTAGTAATATTTATAAGCACAACTGATAAATATTCACCAGCTGTGCTTCTATATTCTTCACCAGTTGTATATATAAACACAAATGATGAATATTCACTAGTTGTGTTTCTATATTCACCAGTATTTATAAGCACAACTGATGAATATAGAAGCACAATTGATGAATATAGAAGCACAACTGATGAATATTTATCAATTGTGCTTTTATATTCACCAGCTGTATATATAAGCACAATTGTTGAATATAGAAGCACAACTAATGAATATTCACCAGTTGTACGTGCTTCTATATTATTCATCAGTTGACTTGCTATATTCATCATCAGATGATTTGTGCTTCAATATTTGCAAAAAATAACAACCGGTTTCATCAATTGGGCTTCTATATTCATCAGTTGAGACAAAAAATGAGAAAAACAACATCGTATTTAATCAAAATCAAAGCGACGTCGCAAACGAGAGTACCTACTCCCGAAACACTCAAGAATGATTGATTTTTTTCACTCCTATTTTTCACAACATGCTAGTGATTATTCTTCTTCAATTTTTATTTTTTTTTCATTAGAAATTCTTGATTAAGGGAAAAAAATGAGACGGAAAAATAAAATGATTTTTTTGTTTAGTTTAGGAAATGTCAGTGGTAAAAGTATAAAAATAATTAAATCAGAGAATGTTTTAATATTTTTCACAATTTTTTCACTTCTAATCAAATAAAAAAATTAAATCAAATACACAGATTTATTTCCCTTCTATTATTCTTTTCTCCTCATTTTTCTTAAACCAAACACTGAAGCTCCTCGTTCATACATATACTATATTATATAATCAAATTGAATTCATAATTTCAAAATTCCTTTAGGAATAAATTATTCGACAATGTTTATCACCAATGCCAAAAACAAATAAATAAATATCAACAAAAATTTTCCCAAAATAAAATGGATTAATAGCACGTTTTCATTCCCAACAATTCGTGGCTTGAATTTGCGTGCACATGGGTCCCCGATAGAATAGTTAAAAGAAATTTCTTTTAAATTAAATTTTAAATTAGGATAATTGTAGGTAGTTTAATACTACTATTCAGCACGGTTAAGAGAGATGAATCCACGTGTATTTTCTATTATTATACTTTTTTATATTTTTTAATTTTAAAATGTCATTAAATTAACTGCAATATAATGGGTTATAGTTTTAGAAAAAATCTAAAGAATATATTCATTATAAGACAAGATGACGTTTATAATTCTAAAACACCGTCTAAAGTTTGTATTTCACACGTCGATTTAATGTTACAAGCAACATTTTACTTACATGATGTGCATCATTTATGTGATACGATGATATATCAGATAAGCATGAACTATGCCTTTTAGATTGAGATAAACTGTCACTTAAGGTTTATTTTATGATATAAATTTGCAATAGAGATGCACTTAAAATGTGAGATGGTAAAAAACTAAATAAGAAAAAATTCAAATAGAATTATCAATAATAAAGTAATAATATGATAAAAATCGGTACCATGACAAAATTAATACGCCTTTATGCACTTGCTATTCTGAAATATGAACAATGGCTTCTCCAATTAACAGGTGAAATTGGAGAATTACAAGACAAAAAAGTATAGGCAATGGGAATAAGATCTCACAGATCCTTTGACTGCCCGCCCGCCCACCTGAAAAACAAAAAAACTATGTTTCTTCTTCAAACTTTAGAGCACTAATAAATCAAACAGAGTGGGTCGGTTGACAACCTTTATTTTCCAGAAAAAAACAGCATCAGTAGCCTAATTAGCAGCAGCATGTGTAGGGCATCTTAACCACACGCGGACTAACATTCCCAGGAAGCTCCCGCGCCATTTCCTGCGACTCATTCTTCCGTACACACCGCCTCATTCCTACGTACATTCCTTTCTTTCATCTCGCATATGCAAATTGCATTAAAATATTTTGTTGGGTTTCAGCTTGTATGAGCTGTTGCCAATAAATCATCATTTGTATTATTCGTACACTCACTTTGTTTTTGCTAGAGTGTATATTATCCTTTTAATTACGAGTTTAGTTATACTTCATCCGTCCTCTAATACATATCGTTTAAGGTTAATTTGAATAGATTAAGATGAAATTAATGCTAGCGGTTGACAAATATAATGAGTGGGTGGTTGATGTTTTTTTTTTAAATTTATGCAAAAAATAAAATTGGTAGATTATTACTGGTTATGAATGATTTTTGTATTGATTATGATAAAGAACTGATTAATGTTTGACATTTTAAGGTAGTTGTTGATATTAAATACGAATTAAAATTGTTAAGTGACAAATAAGAGTGAAAAAAAAATTTAATTAAATAATATGTAAAAGAAAAAAGATGGAGTATGTAATAGTATTGTTTGACTAAATATTAAAAGTTTTTTGAGGTGTGGCTTGTTCAAATAGTTTCGAGTAAACAAAGGGGCGCTTTCAGTCAATTAATCAACCCTAAAAGTCAACACCACACAAAGTATGACTCCAATTGCATCCCTTCATTTAATTTTGAGTCCCTTTACGCACACACATTACTATTATCCTACTTCTCACACAACTCAACCTCTCTATAAATATTGTCCACACCTCTTTCTTCTTCTCTCAACCCACCCTCTCCACATTATTTCATACCGGACTACTTTTACTTCTGTTTTATTATACATCATCCTCCTCATTCCAAAACTCATCTGTAGATTTATATATCGACGAAGCAGCTCCAGCCGCTGCTTGTTTCGATATCGTACCTTACTATTATCCTCCTCTTTCTTCTGTTGTTTATAATATCGATCTCGTTTTCGATTAAATTGTATTGTATACATTATACAATTACACATGGGTTTGTTCAAGAGAAGCAGGGAGGAATACGGTGGAGAGCAAGTTATTGATCATATAAAGATAGCCAACTACCTGATGTTTCTTTCTCGAGGGGGAGTGGACGGTGGCTTTACTCCATCCCTGACAACATCCACTCACCAATATTCGTCTAATCGTGTTTTCGAGTGCAAGACCTGCAGTCGCCAGTTCCCATCTTTCCAAGCACTGGGAGGTCACAGGGCCAGCCACAAGAGGCCGCGAATAATGACAACGAATGATCAAGCCAGCAGCTCCAGCCATGGCTTAGATGGACCAACCTCATCTTCATCCTGCTCGCCGACGAAGCCAAAGACTCATGAGTGCTCCATATGTGGATTAGAGTTTGGGATCGGGCAGGCTCTTGGCGGACACATGAGACGGCACAGGGCTGCCACCATGGAAGTCACCACTAAACCGTTACAAGAAGCAGTGCTGCAAGGGACCTTGGTGAAGGCTGCTGCTGGTGGTAGCAGCAGTAAGAGAATTTTATGTTTGGATTTGAACTTGACACCTATGGAGAATGATCTGGAATTCAGTCTTGGTGGGAAGGTGATTGCTTCCATGGTTGGTTAAGAGTTGAACTGATAATAGAATTTCTGTTTAATTTCTAGAGGAAAACAACCCAGTTGATAGAATAAGTCAGTCATTACATTACACAGACACTTTTCTTAGTACTATATATATATATGTATATATATATATTATTAAGGAATAATCATCGTATATATATTACATACTCCCTCCATTCAGTAGCCAGATTTGCGGATATCATCATGTTCACATGTGTCTACGGATATCTGTGGGAGGATGGATGATCGATCTGCTGTGATTTCGTTTTTGTAGATTCATTTTATTGTTATCCTTCACCTATTTTTCTCCTTTCTTTTCAACTTCTTATCACTGATGCTTGTAGATACACACACAATAAAATAAGAATTCTTTTTTTTTTTCAATTTCATTGTCCACAAGGTGCTATTTTGATCAGGTGTTCAAATTCAGTGACTGGGATGGAGCAAAGATACTTATAAAGTATTATTTCTTTGGCTATCAGTTTAAGAAATTAAGGTGACGCGCGAGTTTTACTTATGAATATTCAGCAACATGTAGATTATTTCCTATACGCGTTTGTCAAAAAAATGGCTCTTAATTTCAAGAGTTTTGTGAGACTGGTGCATGATCCAATCGAAGTCCTAATGTGAAGATGTTGAAATTAGAGACTTTTTGAATACCCTCGAACATGAGAGGCGGGTTGGAGGTTCGCAATTATGGTGTTTGGAAAATGTAATGTTTTATAAGATTAGAATTGATACTTTTAAAATATTAACTCTGGATAGAGATAACAGCTATAGTTGAATGAGCTTTTGTATGCATCAATATTTGAGAACAAGTCTATTTTTTGAACTTAAATATTCAACGAAATAGTGAGGTTATTTAATATGTGCTTTTTCCTCATTAATTTTTGGGTCTTTACTTCTTTTTATACATATACGATTATTAATTTTTTTATTTATAAATTACACATTTTTTGCGTGGTCAGGTGTCGCACAGTACTCCCTCTATTTTGATAGTGGCGCCAAACTCATTACACGCATCTGCAGCATAGCCATGCCCATGCGGTATCACCAAGACTCAAATCTGGAATATTTGAATTGTTAGACAACACCTTTAACCACTAGGTCAACTCGTTTACGATTTATTGATTGTGTTATTAGAGTGATCCTTTAATTGAAACAAGAGAGTGACTATCAATAAAATGAATCAAAATTTTGAGAGTTTAATAGAGTTGAATTGATGGCGTCAACCATTCAATTATGGAAATGTGACTGGGTGTAAACAATCGCTCATACTCTACATTCATGTTACCACCTCTGCTTCGTGTCTTGCTACCTGCTCATTTCCAATGAAATTTCTCCCATTCAGATTCTTTGCAGAACAGAGTCTCTATCATTAAATGTTGAATCCATATGCTAGGTAGATCATTAGAACGTTATTGAAACTAAGAAGCATATCTAAAAAAAATAACTCTGAAGGAGTTTAATCAAACCACACACTCGGTTTATCAAGTCACGCTCGTTGTAATGTGATAAAAAATATTCTAATTCATGTAGCCGCATGCTTAGTTTGCCAAACCACGTGCGTGGTTGCTCACTGTATCCCTCAAAAATAGAGAAAAGATAAAATAAAATATGTACGAGTTACTACGTTACAGAGTTAACCTATCTCCAACAACAATGTCAATTTGATAGGATTGTCTTTTGCAATAAATTTATACATACTTGGTTATTAGGTAGTAGTAAATATATGGTCGATCCACATTGACAAATTCTTGCATAATAACAGACTCAGATAAATATAAAAAGACTCACTAGATAAAAAATAGTAGATATAACAAGTAGCTCAGGTGATTTGACTTGTGAATGTGTTGATCATTGATTCTAATGATAAAATTCTTATAATGAATTAAACTTAATAAAATATACATCACCTATCAATCAGGAAAATGTGACTGGATGTAAACAATCGCTCATACTCTACATTCATCTTCTCCTTTAGCAAATGATATGAATCATATATGTCTTAATATGCATTATTTAGGTGGTCAGTCTAGCAAAAGAGATTGAGCTACTAGAGTATGTTTATCTATATATAGACCGGTACGAGCATTAGTTTATTTGCTAATTGACTAGTTGGTATTGGTTCTAGCATTCACAACTAAATCAGCGAAAGAATTATGTAACAAAGTATTCATCCATTAAAAAAATTGTCATGCAACAAAGCAATCATTCAGTTGAAACAATATAAACATAGCATTATACCAAGAATTTATTACGAACGGATATATCACAACAACGATTTTTAAGTCACAACATCTGAACTACATAAAAAAATTAGACACTAAGGGTCATATGGATATACGTAATAAGTTCAATAAATGAACCCTTAAAAGCTGAGTTTGAACACTTTAGAAGGAGCTCCCTTGTGGTCTCCACTTCTCTTTTGAATTATACATTAATTGAAGCTAACACGATACTAACACTCCGAATAGTGAGGCCGAGACCTTACAAAACTTTAGATAATTTTCAATTTTTTATTTTATTTTATTTTATTTTTTGTGGTGGTCAGGGGTCGCACACCCCCTCCACCTTAATAGGAGGTCCTTACTCACTGCGCAAACTCACGTGCACCTATAGTGTATTAAAGCGTAAATACGGTACCACTAAGGCTCGAACCTATGACCTTGGGATTGTTAGACAACACCCTTAGCTACTAGGCCAACACTTTATTTGTTCAAATCTTTATATAGTTGCTTGAATTGCACAAATTGGACATCTGTCGTGAAAATTACGCCCCTCGCAAGTTAGAAGATTGATTATCTTCAGATTTGGAAACAATACATGTCGCACTAATGTATCACTTAAAGTACCGCATGCTCAGCTGTCACGCGCGGCAAGACGAGGGTGTCAGTTTCTTTTTCCTCACATCTTGGTAGTGGCGCCCTTACTCAGTGCGGGTCAGCTCACGCGCACCTCCAGCGTACCTAAGCATAAATGCGATACTACCTAAATTCCAACCATAATCTGAGAGTTATTAGACAACATCCCAAATTATTAGATCAATACATCACCACTTGATGTCATGTCGGTTGCATGAATTATTTGAACTACACCCCGTTATGTTCATATTAAAAATCTAGATTTTTTTCATATCTGTTTGAATATTGCTATTTTTATGAAAAAATTATTGTAGTGTTATGGCGAGCATGACAGAAAAAAGTTAATGCATGAACGTCTTTTCTTATGTTTCTTTTTAATAAAATTAATTATAACATTAAAATTATATAAATTTTTTTAATAAATTCAGTTTTGAAGGGTTCATTTTTCTTATTAGTTCGAAGGTTCTCGGAAACTTAGGACCGGACCTGAATTTCATAACACTAAATAAAATTGATTATTATAAATTGGCCAAACATTGTAAATCAGAAAGCAACTAGTCGATGACTTAATACATCCCCTTAATGAAATTATGTTCTTTCAAAATCAAATGTTGCCTATGATCCTTTTTCCATTTGAATAGTGAAAATTTGTTTTTCGTCAGTCAAAGTTCGATTCCTTTTGAGAAAGTTATTTCCAAGATGGATATGGTAAGCAATTAGTAAAAGAATGTAGATTCCAAGAATGATATCAAATGTTAAAACTTACTAATAAAATATAAAAGATGACTTGGTTCGATTTCTCTTACTGTGGATTTTAAAATTGTTAATTTCATTAATGGAATAATTTATACTTACAATATGTAATTATTATTTTTGTTTTATTTTGCAAACACTTTCTAACACACTAATTCTTCTTTAACGAGCAAAGTCGGACGTATTGATTATGTTTATGTTTTGGTGAGAGGATACATGTTGAAATATTTAAAAATATATTAAAAATGAATGGAAATGTATGTTATTTTTGGTTGTTTAATTATAATTTGTATATGACAATTATAGGTTCCAATTAAAAATTCAATCATTACGCAGTAATTCCAAAATTCAAAATAATCGTGAATTATTTTAAAATTAAAAAATGATATCTATTTTGTAAGATGGAAATAATACGTACTTTACTTTATAATTTTTCCTATTATTTAATACACCGTGACTATGGCTGTGTATATCAATCGGTTTTCTATTTTAAGTAATCACTTTTTCTAAATGTAAAAGGTGCTTTTCTTTTTCTCTCCTCTATTTTAATATAAACTAGTGTTTTGAAATGTAACCCAATTGATTAATAAATATTTCTTTTTAATTACCTACTTTTACAATTTTAAATGGGTCACACAATCAAAACTTGAGGTTTTTTTTTTGGGGAGTACTAAAAGATATCATTGTATTACTAATAAACTATATCTCGTAACATCTTCTTTTTTTTGTAAATAAATAAATGAATAAAACTACTTTTTTATTTATAAACTTTTTTACACATGAAAAATCTCTTTATAATTAATTAAAGAATAGTTGATATTTGTGGAAAGTAGTCATAAAACATTTGAAAGGCGCTGAACTGGAAGCTTCTTGTTGCATTCTCATTCTCGACCTTCTCTGCCCCGACCAACCTTCACTTTAATCTCTACAACACATAATCAGGTTGTAGCATCAGATCTCCGAGGAGTCTCATTTTGTGTTTTATTTGCTGTTTAATGTTGCATAAAAGTACTTAAATCAGCTGTTTTAAACTATACATTTTGTTTAAAAATAATCTGCGTAGTCACCCTTAATTACTTGACATCATTTGTTACTTACGTAGTAAAAACTCCCAACCCTTGAGTTCATATTTACATGTGCAGTGAATCTCATTTGCAGGCATATTCCTTGAATTGTCTGCCGCGTCAAGTACCGCCTTCTGCATGCAAAATGGTAAGAATTCATTTTAAAATTATATTTTTTATGGCGAAGTAAAAAATCTATTTATATAGGGCATAACTTGGATGGTATCTTTTCATTTTTGTGATTCAATTCTATTTCATAATTAATGATAAATTACAACTTTAAAATTCATCGTCAATACTCATCACTGTATATGTAATTTCTTTATCATCTTTTACTTATCACCTAATCGAATTTACTTATCCATTTTTATTTTATATTTAACAATTTCAATGCGTCAACAATGTAACTAATTTAAAACGTCAAACATTAATAACTTCATTATCATAATCAATAAAAATCATTCTACACCCGTAATAATCTACAATTTTACTTTTACACGAGTTTAAAAAAATTATTAAACACTTTGCCGATTAAATTTGTTCAACAGTTAGTATTAAAATCTCTTTAATCTACTCAATTTGAATTATTTTTTCTGATTGTTTTATGTTTTTTTATCCTTTTTTTAGTTTTCCAATTTGTTTACTTTTGTGATATATTTTAATTTTTTTGTTTAATATTTCCGTTCTTAAATTTTTCCGGATCTTGTTAAATTTTATATTTATAGAATTTTTGGAATTTTCTTATAATTTTTAAAATTTTCTTTTACTCAAGTTTTTATTTATTTTTATTTATCTTTTTAAATTTTTTAAGATTTTACACAAATTTACTCTTTTATAATAAAAACAAATCTCTAACAAGCCATTAATATTGTCAATAATTGGATTATGTAGTTAACAAATTCAAAAGTGAACCTATACAAGTATTGAGTTTGGGTTGGTTCCGATCCGGTTCCAACCCGGCCTATTGATATCGATAGTCCTGCATTGCTCATAATTTGAATTTTATACGTTTGGAAATTATGTACAAATGTCCTCCATATTTGGGCAATTTTTTTACAAGATTTATACAATTTTTAAAGGTTATAAACGAATCAAGTCAAACTGAGTATTGCATTATTTTCGTTCAGTTAATTCAAAAAATTCCAAGTTCGAGCTCGAGTCAAGTTTGAACGAGTTTTTAAAAAATATATGTTCAATCTCTGCTAATTTAATTTTAATGAGTTCGAGCTGAGCTCAAACTATATTCGAACATTTTTACTGATTCAATGTAAGTTTAATATATAAGATAAATGAGGTCCGAAAGAATTTGATATCTTTAAGCGACCTATTTGAATGAGAATGTCACTGCTTCCTTAGGCTTTGTTTGGTTTAGGGAAAGTTTCATGGAAAGGAAAATTAGGCGGAAAGTTCAAGAAATTCTTTGTTTGGTTTAAATGGAAAATTCCATGGAAAAAAAGTTTGATGAAAAATTGTATGGAAAATTTTGATTAACAACAATAATAAAAGACATTTTCCTTTAAACTTTTCATGTTAAACAAACAAGTGGAAAATGAAATGGATTCCATGAAGGATTTGGTTTCCATTCTATTTTCCATCCAATTTTCCTTTCCATGAAACTTTCCCTAAACCAAACACACCCTTAGGCTGTGTTTGGTTTAGGGAAAATTTTGAGGAAAGGAAAATTTGATTGAAAATTAGTAAAATTCATTGTCTAGTTTAGATGGAAAATAGGAGGGGAAAAAAATTAGGTGGAAAATTTGATGAAAAATGTAATTCTTATCTCTAACAAATCAATCCAATCAAATTCAATGTATCTCAAACAAATAATCAATTTTCAAACAAATTCAATGTATGAAGTGATGAAATGTTGATATTTTTAACATATTTTTCCATAAAACTTTCCATGATCATGAAAAATGAAATGGATTCCAAATAATTTTCCTTAACCTTGACATTTTTCTAATGAAACAAAACAAGAAAAAATTAGATAAAATCCTCCAAGAATTTCATTTTCTTTCTATTTTCCCTCAAATTTTCTTTTCCACCAAATTTTTCTTAAACCAAACACAGCCTTAATCAATAACTTCATAAGTATGTAAAAGAATTCTTAATTGAGTTCTTAAACAATCCTCACACAGGCTATAAACAAGATGTGTACAAGTTAGCTTAAATCAAGCTTCTTATATTCTATTTTATGCACCCGCCGGATCTTCGAACTCCTTTACAGCTCACTCTTTTTACACCGGATCACACCGCTTTATGGCTCACTTGGTGCATTTTGCAGCCTCAGAGTAATGACAGTAGTCGCCTCAGAAGATCAGAACAATGTCGGAACGAGGAGGATCAGCGACCATTTTTGATGGGTCTCACTAGGGCAGAGTTATTGTCAAACAAACGTCACAGGGCAGCTGTTGCTCCTGGCGAAGCTTTCCCCATTTATTCCCCACCAATATCCTCCAACACATCGGTGCCTCCAGGTTCAGGAAATAGCATTGCTAACTCGACGCCCCCACATGGAAGCAACATTGTTAACAATGGGGCTTTACGGAGGTTGATGAGCCCTAATGGTGGCGGCAGTCTTGCTACGGGCGGTCTGCCCATATTTTTGCCAGGAACTCCACCAACATATATGCCTTCACTCGGTCGCAACATGCTTCGGCCGCAGCCTGCTGTGGTTCCAAGAAGGAATCAGAGTTTGAACCGCAGCGTGTCCTCCTTTAGCCTTTTGTGGGGTGATGACAGTTCTTGCGGCCACCCTTACTCCTCTCACCGCCAAATAAGCCCAAACTTTACTCTAGGACCTGGCGGCTTTGGCTCTAGTAATGATCGTGCTGCCTTGATGTCTTATGCCAATAGAATGACCATACAGGATTTTCTCATTCAGTAAGGCCCCGAAACAGTCTGATTTTTGGACAAGGGCTTCGTCCAGTTGGTGCTTGGCTTGAGACCAGACCTCCCCTTCAAACACCGGATCTCTCCGCCTCTGCCAATGGCACTCCCCGTCAACCACTGAATCACTCTGCTTCTGCCAGTGGCACTCGTCTTCACGTATCCTTGATCCCCAAGGTACATAGGCGCAGCGTGTGCCTTTCAGGTTTCACCATTTCCTCATTACCTTTCTAATGAATAGCTTAGACTAAGAATTTTCTTGCAGGTGATTCTAGAGGCCACTGTGAAGGGCGGGGCATACTTATGCAGTTGCAAGAAATGTGAAGAAACTCCTGGCAAGGTACATCACTAAAATTAAACCCTGAACACTTTGGTTTTTTTTTTCTCTTGAATTGGTAAAAAGTTAGTCGAGGAGGGATGATCTTAAATCATAATCTATCCTCCAATGCAGACTATCAGTGCCTCTGAATTTGAGCAACATGCTAGCTGCAAGAGCGAACAGCCAACAAGAAACATATATTTTCCAAATGGGAAGAACCTGTGGACAGTGATGGAGGTGCTGCAGGCTACGCCCGACGAGAGGCTATATGAAGTTGTTCAGAATATTACCGGCAGCCCAATCAGTCCTGAAATTTTAGCAAAAAGGTAAGAAGTGGTGCGCAATCTGTTTGCGTTTTACACTGCCTGAAAATGTGTCATGACAAAAATATCTCTTATTTTCCTTTGCCATATATTAACAATGTTTGCCAGCGGATTTTCACAGCAAGTTAGGGAAGTGCAACATTGTAGCCACATCCTGTAAGGGTGCTGCTGAGGGAAAGGATCTGATGATCACCCAAGCTCAAACAGAGAAGAATCAGGTTTAAGCAAAGAATGAGGTTCTCTATGAGCGTCAGTAGCAGAATGTGATAGAACAGTCAGGTTTCTGAACATGCCTTTGCTCCAAGGATTTTCTTCTGTTTGACATTTTAAGATTAAGAACTCAAGTTATTTTTCTGCTTGACCATTTTCTTAAGTTTGGTACTTTAGTCACGCAATGTTCCATTTACTTAACTCGTCAATTCAGGTAAATATTTGGTCCGAAAATGAGTTGAGGAGGAAACATATTCATACAGTCCACAACCCTTTCGTTCGAGCAATTTTCTTTGAGCTCCGGGCTAAGTCTTCAACAATGAAACCTCCCAAGGTATTATGGAACAGAGGCAGAAATGAATGCCCAATTGAGATTACAGCTTCATTTTCTTTTGGGTCCTCTTCGCCTCAAACAGCTTCATCACTCTGTGTCACATTGCCCTCGGTCATTTCAGCCACCTTAGTTTCACTGCATGGTTTCTGAGCATCAACGGGGAGCTGATGGTCACAGGATGTGGACATGAGATCCTTTCTCTTCCCCCATATGACCAAGTACAGGCCGCTAACGATGACAATCGCTCCAATGGCCCTGGCCACGAACATGAGTTATCATCAGAACAATACATGAGGATTCAGAGAAGTTGAGATGGATCGGGTTCTGATCCTCTCACTCACCCTCCTAAATGCAGCTGCTCCCCCAGCATCACCGAGCCGAAGATGGTAATAATGATCAAACCCAACGGACTGAAGGAAGTAGAAAACACAGGTCCTCTATCCTTGATAACAATGGATTGAACATAGTAAGCTACTCCTGAGTTAACAATGCCCTGCGATCCAAACGTTTCATTCAAGTTTTAATCCCTTGCGAGTGAGGTCAGAGTGCAGTTAGAATTGTAGTGTTTCTATATAAATTTACGCCGTAAATTGCTGCCAGAAGCTTTATATCAAAACGGATAGCCCAGATGGCGGTGTTCCCCCGCTCGGCCACAAGCGCAACTGCTGCGCCTTCAAGCGAGCCCATCAGGCATATCAGAGACGTGAGCGAGAGTCCTGCTGGGAATGATTTCAGCGTATGCGCCTGCCAATGAAACACCAGCCATTTCACATGTCAGTGTCCTACAGGAAACAAAGATTAACGTGTCGTCATTTGTTTCGAGTCGAGTTTCTCACTTGTAGGATGACGAAAGATGACCAGCAGAAAAGGCCTATAACGATCAACAACGCGCCTTTTACCAGCTCTGAGTGCTCTGAAGAGGCTGCCGCATTATGACCCGTCTCGCCTTTTGTCCAGAACATTTCAATCACGGGACCCTTGATGAGTGTCAAGATCATGGCTCCCCCAACTGTCACAATGGTGCCTAATATCTTAGCCTGACTGTGCAGCTTTCGGATGCTCACTTTCTCGAACCTGCACATATCACAATAAAACTCAGCCTGATGTAGAAAGAAACATGTGTGGTGAATTTTGTCTAGTGAAAGTGTTACTTGAAAATCCAAGCAAACAGGAAGGTGATAGCTGGAAGAACATTGCACATGGCTGCCGCAAATGTTGCAGTTGTGTACTTCATCCCCAAGTAGTACAAGTTCTGATCGATGACCGGTCTGTAAGATTTGAAGCACTGGTTTCTTGAGTTTCTACATGTAGCGTGTAACTTTTAAAGCTTTTTAACTTGGGAGAAACTTACTCGAGTAAGGAAAGCAAGACAATCTTGCTGAACATGGAGAGGGTCATACTTGGCCTCACTTTCCTGAAAGTTTTGACACAAAACTGATGAACCAGAGAGTTATAGTTCATGTAAAAAGGAAAAGGGAGATGAATCGCAGACCTTTCGAAGAGATAAGCGAAGGGGGAGAAGACAATGGCAGCAACGGCGTAGCGGTAGACCACAAATGAGTAATGGTTCATGCCTTGATTCAAGGCAGCTTTGGCGATGAGGGCATTTCCTGCAGTTCCAAACTGTAGAAAAATCATAGCTGCAAATGGCTTCAGCTTACGGAGCCTCTCGCCCGCCATATTCCAGACACAAATGAAATCTTTCCCTCTTGGTTTGGTTAAATGTAATTGTGAGATGAGGAATGGAAGTAGGAATGTATTTATATTGGAGGTTGTGTCACAAGAGTGATTATAAACGTATGAGATAGTATGCATGACGTAGATGATAAAGATTTCAGCTTTTGGGCAGCTCATCTTGCTTTTGGCAACAAATATAACCGAACCAGCACCAGCACCAGCACCAGCACCAGCACCAGCAGCGCCTACATATTTGTCGTGTGAAACACAACTTCATTTCTTTCGCCGTGAGTTGAGATCAACATGTTTTTTTTAACGTAATATTTGTTGTCATATTCATGCTCTTTCTTAAAAGAAAAATTCAATTTATATTAAATTATTGAATCATAACTTGAATTAGATACACCATCTCAAAACTTATCAAATACCCATTAGTTACGGTCTATTGCCACCACATGATTTAGACATTCCGTAAAAAAAATTTCTCATTTTTTTTTCTACCTCCACTTCTATTTTGACAAGGAAATTGTTATTCATCTCTACTTCTATTTCTGTAAGAGAATGCAGAGACGAATATAACTAGGGTGTTCTAAACTCGTAACGATCGGAATCGATTTGAACCAATATCAGAACTGATAAATCTTAAGGATCGAAGACCATACCGGACTTGAATCGGTCTGGATTGGACAAGGCCGAAAAATTTCAGGTTTGGATTGGACCGGATCGGTTTAGACCCAATCAATAAAAGTAATTAATTTTTATTAGAATATTAAGTAAAAATAATCTTATTTATATATTAAATAAGATATACATATTTTTTGTAATAAAAATATTACTTTTCAATTAAATATTATCAAACCGGTCCATTTAAGACCAGACCGATATTTTCTGAATTTGGACTGAATTGGATCAAAAAGAAACCAGAATTCTTAAAATTGGTGAAACAAAAATGTGACCAAATTAAATTCATCAATCCGGACCAATTCAATCAATTTCAGTCCGGTTCCCTATCAATTTCCGATACGAACCAGATTTTGTACAGCTGGGAGACTACCCTTAATTCTACAATATCTTATTATGCAAAACTTACATTTCCACCAATATGTTTAATCTTCACAGAATGTTACTCTATATTAATAATATCAGTATTTTATAAAAATTAGTATATTAGGTGTTGCTACATATTATTTTGTTATTAATTATTTTAGTGCATCCGATAACATCATACATATAAAAAAAATGCTATTCCACAATAAATTGCCATCATTGATGATCAAGTGGTAATGATCCGTCCGTTATCCGTTAAATTTCGGATTCAAATTTTATAATAGTGATTGAATGTGCATATATTTTGTTTATATTTATCTTATCTAATACCAGAAAAAAATTTCCCTTAAAGATGACGGTGAGTTTCCATACAATGTGGCATCGTTGGAACTTGGAAGTGATAACAGAATAAAATTTGTTTACATCCTTTAATGAAAATCAGTCTTACTAAGGCATGAATGAGAGCACAAATTAGATACAGAAATTTTTTGTTAGATATATACATAAAGATTAACGTTAAACTTATAATAAAATAGATTAAATAATGCTGTAGGATATATTCGAATTAAGGTTTTTTATTGGCCAGATTAACTCAAATCCGAAGCAAATCAGACTCAATTTAATTAAATTTGAGTTGATTTAATTTATTTATATTACATTTCGGGTTGGATTGATTTTTGAATTGAACAAATTGAATTCAGGCTGAACTAAACTGCAAAACACAACCCAAAATTCTAACCTAAATTTATTATTATTTTTTTATCTATTTTTAAAATTTTCACTTAATATTTTTATTTATATTGTTTATATTATTATATTTTTACATGTTGATTTATAAAAGAAAGTGAATGTGTTGATCCATATTCAACCTAAATTGAAAATTTTAATTGAGTTGGATGGATTGGGGAGTTTGAGTTACGTCAACTTATTACAAATGAATGAAGATTAGCAACAACTCAATCCAAATTCAACTTGCTACCCGAATTTACACTCTTACTAATACAACCCAAAATTTTTAAAATAAATTAAGAATAAAAATTTCATAATTAAAAATTTTAAATATCTAAATTGGAAAATTAAAAAGTTAAAATTAAATATAAAAAACTTTAAAAATAGAAAAAATAAGAAAAATGAAAATTATCAAAATTCAATATTTAAAAAAAAACTTAGAAGAGATCCTGAACTACTACTACCTTCTCAATTACGCTCCGAACTGCCAAAATTATCAAAAATGATTAAAACAATAAAATTTGGACTGATTTTTCAAAATAAAATTCAGAGTTACACTCTTAAACTAATTTTACTTTAACAAGAAGCATGTTTGTGCATGAAAACTATGTCATTTGATCATAAAATTATGTGATATCATTTCATTCACATAAATAAAATGACATCTTTTTATACTCAAACAACATTAATCATTAACAAAATTAATAAGATCAATTGTATGTAATGAATTAAATCAACTGATTTTAAAATATCTAAAATTAGTCCAAAATTATTTTCATGGCACCCTCTTTTATAATTATGAATTTGAGTTTGGTTAGGCGCAAAAGAAAATTCTTAATTTTGGAACCAGATAATAGGTCCAAAATTTTCTTAAAAGGAACCAGTTAGCAGTATTTTATACCCCTCATTGGAATGTTGGTTATGTCACCATTTTTTATTGAACAAATAATCATTCGAATGTGGATGATGAGAATGTTAAGTGGTGTCATAAGTTCGAAACACCCCACTTAGGTTGTGTTTGGTTCGCGGGAGATGTGAGGAAAAACTTACATGGAAATTGAAATTAATTTTTTTATATTTGATTTTTAAAAAGTTTGGAAAAAAGAAAATTACATGAAAAATTAAAAATAAAGTTTTATTAAATTAAAAGATGTATTGCAATTTTCTCCAGAAATTTGCACCCAGAATAAAACAATGAAATATGAGGTGAAATAATGAACTTACTATTTGGAGTTGGATAAGATGCAATTTTCGTCTGTTGTGTTAAATTAACTATCTTAAATGGTAGGATAAAAATTAATAATTATATATAAGATTGTTGAATATAAAGTGACATCACCCATCCACACCCATGCCCTTTACCATTCCAACTTATATTGCATGTCACATCTTGTGCTCCTTCGAATTATAAACAAGCTGGTTGAAACTAAATTTTTTGTGACAAAATGCTTAAGATGTAAAACATCATTATTCAAATTGAGTGAAACTAAATCAACAAGTTGAATAAAAAAATTACTTGAGATTGGCTTCCAAATCGATCGGATTGGGATATTCTTGTTGGCAAAATAATGTGTGTATGAATTATGATTACATCATAAAACAGAAAAAGAAACATGTTTATAGAACACAGTGAGAGGAGACGAAATTTGGTGCGTGTGGAAGATTGGAGAGACTGGAATAGGAAGCAAAGGTGTGTTGTGGTGTCGATTGTGTGGGAGAGGCTGGTTTGTGTTTGGTTCAAACGCAACACGACACAAAGATCCTTAAACCAATAGAATTCCAAAGACATAAAGAGAGAGGAGACAGCAATGCTAAGGATTTGGAAAAACCCTAATGTGGAAGACTATTAGAAAATTATTAGGTGTCGCTTTGTGCGTGCCAATTGTAAACAACGAAGCAGAAGAGCAAAGCGATTTGTCAACGTAAATAATTATTGGAAGTGCAATCCACCATGATTAATTATATCATATTAGCACTTAATCCACTTTTGACAAAAAAAAATGATACGATGATTAAGAGTTAGTCTGTAATTAATTAGGTCGGCAAAGACAAAGCACAGAAAAATTAGATTTAGATTCACCCCACTGCACCACCACCATATGAATGTGATATGGCTGATAGATAGATGGCCACAAGTTTATCCACCTAAGCCAGCCACCTTGCTTAACTGAAATCATCACCTGAAATGTGATCTATGACTGTAAATCCAACCTAAATAAATTAGTCGCAATAAGCCTAAACTCTCATTCGGATCAGTATCATAAGATGCTTCATTCCCCTGCCTTTATTCCACTTCATTTTATGGACCTGAAACAGTGCTAATGTTGTCATTTTGCAAATGATGTACCAAGTTTTGAAATTTTATTAGTCGATATGGTGTGGGGTTAAGTCAACTAATATTAGTTAACACTACGCAAAGACAAAAAAAGCCAGCTAATCTATTCTTTTGTCCTAAATGTTCAGATAGATCATTCCATCAATAATCTCATAAGCTTGATGGATCATTGGTAAACCCTCGATCAATATCATAATTATTATACCAAATGGTAAGACATTGTTAGTTAGGACCAGCTCAAAATTCAAGTGAATTCACCATCTCTAAAAAACATACCATCTTTCACTGCCAAACTGTTCCAAAACACATGCACTTTCATATTGCTTAACGATAGCAACACATGCAGTTTGTTTTCCTTTTAATTCTTGGAGTAATAGAATTAATTTTAAGGTTCTGAATGTGTTAATTCAGTTCAATCAGAACCAGATTTCTCTACATATGACTTCTCATATTTAACCACTCACAACTTTATAATTTCTACTCCTGAATAGATCAATAAGATTCTCCGGATACAAGAATGCAATTGAACAAAGATGGCCACAACAAGTATTATATGACTCCTTGCCCTACGCACCCCAATTCCTTTTCAACTCAAGTCTCACATAGTTTCATTTCAACCCCATTGTCAAGGGGACGACATTGACATTGTTGGTCCATTTAAATATCTATTAAGATACGGACATGTCATCTTAATCATGCTAATTTTATCAGATCCATTAATCAATTAGATTAAGACCAACGACACAAACTTCAATAATACACATGAAGAAAACCCTTCTAATTTTACTTGAACCATATTTACATAGACACACATCCTTTTGATCATTGATCAACACGTACGTTACATGCGTGAACTGACTGAGGACACATCAGAATGCACTTTGAACAAACGATGGCTTGCTAGCTTTACATCAGGCAACCCTCTCTTGCATGTAAAGGTATTTTATTAAGTGTTTATCCTACTGCTTTTTATCGACAGAAATGCTTCTTTGTACTCAATTCTGTATTTGTCTTTAAATTATTTTCTAAATGCTATGCTATATCAATCCACTCACGAGGTTTCTTGATGAGTAATTAGAAGAAAAAAAGCGTCGCAGTCAGTCATTAAGGTTGTGTTTGATTTGAGGAAAGTTAGATTGAAAAGGAAAATATGAGGGAAAATGAATTCCTCCTAAAATCCATCTTATTTTTCTCTTGTTTAGTTTGGAGTGGAAAATTTTATGGAAAGTAGTAAAATATTCTTTAAATTAAACAAATTATTCTTCAAATTTTTCATCTAACTTTCCATTTAGTTTTTCATCTTCAATTTTTGCTAAACCAAACAAGAGATTCCATCTCATTTTCCCTCAAATTTTCCTTTCTCTCAAATTTTTCCTAAACCAAACACAGCCTAAGTAAAACAATGATTATGGATTACGTCTCAAACACGAAATGAATACATCAACCGACCTTTATAATCTAACAACAAGCCTAAAAGTTCATCATCTTTACAAATTTAGTCACCATTTTTCAGCTTCACAACTTTAATATTTTGGATCTAAACGTAAATGAATTAAAATGCAAAACCTACCTTTTTAATTATCACCATATTTCTTAATTTTACTGTCAAACTATTCAATTTCTTAATTTAAATTTAAATTTGCAAGGTTAAATTTTTTTTATAACAATGTGAGAAGACAAGTGTTACTCCCTCCATCCTGAAATATTTAAGTTTTGATTTTTTGTTTAATTATTTGATTTATTTTTATGTGAAAAATATATGATAATTGTTGTGATAATTGGTAGCAATATGTTCATATCAAATTCTACTTCA
>NQLW01000100.1:517950-528890 GCA_002312845.1 Kalanchoe fedtschenkoi
CAGCCAAAACTGGGAAGGAATAAAAGAAGTCTCTGACTCTTGATTTTAGGGCAAAAGAATGGATATATATAAACATGGTAAGACAAACAACAAAATCCAGGAAATGAAGACAAAAGATCAAGAGACCAATCTCATGCATGTATCTCCTTTTGCTTCCCTATTTGTTCACAGAATATTTTTTATTATATAATATATTTAGTTTGATACATGTTGCTCTACTTCTACTCGACAACAAGTCAAGTCAACTGGATAAGTCTAATCTCAGATTAATGTAAATCCACACATATATTTATGCCGTCCAACTAGCCAGCTGAGATTAAGTCACATGATTAAAAATCTTGTGAACAAAAATACCATAACCACATGCGTGAGTTCTCTGTGTTACTCTAATAGTTAGATATGAAACGTGTAATCTTTTGATATTGTATTTTTGGTCGATTACGTACTTAGTGAGTCACATTCGATAAGTTATAAGTAAACCTTTTGTATTTAACAACAGGACGAGAAATACTTAGCTGCTACCAGTTCTCACATTAGAAACCCTATGGGCTATGGAGATGAGTACATAGATATATATGAAACAAATTTGAAATTAATGCAAGCTCCAATATATCAAAAAATAGGCCATGCTATAAATTTAGTAGGTAGATCCTTTAATATACACATGCGTCAAATAATCCATATACTGCAAAAAATTTCGGGCTCTAATCAGTGAACCAGAAGAAGCTCGCCAAGAGCAAACTGTTCTCACATTAACCTTGGAACTTATACAAAATATACAACCCTAGGCTATAGCTACTAGAGATCAACTTGCTAAGCAAAAAATGGCCTTCTTAATAACCCTAACCTATTTTCCTTGACTAATTACATTGTATTATCGTTTAATTCTTCTGAAGCATATGAACCGTCTAGATTTATTTTATTTTTGACATAAAGAAGGACGTCTGATTATTATTTAATTGATCAATCTGCTAGGACAATGAAAGCCGACTGATCATACTAAAATAACATAGCAGACTTCTAATCTATATAGCTAGTAGCAGGCACATATAGGATATGAGGGATTCAGGCTTACTGGATTGTTGTGTAACATTTAAAATAAATTGAGACGGTTCATTTACTTTTCTTGTATTAAATACAGACAGGCTATATATATGTTGATGACCTTAGGCATTATTCTCCTTTATTATTATTAGAGCCTCTAGCTCTAGCTAGTAGAGATCGTTTCTTTTACTCATCATATTACTTCATCAGCTGATCCGGCCCATCTCTCATTCTTATTTTCAGGCTTTGCTCACATTATCTATCTCACAATCCCCTAGAAAGATAGTTTTACCCAGCAGCAGGTGCTTCTTAATTGAGTTCATTGGCCATTTACATGTATGATGAGTCTGCATGCAGCTGAGATTCAGAATGACATGCTGCCTTCCTTGCCACCCCAACTGTATATCTACTGTGAGTCGATCGACTGATTCTTTGAATTTGGATAGTTTTTACGCTTTTATTTTTCAAATTGAGTTTCTGGGTTTTACACATCCCTTTATTCTTTTGTCGTGGTTGCTTCAGGTAATGATAGTGAGGCGCAGATGCAGAGTTTGGAGTTTGCGCTGACGAACGGCAAAGTGTAATAAATCATTCTTAGATGCGAAGATGAACACATAATGATTTTTATTGTTATAGCTGGTGGTGAACTGAGATTATTGTCCCCTTTATACGCCAGAAATCCGCTTGGAAGCGATTATCTGTGTGACTATGACTCAAGGTTAATCTTGAATGAAGTTGGAGTTGGAATTGCAGAATATGTCATCCCACACACCACAAATGGTTACAATTATCAAGCAGGTTCAATTATATTGTATTGCTTTACAGAACCAAATAAAAACCAAAAAGTAATTATATACCTAATTTATGGAAGACAAATATTTTCTTTTCCAAGTTGAATTATTTGTCGACTGTGTTGCAGAATCATCTTCTTCGTCGACAGCAGAAAGGGTCGGTTATCCTTATTCAGTAGTAGAAAATTGCTTCATGGAATCTCAAATTTGTGATTCAGGACTGCCAGAATTTTCACTACCCAACAGTCAAAACCTCGTCGTCAGCCCACCAGTGAGTTTATAATTAATTAACAGTAGATAGAAATGTTGCCTGACCTTATGAGATTTTCTTGATGAACTTTTGCTCTCACATTTACTAACGGACTGGATGTCTTAGGCAATCGATCTGAGAAATGTCAAGAGAAAACAACAGATGGAGCAGTATAGCTCAAAATCTGCCGTAGCAAATAATGATACCATCTCAAGAATCAAGAGGAGGACTAACACCAACAATGGCACCAGAAATAATAATCAACCACACATTTTAGAGACTGAGTGTGATTATAGTAAAGTATGTGATATATTTTGCATATCCAAACTATATTGATTAAAATTTTATTGTAGGACATTTTATATGTTAGTAATTTATATATAGGTGCCTGCAGTGAGGAGAAGCCAAAAGCTAGGTGACAAGATCACAATACTTCAGAAACTGGTTTCTCCTTATGGCAAGGTCAGCTCTGCAAACTCCTCAAAGAGAATAATCCATAGAGAACATCTATAACTGTAAGCCTCCTTCGATTGATTCCCATATGGTTTCACTTTGGTTGTAGACGGACACAGCTTCTGTTCTTCAAGAAGCTGAGATTTACATCAAGCAACTTCATACAAAAATCGCGGTACATTTACATTTCATATGAACCAACAAGCAGTTTGTTTCTAATGCCCGACTGTTCTAACAAGTGTTATCTTCTTCAATGTAGAACATGTATGAACTGCTTAGTTCTTCCCACGTGAACGCTGCAACTCTTTCTCAACTGGTAAAGTTTGCATTGTATTGTTAATATAATAATGCAAGCCAACCATTTATGATTAGAGATAGTCCTAACTGCACAATGATTCCTAAAAATTTAGGACGCACTTGGGGGTATGAGGACGATTCCACTGGATCTGAGACAAAGAGGGTTGTGCGTGATGCCAGTAGCAATCACCAGAGATCTAACTCGCAACAATGGCACCATGGATCGAGGTTGTCTTGCAGCTAGAACGGGCAACAACTTTCCCACAAATATCATTCGATACTAGAAGGGTTTTCTAGCTACCGCTCAAAATAATAGCCAAAAACTGATTCCCGTGTAGAAGCTATCGAAAAATTCACATACCAAATTTACATTATTAAGGGACATCTTTGTTATTATCACTTGCTGTATTAGTAACTGGACAGTTATAAATTTATATGCATTTAGAAAAATTATTTATTCAAAAGAGATATATATGTAGCTGTTCCAAAAGGATTAGGATTCGAAATAGGCAGTGTAACAATATTGATCATACAATGTCACGTGTTAGCTAGTAATTAAAATGATAATATAATTAATAATTTGTATTACTCTTAACAATAGAAAAATTGTGTTTTAAATTCAAAATCAGATCATTTTGAATGTCAGACCCAAAATTTCATACTAATTGTCTCTTTTAAGTAACTCCGTCAATGTGCTTCAATTATAAGCTAGATGTGCTACCAGTAGACGGGATATTAAATCCAATTCTATTTAATTTGTGATTAATGAATCGCCTCTTGTATTCTATAAACTATTTTATAAATGTGAAAGAAGTTATTTTAGAAAGAATTACTCTATGGTAATATTAGAGGAATCACTCTAGTATAGAATCCTAATAAAATCTAAAGAAAATATGATGTAGAGTAGTTTATACTTTTAAATTAATATATACAAATTATTATACTCTCTTTGTATTTGGTATCATACATGTTTCTCTCTTTTGTTTCTTCATGACTGTTGTTACCCGCATATCTTCATCTGTGTCGACTATTGATCTTGGCAATACTCATGATGACTTTCTCTTCATCAAACTCTCTCGTATAAATTATTTTATGTGAAAGTCCTTTGTTGTTCTTTTTCTTAAAGATCAACAACTTTTTGAATATATTTATGGCGGCCTTGTGCGCCCATAATCCACCATCTCAATGGATTACAGTGATGTACTTGCACCGAACTTGGCATACATTGTTTAGAAACAATATGAAAACATACTTATCGATCAGTATGTTATGATCTTTTCTAGCGAAGAACTTCTTTTTATTATTGCCAAATGCTTCACCATTATGGAGGTGTGGCTCACTTTTGAGCAGACTTTATCACTCCATCTCAAGTGCAATTTTTTTGTCTCAATCTCAAGCTGCATGTACTCTGATAAGAAGATACTCCAATTGTATAGTACTTTGAAAAGGACAAATCAAAATACTGACGAGTTTGTTGTCATAGGAGAGTCACTAACTCCGACACAATTCAACGCTCGCATATATTATCATCTTTGCCAGAGTTTAAAGACACCAATCTTAATATTAGAGCGTAACAAGTTTTTTTTCTGAGTTGGTTGGTCATTGTCTAACAACAAGCTCATCAATATCATTTGATTTGATTCCATGTCATTAATGCCCCTAATGTTTCTCTGAAAGAAAACTTGGTGCAACAATCTATCCCTATGTCACCATCAACCGATTCTACTCTAACGCTTCAACAATCTTAAAATTAACTGTTATTTGGGTAGTCACTCCGGCCGAGATAGTGGACGTGGGCGAGGTCATAACCAAAATAACCTTTGTGCATGTAGGAGCATGCACCGCTTTATCGTCCGGCCTGACAAATTATGAGATTCGGCCTTCAACAGGTAAAATTTAATTATTTCACTACTTTTATAGTAATATAATTATGTCTTATATTCGTTAACTCTTTTTTAATGATTTGTTATATATTATTTACACTTTGGCTGGGTCTCACACCTTATTCCAATTTAGAGATCAATTCAGTTAGAGAGGAAATAGTGGCGCATGTGATGGACGTGCATCAGCTAACTGTAGCTGACGGTTTGTATGCTAGTTTATGTTGTTTTATTTGTTTTTTTATTTGTTGTTTTATCTGATGTATGTTATGATATATTGACACGTATATATACAATGTATTTTTGTCTTTTAATTTCAATATATTTTGTGTTTTTTTGTTATTTAAAGCAAATTGTAATTGAAAATATAATTAATATAATTAAATTCCTGATTTTATTTTGTAATTTATTTTAATTATAAATCATTTATTATTAAAATAAATTATAAAATAAAATGATAAATTAATAAATGGGCTAATTGCCACAATTGGTTCTCTAAATGTGGTAACAGGTTTTGAACCAATTATCAAGCTTAAGAGAATCAAGCTTAGTCATTGGTTCATAACCTATTACCACGCATATAAGAACCAAGTGTGGTAATATGTTAGCAAGCGCGAGTTAAATTAATTTTGTAAGTGTTCTGCGCAAAACTGATGCGCATACTAAAAAGACATCTCTTGCCCACATATCAAAATAAATATCATATATATGATATATTAAAACAATAAAACTTTAAATAATTAAACATTTCAAATAAAATATAAATGTTAAAACATACCTTCGGAATATTATTGAGCGGGTGAATTAATTTCAAATCATCACATGCATATATTGATCCTCATCCTTTCCGAACCGCAGGCCAGTCCCCGCCCCGGATATCACATATGCTCACATCTCCTCCTCAATCTCATAGTACTTGTAACCAATGTAAATAATTTTTTTTATTATTGTACAAAAAATTGATAATTAAATATCATACTATTTTGATGCACAACTTTATTATTTTTCACTTTCTAAAGTACTGAGAAGGCTTAACAAGTCCTTTTCTACGAATCCGGTCTGGATAGTCAAGTAAAAAGCGAGTCTCAATCAAGATATCCCTCCCCCACTCAACTTAAATAAACTCCGACTCTTTCGATTCTTCAACTCCTCTTAAAATAATAACATATTTTAAATATTAGTATCATATATATATATATAGGGGAGGGATCCGTTGAGAACCTCCTTATATTGAGAACTTTGTGAACCAATCATATTCACCGATTTGTTTCCAAATTAAACACAAATAAAAACAACAGGATTAATGATTGTGACACATAATTAATTCATTTGGTATAATGAAGTGAGAGGGGCGTGTGACATTTATGTAGAGCCAATTAAGGAAAATTTATTTTTCCTTTAATCGCGCTTAAATATTTGATTGACAGATTTTATTTTTTTGATTTCCGGATTTATGTTTTTGAGTTATAACTTTCTCAAATTTTTTTAGTATTTTTTTCTAGTGAACATTTTTTTCTGATTTTATACAACTACTTTTTTATTTTGATAGTGAACATCAATAGTGAACATGTTCACTATCTAAGCTCCGACCGTTCTTTACATTATAAACATATGTCACTATTAGAAAAATTATTCAAAAACTCATATAAAATATCAAAATTTTAATAATATCAAAGTTTTGAAACATGTTCACTATTCAAAAATGTTTAGTAACAGTGAACACAGTGGATTAACGGAGAATCAAATAATTTATAAATGGTGAACATATGATGTAGTGATTTGCGAATAAAAATTATATAGATAATCAAAGAGGAAAGAGAGAAAATTAAATATTTGATGGAGTGATTTGCTCCTAATTAATCAAGTGAGATTTATGTAATATATGTTACTAAATAAAAGTTAATAAAGCATAATAAATAAAGTCAAATAATGAGATATCGTAATCAAAACACGGTCGTTTTGTGAACAAAATGATTGGTTCACATTTGTCCACAAGGTTCTCAACTTAAGGAGGTTCTCATTTGATCCACCCTCTATATATATATATATATATATTGAATTAACTTACATATTAAAAAAATAAACTACTTATATTTTTTCTAACAACCTCATCCACTTGGGGTGTCACCCTCCAAAATTTTTGGCTTGATTTGGTCATACGTCCAAGTGTCCGACCAATCGAAAGTATGTGTGTCATGACTTCTTCTTCTGGCACATCTTCTGACATTAGGTGATCCCTCAGACGCTTCTCCGCGTTTGCATATTCCGCCCTACCCATCATGTGTGGGTACACATTCTTTATGACCCAGATACTCTAGCCACCATAATTTTTAATGAATGCTTCCTCTCTCTCTCTTCCTTTTGAATGTTGTCCACTACTTCCTTAAAAATTAAAAAAAAATCATACTTAATAAATTTAAAATTAGAACATGCCGACATAAATTAAATGTATAGAAAGAAACTACTCTGGACTGATCTAATTGTAATTCTTGGACGTTCTATCAAACTCATGTCCGTTCTCGATGTACTTTTTGTTCATTATTGGTATCCAAACCCTCCTTACCTTCCTCGTTTTACGCAAATCCCGGTCCTTTTACTCCTCAATCCAAGTAAATGATTTCTGCAAACAATGAAAAATTAACTATTTGATTCATAAATCGAAAGAAAATAAGCTTTGTAAAAATAAAAAAATTACCATCATCATGTCCCAAATGAAATCCTTATAATTTTATCAACATGCCCTTAATCTTTGATTTTATTAGCGGAACCATCTTCCTTACGTTAAGAAAAAAAAGGACAGAGAGAGTAACATATTTAGAAAATTTCTTTCCTTACGCCTAAATAAAACAAATATGTGCATATTATTTAACCAAATGATCATAAAAATTACTTTTTAACGAAAATCAACTTGAAATAACTCCCTTCACCTGCCTGCTTCGTGCATGCACATTTCCGAATGCCCTCAGTTGTTGCTGCTATCGATCTCTGACAAATGGAGAAGAAAAAATCTAATGGGACTATACGCGGCACTTTTAAGTAAAAAGTGTCGCATCACTTTTTACCTAAAAGCGCATTTTGTAGTCAACAATAGTATATGCAGCATTTTTACCTAGAATCTAGTAATAGTATAAGCAATGTTGTTTACCTAAAAGCATCACATATAATCAATTAAAAATATGTAAAGTTTTGCATAAAATTATCTAGAGTCATAAAACTCACTTGGCAGTGGAGACCGGCTTACTTTCAGTCATTCTTGAGTTCAAATCCAGCTTATGGTTGTTTATTTAAATTTTTTTAATTGTGAGAGAAATTTAAATGCGTTATCTAAATGCGTCACAACATGTTTCGTGAGAGAAATTTTTTAGGAGGTGTCACGTGGCATTTTTGAGGAGATGTCACGGTTCCTCATTGGTTTTTAATTTTTTTATTTTTCAACAGGTTACGTGACTTATCAGAGGTCACATGAGCAGGGCCGGCTCAATGTATTTTGAGGCCTTGTGCAACAAAAAAAATTTGTGGCCTAAAAAATAGAGTGTCATTAAGATGATGGATGTTTGTTTTTATAATGAGCTTGCTACTATTCATCTAATTTTACATGGATGTGGGATAACTGAAGTTCTCGTTACCTATGTTCCCACATCCCTTAAATACAATTTATTTATGAGAATCCACACATATATAAGAACATTCTTTCACCTTCAGTTGCAACATCATTCTGGCCAATTGAGTTTCCTACCATCATCTTTACTAAAGTGAAGACTCTAAATAGTAGAATACATAATTTTTTTTACAAGTCGTTTCATGCAATGTTATATTTGATTTTAGATAATAGCAATTAAGACTTTAGAAAAAATTGAAAACTATTGTCATTTACAGATATCCCCGATCCATTGTGATAAATCCATCAGCAAACTAAACCTTAAATGTCCCAAATATAAAAAAAAAAAAACTCATATTTCTTAACATAAAAATATAGCTTATGTAAGCATCCAAACATTATACCAATAGAGAACTAATAGGCAAGGCTTCAGTGGGTTTGGTTAAGTCTTGTAATATTATAGCAAAGCTGCTTTTTTATCATTGTGATTTTAAGTCATATGGGATGATGACTCTTGCTGTTTTTGCCTCTTGTCCCACATTGCTCGAATGCAATGTCATCAGAGTGTAAGAAGGCTTATATAATTGGATATTCTCATGACTTAAAAGTAGGTTAGACTTGTTTGTCTCTCTATTATTTTGGATAGGCTGTCTGTCGTGGGCAACTCAACCTTTAAATTTTAAACAATTTGATAAGCCAGTAAGCTCGTGCGGAAGCATTGGCTGATGGTCTAACACGAGCAGAGACCTTAGCTGGGGTTTTGTGCGAGTGGAGGCCTGGACTAGGGAGAGTCTTGTGCGTGTGGCGACTGTGTGCGGGGAACCTTCCGAAATCGGGGGTCCTGTGTCGTCGATCCACACGCACTGCCTAATAGTCGGCTCTGCACATGAGGACTCCGGATTGTTGATCCATGGTCCACCACCGGACTGTTGAATCCACAGTCACGTGATGGACCGTCGTATCCACCCAAATTTATTTATTTTTTCGCCATCTTACCACCAGGTGTAAGCATGCGCAATAGGATAATTATCTCACTATTTAAACCAACAGAAATTGTTATCATTTTATTAATAAAATCTATCAAAGGTCTCTTGATTCTGTGTGCATCAACCATATTCATCCCCAAAACCCGTACTCATCTCCAATCGTCGGCGTCTACCAGAACAGACCTCACTTTTCGAGTGGATGGGTGAGTCTTCGAAAACTATTTTTGAGAAAATTGTAAAAAAGAGGATTGTGCTATCACATTTTTAAATTTAACAGGCATTACAAGCAGATTTTGCAATTTCAATGAATGTTTCAATTTTAGGTTGTTGTGTAAATAATCATTTTACAATTTCATTCTAAATTTTTTAACTTTCCTTGAAAGTGCAAATTCAGATGAATTGTGTAATTGATTTATAATATATTTGTTTCCTAAAAGTATTTTTTTAGTATGAGAGAAAAAATGAGAGTACAATTTAATGATTATTTTTTAAAATATCTTTTAATAATATAAAATTATGTAACATAAAAGTTAGAAAAAGTCAGTTAACATCAAATTCTCTTAAATTGGAAGGATTAAAAAATGAATTTGAAGGGATATAGGAGGATTCAATCCCTCCACTTCCTTTAAAAATTGGGATCAACTTATTTTTCTAAATTCTTCGTTTCTATTATAAATCAAATGTGGATCCAGACTTAATTTGTATAATTATTGCCCATACTTTTGTGATTTATCCACGACTAAGAAAAATGTGAATCTTCAAAATCTTTATTCTGCCACAGATTTATACAAAATCATCCAAAAATCAAATATGGTTGTGTTGTTAAATAAAACACAGACCCAAGTTTCAGCTTCATTACAATTTACCAGTTTTATGTTAGTCACATATTTTATTTTGATAAAATAAATTGTACTATCGAAAAAACTCTAATATAAATAAATGCTTGATCAAGTACGAGAACCCAAAAAATTATTTGAATGTTGTGAAAGACGAGATGAACTATTTTTTCAGTTAAGTAAATTGTAAAAGATAAATTTTTTAATTAAGAAATAACAATTTTTTGATACAAAATGAATACATGTTTACCATGTATTTTTTTTTAGAAATAAATTAATTCATGTGAATTAGATCAAATATCATTAATCAAATCAAAATTTAATCTTGATTAGACATTAAACTTCTATGTTTGATAGTTCAAAAGAGATAAATTTTTTGAAAATAAAAGTATAATATATATTTCGTTAAAGATTAATTTTTTTTTAGGTTCGATTGGAGTTTTTTGAATTTCTACAAATTGATTTAATTAGAGAGTAAACTAGTTATTTAGAGAGTATAAGTTATTTAAATAAATTCATTTTGTAATGAGATGTGATTTTAAATTATTCGTAATCAGTAGACATGTATCAGTAATATTAAAAAATTAAGCACAGTGTTTTTAGTTGGGTGGCTAAATCAAAGATAAAACATTTTAGGGTGAAATCGTAAATTGATTATTTATACAACAACCTAAAATAAAAACATTATTTTGAATTGCAAAATTTGATAGTAATATCTGCCAAATTTAAAAATGTAGTAGTACAACTCTCTTTTTGCAATTTTCTCGCTATTTTTTAGGTCTAGTAACCCGAATGGTGCTTGAGT
>NQLW01000100.1:529027-610274 GCA_002312845.1 Kalanchoe fedtschenkoi
ATATAACTCACATCTTCCCACTAGCCGATTTGGGACATTTGTCAAGTGACATACTCATCATGCTTATGTGGAGATGTGAAGGTTTTGTTGGTGTGGTGAATGGTTGTGAGATTGGATTATTTGATTGTGTTGGATTTTTTATGGTTTGAGTTTTTGTGACAAAGTTGATATTGGCAGAGATGACTATTTTTAGTTGATTATTTGTCAAATTTATTAGGAAGCCTGTTTGTGAAGACATGTAGTGTAAGTGTTAGGTTTTTTTTTTTTGGTGGCTAGTTGCTGCTCACATCTTCCACCTCGATAGTGGCGTTCATATTCGTGGTGGGCTAACTCACGCGCAACTTCAGCGTATTTAAATGCACACCTTCATACCCCAATGCCACTCAACACCCGGTAGTTTGTTGATATCATACTGTAAAGCTTGAAAGAATGCCGTTATGTTGCTTTCCTAGTGTGGAAGAATAGATTTTAGTTGAGAGGACGTGTATTGTTTTGTTAAGGCTTTCCAACTATGCGTTTCGTTGGACTGATGAGGGTTTCCTTAGGTTATATGATGATAACTCACAGCCATGTTTCCTTAGGTTGTGTGATGTTTGTGATGATAACTCGCTTAATTGACAAATGGCGAAGTGAGCTCCGCTTTCGTCTTGTGAAGCTACTAATGTGTGGACTGAAACCTGATTTCAGTGATATGTAATAGCGGCCAGAATGAACCATGTTCTGAGTGAATTTTAATGACAATTGTTGTTTCTTTACTGGGTTTGGAAATCAGGCCAATGCAGCGTCTGGAATGGCACTTCATGATGACTGCAAACTGAAGTTTTTGGAACTTAAAGCTAAGAGGGTTACCGTTTCATAGTTTTCAAAATTAAGGAGAAGCAAAAACAGGTTATTGTTGAAAAGCTTGGAGAACCAACTGATAGTGATAGCTGTGAGTGTCGATACACTGTGTATGACTTCGATTACGTAACCGATGAAAATTGTCAAAAGAGCAGGATTGTGTTTATTGCTTGGTAAGTGAATTGTGTAATGTTAAACCTTTTCGCAATAGCTTTGAGAGCATTGCCAAATAATTATTTTTTTTCTGAAAGCGGCTCTATAAATTGACTGATTCTGCACAGGTCACCTGACATATCAAGGGTGAGGAGCAAAATGATTTATGCAAGCTCCAAGGACAGATTCAAGCCTGAATTACAAAGCAGCCGCTTAAACTGATTTTAGATTTATATGATATACACATGGTTTCTTTGGATGTAGTGGCCGTAGGACAATATGGGTACTGTTGCGATTTGCACCCAATGATATTAGTTTCTCAGTGACATTCTGAGATTTGATTTGTCCAGTATAATTCAATAAAGGTAGCAAGCAGCATGCTCGTTATGACATTTTATGATGCATTTGATTCATAGCAGAATCTTTTTGCAGCAACACAAACCATTCCTGACAAAGTGATGTTATCGGAAACTGGGGGTTATAATGCCGGAGAATTTCAACAATCTGAAACTACAACTGACAGTATATATCTTCTCTCTGTGTACAAAGCCTACCCTTCCACCGGGGGTAAAAACCTCAGCTATAAAATTTGAACCAAGTCCAATCTCTGAATCATTCAGTAATCAGGATTGCTATTCTGTCTTACCAGCTGTAATATCTCTGGCGAACAAAACACAGCTCCTACTTCAAATGAAGTAGCTACAAGTCAAGTTCAAGCCCCCGCTCTCTCGCTCGATCCATGATGGATTCAGAATTGTCTTTACCTCTCAGCAGATTTATATATGCATTCCATAGTCTGATGGAGAAGGGATGCACTGACACTGCTCTTTCATGAAACTTTTCAGAAATTTCTTGGATACTTGTAGAGCTGTTAAGCAGAGTAGAGGCTTCCACCCATACAAACTCTGGGGCTACAGGTGCAGCTTCAAAGATTGCATTGACCAGAAGATTGCTTGCCCAGAACAAGAGACCAGATGCACTGACATCTTTAGAATTGAAAACTTTATCCACTTGTCTGAAGACATGAGATGCAAATCGATAGTTGGTTGGCACAATTTCCATAACTGCCTCAACAAAGTTCACAAGTTGCTTTTTCTCATTGCAGCTTTCAGGTAAGAGTGAAGGGCCACACCATGCTTCAAGAGCCGAGTTCAAAATAGCACAATCAGGAGAAACCTCAGTCAGGAACTTACTCACCAATTGCTGCACTCGTGGCTTTTTGATGTTGCTAGTGAATTTCCTGGACAACCCACGAGAGGAAAGAGAGGCACGAGGATCAACCAGATAACTGTTCAAGAGATTAACAATGTTAGAAATGGAGCTGTCGTCCTGTGGTCTCATATCCATGAGATGAAAGGCAGCATGATCTTTTACACAATTCTTATACATGTCTGGAGGGGCGATCTTCAATGCCCTGTCAACAGCTAACTGAGCCTCGTCATGTTTATTTTGTAACTTGCGGTATAAACCCAGATTGAGCCATCCAAACATCTCGTCAGCCATGCTGGGACAATCAGTGGGAGCATATTGATTCGGATCATTGCTATCTGCATCTGTCAACATTTGGTTTTCATCATGTTGTCCCTTCCAAGCAGATACATACCAACGATTCAGAAGTTCACTGGCAATATCAGACCTCTGATTTTCTAGAGCATGAGCTGCATACTGATTCCAGATGCGATGAATACCAAGAACCTCTTTGGGCCAGTTACAATGTGCTTCTTCAAAACCCAAAACAGTTAAGTCTTGGAAGTCATTACTGTATATCCTTGCCATTAGTAGAACAAGTTCCCAGCAAGAAGGATAAAGTTCAATATACTTCTCTCCTAATGTTTTCCCGGTACTGAACCCCGCCAGTGCTATCGTGCATCTGAAATGATTAACAGCAAAGAATTGTAGCGACTTTAAAGTAGTAAACCTGCCAAGTGATACAACATCTTTACACAAATCAACAATATGCTCCACTGCTTTCATCAGTTGCTGGGCCTTTTGCATCTCATCATCTGTGAGTTCAACAGCAGGCCAATAAATTTCTAGTAGCTCCTTTTCCAATTCAAATCGATGTACAACTGCCTCCGGCAGCCTCCTGTAAACTCCCAAGTAAACACAACATATCCACAATATACACTTATCTGATAATGTAAGAAAAGAGTATAATCTAGGAAGTAAATGATGAGGCTCATCTGAAGTTGACGCCGCACAGATAAGCTCTTCAACTTTGGCCATGGCGTTTTCAAATTGACCAGACATACATAAACAATCCAGCATCTGGAGAAATAGATCCAGAATCCATGAACTAGCATCGGATTCAGATAGAGAGCCAGATGATTGATTGCAGAGGGCTGAGAGAGCATTGTCATAAGCAGCTAGACGACCTTTAAGATCCACACGACTGTTTATATATAAGAGCCAAAGCTCATAGCTCCCCGCATTGTTTTCCACCTGGAAGAAAAATTATTCCCAATCAACAATTAGCTCTCAAACAACACCATTATGGGTTAAAATCTAAACATTCAGAATAATTCTATCCATTCTCTACAGAGTACAGCACGTATATGAATTGTAACATGAAATTATTATACAGTTTGTTGCAATAATATAATGTGTCCCAAATAAGCTTCAAGGGACTACTTAGATAATCTGCTCGTGTTAGCCACATAGCTATTGTATAAATCAGAATATCATGCAACAAGGCAAGCAAAAGCATACAGCATATAAGAACATATCATCCTTTTCGTTCAATCTTTTACTGCTATAATAGATCAGAAGGTAGATAATCCAAATAGCTGAAGACTTAGGATCCACTTCAATGGCTCTAGACAGCAATGCGAGAGCCTGCACCACAACCAAAGAAACATAGAAACTAAATGCCGGAGAAAGATAAGCCATAATGGACACAGTATTTTAATTCCACCTTATTAGTGCCCTCAAATTTATCAACTTCCTGATTAAGAATGAGAATTGCCATCTCCAAGGATGATTCAACTTCAGGCATGCTTTTTTCAAGGTGAGTCTGTATATAAACAAAGAAATCAATAAGAATATGTGAACCAACATATCTTCATAATTCAATCCACATGATCATGGAGTAGCATTTCAATCCAAAACAGCCTAGAAAGGTTACAAATGAAACTAAGATTTTAGAACAAAGTCAGCTGATTAACATATACCCTCAACAATTCCCTTTTGGAAGCATAAATCCCAGATTACGAACAGAGAAGTTCAGTGAGCACATTGAAAACCAAGTTTTCATGTGGATGATTAATCTATAAATATCATGATACTACGAATGACTTTAATATTGCATATTTTTAACGCAAAGTAGCAGGCAAAAGAAAACTCTAATGAGCAGACGATATTCACTCCTCGCTAAATGTGGCAATCTAACTTATGCATAGCATGCAGCAATAAAAAAATGAATTATATGATATGGTTACAATGATCAAAAAGAACAATACCATATCAACACAGAAGAAGATAATTTAGGTGAACATTGAGACTATATTAAGGAAAACAGAGTAGGAAGACAAACCACTGTGCCTTGACTTTGAAGGTATGACAACTTCCTATTACTCTCATTAGCTTGAAACCATCGATTTTTTCCATGCCCAGATAGCTCAGCAGTGAGCATTTTTCGTTGAAGTAACCTTGAAGCAGCTATGGAGATAGGGAACTGCTGATGGATGCTTCGAACTGAACATGTTTTATTGGGAGCAGGTCAGTTTCTACTTAAACGAAGAAAAAGGTAGATATGACGAGGTCATCTTCGTGCTAATAAAATTATCATGTTCATAATGCTTCTTACCAGTACTAAGTGAACCACGTCTATTGATGTTTTTATTGGAGTGCACTTTGATATGCTGCCAGCGACACTGTTCATCATTGCATTTTCCTCGTAGCTCATACATGCAAAGCGGCCAAAATGGATCAGCATCCAGATTGCAAGAGTAAGATTCATATTGTTTGGAAAATACATCTTTGACAACCAATAATTGGCTATCTTCCAAAGCAGTTGACTTTGTTTTCTCTGGACTGTCGCCACTTCCTTTGGCATTGCACGTATTATGAGAAAGATACACCAGATTCTTACCTTGTAGCATCCCCAATTTGCAAAATGACGCATTCAGATTCTTAATGCAAGCGAATGTACTCCTCAAGACAGAACCAGGTGAGAAGGCATCACTTCTGAAGGATAACTTTACATCCCAATCTTGATCAGGATTAACTACATAAAAAAAAAAATTCAAAAAACGTATCATAAACCAATAGGAGACACATAAAAATGATGTATGCCTTGCACAACTCATCAAAGGTCAGTCCTCTGTTCTTTTTCACTTTCAGTTTATTATAAAGTTGGACAAATGAACCCATAAGAGAAAAATAGACAAGCTTACTTTTTTCGAATATTAACGGAACTTCTCTTAGTAATACTTGATCTAACTGAAACTAAAAATCTTATAAAATATCTTTTGCCGCTAGTTACTTTTGAGTTTTTCAGACATATAACAGTGATGCTAATAACAGATATTATCTTCTTATACTTGTAATCTATATTTGTTTTTAATAATATCTACAGTGTTACACCCGACCATATGTAAGCTGGCAACTCCTGTACAAATAGAGGGGCCTGATTTTATCAAAACTATGGAGCATAATGCCACAACCAATCCAATATTAGTAAGAAAAAGAATAGAAATGTCCATGAGCCATAACCGGAGTTGGAGCTCGAACCCAAATACGCCTGCCTGAGAGTTCAGACATACAAAGGCTCATAGATAATACAATCTAGTAAGTTCAGACATACACAGACTCATAGATAATACACTTCAGTGCCATGGCTTACCTTTAGGACTTGAAGGTTGAGTTATCTCTACTTGAGAAAATGGCGACATGATTGTGAATGCCTGAGATTTCTCATTACCAACCTCATTTTCAGCTGCCCTTTCAACAGAATGTTGCATGTTCCGGACATCACGGTTTAATTTTTGAGCTAAGAGTCTCTGTCCAAGTCGTGCACGTAGTTCAGACCTTAACTTTGCTTCATGAAGCAGAGAACTTTGCTCAGAGTCAGCAAGAAGTGGCCCACTTGTATCTTCATTGTCTGGGCCATTTTTGGCTTCTGAACTTGAACTTCGTTTTTCACATCCGCTTTCTAATGGACAAGGTCTACTGTAGGGCAAGAAAGTCTGCTCAACTTGGTCTGCTGACATATATGGACTACTATGAGAAGAACAAATCCCATCATCTGCATTTCTATCTGGATGGGGCAACGGCTCTGATGTACTGCTGTTTGGCTCACTAAAGGCTGTGGCGCCTATATTGTTCCTATCCGTATATGGATTCGACACAGTGGGTAGAGCACACAAGGTATTACGTAAATTACAATCATAATCCACTTGATTCGCATTGGTTTGGGCCCGCATTACCTGTTGAGATGACTGAATCACATCCAAGTCAACTCCAGATTGGCTATTCAGATGATCCATTCTGCTGCTTGGGAATTGTTTATAACATCTGGAATACAATTGCACATTAGCACTGGTCGCCAACAATTGTCTTTGCAGATAAAGACTACTGCACCGTTCTGAAGCTTCGATCAAAGCGCACTGAGTTCTACGATATGCTTTTAGACATTTTCTCTCATCAATCTCACGCTTGTGTCGATACTCTTGAGCTTCTCCTAGTTCCTTTTCTAGTGAATCCTCCAATTCAAGTGATAATTGTAAGCTTCTATCCCCATCATTATTAACTCTCGTGGTCTTATCAACCTGAACCATTCTAGTAGCAAACTTTGATTGAACTTGTACATTAGCCTCTCCAATTAGTGAAGATAGGAACTCGGCTGCAGACAACTCCCTTTGTCGATAAAGAAAATTGCATCTACTTGTAGCCTCAACTAAGGCACTCTGGGCTTCACGGTATGCTTTAAGAGCAATTCTTTCTTCAGTTTCACAGTGGTGCCTGTGTCCTTGGGCTTCCTCGAGCTCCTTATCATGAAGCTCCTCCATGGCAAACAATGATTCTAAATTGTGGTTATCTGGTCCAGAACCATCGATATTATATCCCTCACCAAATTTACTTCCTAAAGAACCCTGTAACATTTGAGCATTTTTAATCGATTAGACACAACATGATAATAACTTTAATACAGTTGAAAAGATGAATAAGTATTCAACACAAATCAAAAGTTCACACATTATTAGTTAATCTTTACCGATAGAGCCATTGTTTACCAGTTCCTTCAGGGGCTCACTGGCCCCATCCACATTTTTTGTAGTTTGGTTTACCACAAGCTGGTTTTCTAGTTGGCATCTTATGTTAGATCGACTACCAGACGGATTACTGACGGGAGCTGCAAAGCAGTATCACCCAATTCAAATTCCCATACAATATAAAGGATAATAAGTTCAATGTAAGGAATATGAACAGTGGTAAACTCTATGCATACCAGATATCTTAGTTAAAGCAGAAACTGGGTTACGATCTTGCGGTACCAATCCAGCAGTGGTCCATTCTTTCCTATGTCCCGAGATGTCTACATAATAACAATCATCATCAGTCTTGCACACTGACGAGAAACCTATCATCAAACTATTTGCAAATATTATCAAGTAAAGTACTTAATTCTGCTTTCTAGGAAAAATACACACCGCTTTTCATCCGTTTCTTATCTGACTCCATAGCTTCAGGCTGTACATAATCAGATGGTGGCGGTCTCGCTCTTTTCTGTACACTAAAGTTCGTATTAGAAGAATCATAATTTTGAGTAGATCCTGGCATTGTTTCTCTATTATTACTTGATGACTTTAGCTTTTCTGTTTCAAGCATAGCAATCTTCTGGCGCAGATCTTGAAGCTCGCCGATGGCCGAACATGTCCCTTGCTTAGGCTTATGAAATTGATTTACCACTTTTTGGCCAAGAGCATCATGATTTCTTATGAAAGTTCCTGGCTTAACAATTGGTTTTGCAGCATAGTTCGGCTTGGGTCCATTGGGCTTTGTGTTTGATGCAATGAATGTTCGACTGAAAGGCCCTCGCTTTGGCTGAAATCTGGCTTTATCTCCATTACCTTTCTGAGAGAAGCCAACTTTTAGGTTTGATGAAGGTGTTGGCCTCCTATTGTCAATACTAGATGTAAGACCCTTGGCTTCTGCAGCTTTCTTTAGCTTAACCTCATTGTCGCTACCGCTTTCATCATCTGAGAATCTAATAACTAAGTTATCATTAGCCCCTGGTGCACCATTCCACTTTGCAGTGCTTACTCTAGATGGCATATGACCTTTTTCTATCGATTTCCTGAAATCTGATTTCACAGACGACCGGGCACGAATAACGAGAGCATCTACCGTTGAACTTGGAGAAAGAGGCTTCTCTGCAAAAATAACGGAAAACAAGCCAGGAGATTAGTTTAACAATGCAAATAACAAACAAAATACTTTCCAAAAACTTTAGTTCATGCGGCAGAGATACTTTACTGTCACAATCACAAATAAAAAAAAAACATGATGAATACTGATAAAGAAAGGACCCTTCAATGACCGTTAGAGTCATTAATTTCGAGCAAGTAACTGCATTATCACAGGACTCAACAAAACAAGGGGAGATCATTGACTAACGATCTGGCGCCCCACTGCAGGCTAGTAGTCCATCTAATCATGAACGGAGGGTTACAACACAGTAAAACCGAAAAGAATGACCATATGTTTCTCATTGCCAAGTGCTGGTAAAACTTGCCTGTGTTTTCCCCTACTGTGTCAACAGGAGCAGCTGCACCAACAGGGTTACACACCTCGGGCAACCTTTCTTTAGAAGACGAAGGAAGCACCTGAACATGACATCATACAAGCCAAATAAGAAAAATGTAGGAATCTATCATTTCCCTCCACAGGCATCAGCATCCAACCCACACAGCAAGCATCTGGCATGCATCATCATTATCCAGATCAGTCAGTCGTCTTCGTTTGTCTTCCCTCCAAACAAACTAAAACACCCTAAGTAGAGCTACTGGGGGTTTTACCAAACAGACACTGCAAATACTCATGTCCGAACACAGACACAATCACGTAAACACAATCGAAAACCAGCACTCAATCTGATGCAACTGAAACGGCGCAGAATTAGGGCTTTTGGTTTATCAGTGCGTTTTTTTATTTGATAATTAAATCTAGATTTAGATAATTACCTCGTCTTCGGTAGATGAGGAAAGCTCGCCTTCCTCTCTGATTTTGGCAGATGGCGATACGGGGAGAGGTGGCTGGGAATCAGCTTCCATTCTTCCGGTCTCCGGCGATTTTAACGGACCAAAAGACTCGATTCAGTGCCGAGGAGTTCGTTTGGGTGTTACTTGAACAATTGGGCGTTGTTTTATTTTTTTTTGGAGAAAACGGATGAGCTGGTTTAATCCAGAAAATACCTACTTTACCCCACCTAATGTTTGGATTTTTTATATATATTTTCCTGTGACGAAGATTTGATGAAGATTGAACCACTGATTGCCACTTTAACGGCATCCGGTTTTAAAAAATAGTTTTTATCATAACACATCCGATTTATGTGGGCTTTTTTGGAAAAAAATAAAATTTCCAGGTTGTCCTCCCTTGTAAATTTTTTTTTTAAATGATTTATTTTTGGTCGTCTATTTTAACATTGTCTTGATATAACTCAATCACAATTTCAAACTGCGGTTGCATGTCACATAAATATTCAACGGATGAATATAAATATTTGATAGATGTAGAAGGACATTTAAAAAATTAATAAAACTAATTAACTTGATCAACTTTTGTCAATTTTTATGAATAAAAATGCATAGTTAAAAAATATAAAATAAATCTGTTAGTTCACTATTTTTTATTTTTTAATTTAAATTTTTCTGATTTATATGGATTTGTTTGAGTTAAAATATTCTAAAATTGTGCGATTTTTTTTATTTTTTTGATTTTCGAAGGTCTGGAAGGTGAAATTTAAATTGTTTTCAAGTGAGAACGTTCTTTGTAATGCGTGCTTTGGGTACTCTCACGGTGTTCATAATATGGGCAAAAAAAATCCACTTGTTACATGTGTTGTTGAAATGATCATATTATTTATAATTTTAAATTTATAAAAATTAAAATTATTAGACGTATTGATCATAATAAATTATTATCCTAATAATTTTGTATTAACTAATATGAAATTTACATTTTAAATGACTATTATATTCTCATGATGTCAATCTCTATAAATTTAAAATCATAGATAATATGATTATTTTATCGCGGTACACTTTAGAATTTTGTTATTCTCATTGATTAATAAAAATGAAATAGGTATTAAGCTATTGAATTTTCCCGCGCAAAACTTAATGGAACGTGCACGTGTCATTCAGCTAGATAACGTCTGTCTCCGCTCTAAGACATTCTCTCCGCCGCCGCAGCTCCGTCCATTATCATCATCATCTCCTCTCGCTCGCTCGCTCGCATCGAAACCCTAAATCCAGAAAACCCCACATTTCCGCGGCCGCGACAATGGCGAACCTGGATATGTCGCTGGACGACATCATCAGCAACAGACGAAGGAACAACATCGGCAGCTTCAGGAAGCCTACGAACCAGCAATTCTTTTCATCTTCTGGTTCGGGACCAGACCGCCCTCGCCTCCCCAACCGCGTTCGCTACAGAGCCGCTCCCTACTTTGCTTCTTAGGTTCCATTCTTTTTTCTCGCGCTATACGGATTCTTGCGTAGAGCGAGGGTTCGAGTGAACGGGTTTGGCGTTGGGTGGTACGTGCAGATGGAAACCCGGGTGTGGCGGAGACCGGCTTGGACCGCCGCAGATGGAGGAAAAGCGGATACCAACCTCTACATTTCCAATCTCGATTCTCGTGTCACCAATGGAGACTTGGAGGTACACAATGAAAGCTTACATTTGTTTGTTTCATTGTTTTTTTTGGTTGTGTTGTGTGTAGAGCAAAGTGGTATTATTTCACATCGTTCAAGTTGAGCTCAAGATTAATCTTTATATATAGTTATGCTCCCTCACTCATTGTCAATTGAGTTTGAGTGTGAATCTGACTAATCTATTGTAATGAATTACTGTTGACTGATGTTTTGGTTGGGGCGTACAAGCTTTATCCAAAGCCTTCCTAACTTGATTTTTGTTCTATTAGGACTCATGGGGAATTTTTGTGGTGTTATATATGCCCAATGCTGGGCATATGCCTAGAGCTTGATGTTCTTGTATCAGCTTAAATTAGAGGCTCTCTGTGAACTGGGAGAAATAGTAGTATCCCAGGGAACAGCCGAAGTTGCCTATATGAGAAGTGCGGATGCTGTAGCTGTAGCTGCTCAGAACAGAGACACTTGTGTTAAGCTTGATGGGAAGCCAATGAAGATAGATTTTGTTGGAGTCAATGTTGCCATTTCCTATCTACTGTCTCCTGTTGCAATTGTCAGAGGACCCGGATAATTCAAGTTGCTTTCGGGGAAGGTATGAATCTTTCTGGTTCACATTTTATCCTTCTCTCTGTGTACTTGTTTTAGAAGTAGGGGAAATGAATTGCCACTAAAAGAAGGTTAACTGCAAACTCAATCCATGTGGATCACAAACTGTTTAGAGGATCTGTTCCGGCCTTCATGTGCTAGACTTTTGAATCCTTTGTAGTGTGGCTGTTGAAACTGGGATACAACATAGCTTACTTTCGATTTTAGACACAGTACCCTACTGAAATATGTCTGGAAATATATCATGGCAAAACTGTATTGTTTCCCATGGATCAACTGCTAGTTTCTTCTAACTTTGAAGTGATATGTGAATGACTGGAAGATTAGATCTTGGAGAACGGGGAGAGACCAGAAGAATAAGAAGGTGAGAAAGGTTACCGCAGAAGAGCTGTATGCTGGTAAGAACAAGTATGAGATGTCAGCTGTTGGTGGTCCCTGATGAGCAGTAGCAAACAACCCAACTGGAGAGATTTCATGAGCTCTAGAAGTATTCAGATTCGATGCCGGCACAGTTTCAGCCGCTATTATTGAAGTTTTTGCTTTTGGCTATTGGATTGTAGCTTTACCATCCGTGGGTTCAACTACTGCATAAAATTCATTTCGGAACCATGTCCATTAGTAAAGACCAACAAACAATCAGCCTTCTCAGAGGATAATGTATGGCACATCAGTGACCCTAAAATCAAATCCAGCATCCCAGCAACACAAAGTTTCAAAGGCTTAAACCAAAATCTTACATTCACAAAGACCACATTTTACATCAAACCCTTTTATTTCAACTGGGTCGCTGAAATACACATCCAAGAGTTGGTAGCACGACATGCCCAATGAAGCCTACGTTTTTGGCCTGGAGAAGCTACAATGTCCACCAAAATAACATAAATGTCCTTTCTTCAATCATTCTAACTAATTTCAGCGCCAAATCAGCTACAAATATGCAACCAAAGCCAGTTTCTTCATGATTGCAAACAACAACGCTGGCCTCAAAATTTTTCTTTCTTTTTAAATTATCAGCCATGATTCTCCAATAAAAAAAAAACCCAGCATTAATGCAGCCTTCAGGAATAGTTAAAAAGAAACGAAGGCTGAGAACAATAATTCTGTACAAAGAATAAATATCCAAAGCTGTTCGCCATCTTGTACGAAGTAATAGCACACCTGACTGAATCCATACGGAAATGGATTAGAAGTAGAAGAAAAAGTTGTTTCTTTCTGATTGCTAACCAAATTCAGAGAATTATTATGTTGCAGATTAAAAATGGCAAAACAATATTACATTTTATTACATACCTGAAAAGGCTGTATGGTGGCTGGACTGAAGACATCATATAACTCAACAGGTTAGTTCATAGTATTTACCAAGACATGACTAGTTCGGGTTAAAAGCTTCCAGAAGTCTTCCACCAAATGATAGATCTCTCGCAACAATGTACAAAAGGCCTGGATGAGCAAATGATTTCCTGCTGAGCCTGCCACTAACACCTGCTCGAAAAAGCTTGAGAGAAAGCAGCCACAACGTCAAAATCAATATTTCCTTTGCAGATCATAACCAATTAAGCATTTCACTTTGGTTCCAACTGACTGACAGCTTTGATTTACATTCTGCCAATGAAATCAAATCACCGTGAAAAGGTTCTTCCAAGCTTTGCAAAATCATTTTTCAGAAACCACACATCCGGAAGACCCAGTCATTCATTTAACAACTGAATTATACCACGCATTTGAAGATATGGGTTTTCCAACAGCTTTTCATTATTGCTCTACACAAAAGAGAACGCAGAACAGTTAAGAAATATAAGAAGCAGATTAATTGTCAGATATCTTAGTCAAGACTCAAGAGTTAAGAAAGTTTGTGGGTTCTAAATTATTCGGCAAGCCGCGAGTGTTTACGTATTACACAAAGAGAATCTGGCACCCATGATCCCTATAACAAAAAAACCTAGTGTATCTAACAATAAATGAGATGCATCATAACACCTATCAGAACCAACAAAAAACATTATTTTTTCAAGATGAACTCTCACACCATGGACAGGTGTTATATTTTTCAATGACAATCGCAGCATCAGATATCTAGGTACAAGTATGCTGCCAGGATGATTAGTCATAAACATAAAACAGTCATACTAATCTTTCATCAACAATACACGTGAACTGATATACTGGTAAAAGAGTGACAATGTCACTTAGACAAAACTCTTAAAACTTGAAATGCATCATATTACCTGCTGAGCCCTTAAGACGAGGCTCTGAAGCATCCTTTGGTACTTTTCCGGTTCTTCTGTCATCATGCGCTGAAAAAGTTTGTGTTCTTGATCACTATATATTTACGAAGTTGGACAATACATTGAGTAAATAAGATATAGTGTGCTTACCTTCAGAAGGAAAGCCGACGAATAATATGCAACCCTTGAATCTGTATCATCAAGCAGTTCCCTGTGATTACCCGTTGTCAGGTCACTTGACGAAGATCTAATATTCAACGGATGCAGAGAAATTCTCCAGAGAAATGATAAATGAATGAAAAAGATACCTGAAGAACTCCTCTCCGCCAACTTCTTGATAAGCAGCAACATCAGCAGTGCATTTACCAATTAGGAGCGATAAAAGTGTGGCTCGAATATCAGACGTTGCACCAGGTATGTTCCCTCTCCCTTTGCTACCCACAGCAACACCAAGTGCTATATTATCTGTTGCTGCTCCAGCAAGTTGAATCAATGGCCAATAAAATAAAGCAGCAGGAACCCTTGCGACTAATTGCATCGGAACAATGGCGTGTCCTCGTAGAAGCAGTGCCGCCACGGATGCCGTCTCATTAACAAAGAAATCAGATTTAAAGTTAACATTTTCTACAAAATCTTCATAATGGCGCTCTTTTTCAGGGATATGACCATTAGTATAAAGCCTTTTATAGTCGCTGAATCTTAAATCTCCATTGAGTGACATATCTTCATGTGGAATTGCAGTTTCACGTGGAGCTTTCAGGGATAATTGAGAAAATAAGATATCACACATCTATAAAAGCAAATTCAAAAACTGGATATTAGAGAGCTGGACTATGTACTTCACATTCGCACAAACATTTACTAAAATATTTCTCCAACTTAACGAGTAAATGGCATGCAGTTAAAATAAGGGATCCCAAATAGCCGAGCAATAAACAACCAAACAAAAACTGCATCGTCTTGAATGCTAACAACCAATAATATACTGACACGTGTCAAATAATTAAATTAGTGATGCAATTAAGATTTAATTTTACGTGTCAGCGATTGGTGCTTTATATCCAAAACCACCTAAAACTATCAGATTTAGCTAAAATCGTCTAGTTTTAGGTTGGTGTTTACTGGCTTGGCAATACCGGATATAAATCCTTACAAAATAAATATTTAATTTCAAACGAAAGTAGTTTATTTAGAAATACCTTCAGAATATTAATTCTGTCTGTTTCATTTATCTGAGCTACCAATGATAACGCACTGCTCATAATGTCTATCACTGCATTTGCTTTTTCAAGGCGACTATCCCCCCTGGGCTCCTTTCCTTCTGAATAGTGCTTATTCTCATCTAATAAACATTTGCATCGCATTAGAAATCTCTCCAAAACAAACAAGAAACCCCATCTAATAAGGTTATTCTTTGATTTGAGAAGCCCACACAAAAGCAATATTGATAAAGGAACATCTGATGTGACTGAGGAGTCCAACGAAAAGGCAAGGGTAATGTTCTGCTGCAACCTTCTGATATTCATCCATATATCTGTTCCCTCGCTAATTTCACTAATGATCAAATTACCCAACCAGATATAGCCATTTTGACGGAGAGCAACTCGTTCTGAATGTATAAGGGAATGTAAAATGGCCCAAGAATGCTTCACTATCTTAGCATCACCATTTTTATCTGATATTCCAGTCTCAATGCTTTCCAAGAATTTATGAGCTTTTGTAATTTGCATGAAATGAGAGAACTCATTGTCCAAATGAGTGAATGAAGTTATGATAGTATCGAACTTTGTGGTGACCTTCTCTAAAAGCTGAAAATGTGAAACACACTTAGATAAAGTACCACAGAATAAGCAAAATGAAATTTCAAAAGAATAATAAATAAATCTTCTAGCATCGTAACTCAGTATTGCCGAACATGTAAGATTAAATAAACAGTCTAGTTGATAACTCATGCTCTGCGTAAGACTCCAGCACTGGAAATACCGAATGACTCCTGCTCACATGCATGGCACACAACAGAAAGTTGAGGTGTGAAGATTTGATATCCCCGACTGCCGTGTCAAGAACATTATACAAAAAAATGTCCAAGACCATCTTTTTTCACTTATTTTAGATTTCCTATAGGAAAAGCATAATAGCTAATCATGCCTGGTTCACATGGTATCTTGGACTATAATGGCAAATGCTATACTTAAAAGGAATTCCAAATATAATATTATCTCAACAGAATCGAGATGAAGACATCAAATAAACAAGAAAGATTACCGAATTGAGGCGCTCCTTGTTCGGATATCTAGACAATGCAGCTGATATGGATCCTCTTAAAATCTCAACAACACCAGCAAACCCTACCTTCACTGTCATATAGAAAGCTTCGGGTGAATCTGCAAGAATCAATAAACTAGCAATGGTCCGAACTTCTTCTTCACTAAAATCTGAAACCCCATTAACTACACAATTATCATTTATCTGATGCAGAACATAGTCAAAAATCAGCAGATAGAGATTTCTCCTTTCTTCTCTTGAACTGACTAGAGAATACTGCGTTTAGAAACAATAATATTAAAACATCACGGTAAAGTGAAAAAAAGATGGCACGATTAATGTGTTGTACATAAGGTCCCAATTGCAAGGAAATAAACCAGTACCTCAATAAAAACAAACTCAATTCCTCCAATCAGGTCAATCTGGTCAGCAAGAAAGATCATTGCATTTGAAGTAGCTTTATCAGGTGAATCAGGTACCTCATAACACATGTTCGTCAACATGCATACAAGTTTACAATGCACAACCTCTGCCCAAGCATTTGCCCTACTGATCTCCAAAAGTGATTTAATAACCTGCAGACAACGATGAGTTGAACTCAAAACATGTTGAGGTCAAGAAGTGAAGAGTTGGCAAACAGATCTAATCGGATAGCATATATGTTCCTAAACTGTAAAGCAATTGAAATCTGATGAATTGGAGCTGACCTCTTCTTCAATTTCAATATCAAACCAGACACTATAAAAATAAAATAAAAAATACAGCAGCCTACATTAAGGAATTAGAGGGAAGTCAACTTTTCCACCAAAAAAAGCTAAGCCAAGATCAGCAATGAATAGATAATAGTTGCATTGAGCCAAAATACTGACCCTTATATCTAAACCCTTTAGTCTATTCTTCCAAATTTTGCCTCTATCACAAACAAAATAGAGCAGGCAGCTAAGAGCTGCAACCCAAACAGACTCTTCCTCCTCGTTGAGCTGCAGAAAATATCAAGGACAAGGTGAGCGAATTTGTCTACAGAAAGGAGCATGATTACATCCTACAAAGGAAAAGGGAGGAAGCAAACTACAGAAGTCATCCAAAATAACATTTTTTTTAACAGAACAAAGCTAAAGAGATCAAGATATTACCTGAACAAGGAGAAGGAGAATTTCATATAAAATGTTCAAGATCCAAGCTTCAAATCTAGTTATTGCAGAGGGAGTTCCTGCCTTCTTTACAGACTCACTCTTAATCATTTCTCGTGGTGCTAATTCACCTTCATTTTTGTAAGAATCTTGGTAGTACTCCTCTTCAACTGTTGATGTATCATTAATTATCATTGGTTCTAACAACTGTGCATGAACGCCAAGGTTTAAAACTAAGTCAAAAGCACGGGCCTTTGATAATGAACTCTGAGAAGTTATCATTCCCTGAGACATGTATGGGCGAATATTAGAATAGCCATCATACAGGAAACAAGTAAATGAACCAACTTCCAAACTTGGTAATTAACGATTCACTAATAACATCTCAAAGGAATGATGGATCAAAAACAAGGAAGGTCGTGTAGTTAAGGACGAGGGAAGGCCAATCATGTAAAAGAACACGTCAATATAGTATCAACCTATGGCAAACACCTACTCTTTCTTCAAATAACAAAAAGTGAACAAACCCAAATACCATGACCTGTTGAATTATGTCTTCCAATTACGGAAGCTATGAGTTTTCGGAAACTTTGCTTAATAAAGGTTCCCTAGTAGTCTAGAAATCTTAACTTTAATAGGATTATAATTCCTAATTATTTTAGAGCTTATTTGTATCTATATAAACCTAGTCAAGGTTTACAGTAAAGGAAAATTAGAAAACTATAAGTTCTTTTGTATTCTCTTTCGAGAAGTAATGAGATTCTCGCCTTTGTCCGTGGATCATTACGATCAAATCACGTAACTCTTATGTCTTCTTTTACTCATGTCCGTTGTTCTTACTCATATTCCATTGTGCTACACAAGCAAAATGGTATCAGAGCTTAAGTTTGGTAATGGAGACTTCGTTGCGGCATGAAATTACACTTTTTTGATGGAAATAACAATGTTGCGGCATGCAGAATAAAGATGAAGGCTCTATCGCTGCGTGAGAGAATAATCATAGTTTTAGATGGTAAATAACCCGAATATATGACTTCTGCAAAGATTGAGAAGATAAAAGAATGAGCGCTTGGAGCACTCTAATTATCCCAGAAGGATGAGGTTCTTTGAAAAATCTCGAATGCAACAATAGATAAAGAGTTATAGAATAAATTGGATGTCGTATACAACAAGAAGATGTTAATCGATCAGTTGTACTTGAAGACTCTACTTTTTAATCTCAAGATTAAAGAAAATAGTTCCTTACAAACTCATATGGATGAGTTTAAAAAAATCATTCATGACTTCAAAAGTATGAATGAGAATTGTAAGGATGAAAATGTGACCATCTCATTGTTATATTCTCTATCCAAATTTATGCGTGATTTTTTTAACTCTATGTTATATGGTCGAAATACATAAACACTATAGAAGGTGAAGACAGCAATATTATTCGAAGAGATACGAGGAAAACTTGATGGAGAAGACTCTGATGACCACACAAAGATTCTTCTTGTTCGAGGGAGATCTTCTCCAGGGGGCAATAGTAAAAATAAAGAAAAATTCAGGGACGGTTACAGTCCAACTTAAGGAAGAACGTCAGTTCAATTGAGTATCTCTATTTTCATCAGATGGATCACTACAAGTCTGATTGTCCAACGCTAAAAAGAAAGGAAATGACTAAAAAAGTTTTGAGAGTTCTGCTAGTTAGAGGAGGACAAGTCTGAAAGATAACATACTATTTCCTATCAGGATAGGTTCAGAATTGATTCTTGATAGCGCGTGCACCTATCATATCACTCTATTCAGGAATTGATCATGATATATGAGGAGAAGAATGGTGCAATCCAGAAAGGGACAACACAGAGTATCATATTTGCGAGATTCATAATGTTCAGATTAAATGTCATGATGGTATAGTCATAAATCTTGTATATGTCAGACATGTTCTTGATTTAAAAAATATCCTATTTTTCTAAGTATGCGAGATCGTAGCAGCTATAAATTCTCTAGTGTAAGAGGAGCTTTAAAATTCAAGAAGGGCTACATGATAGTTCTGAAAGGGAAGTTTGGTAGAAGCCTATACGTGTTTTAAGGAAGTAGAGTTGCAGGTTCATTTAATGTAGTTGCAGATTTTGAAATGTATAATAATAAATTATGGTATGTGGTTCGATCGTATGAGTGAGAAAGGGAAGAATTTATTGAGCAAACGTGGTTTATAGCGAGAAGATAGGGTCACTTGATTTTTCCAAGCATAGCATTTAAAAGAAACAGAAAAAGTTCAGTAACGATATTCATAATACATATAGTATCCTGGATTACAATCATCTGATTTGTAAGTAGGGATGTTATTATTGATGATTTGCTTTGTTTCAACATAATGAGAAGCAGGTGGAGTTAGCAATGAAGTAGATGGAGCTCATCATGAGGTGAAATTTGAAGTTGAGACACCAATTAATGCTCAGTGATTAACCGGTGACTCATGAAATAATAAATTCTAGGATAAAACTCAAAATGAGCTCTGAACCCACCACCACTTACCTAATTGCGGTCAGAACTACCACGATTTCCAAAAAGGGTGCGATGAAAAAAAAATTGAACTGATTTTCTAAAATAAAATTTACCATTTACCATTACATTCCTAAACTAATATTATTATAAGACTTAGATTTGTGTGCGAAAATTACGTCGTTTATTTATCAAAATAAATTATACCGTTTTGCGCACATAACGAAAATGACGTTTTTTTATAACCAAGCGACGTAATTTTCACACACAAATCTAAGTCTTATAATAATATTAGTGTTAGAATGTAATGGTGAATTTTATTTTAGAAAATCAGTCCAATTTTTTTTTCATCGCATTCTTTTGGAAATCATGATAGTTCTGACCGCAATTGGGTAAGCGGTGATAGTTCAGGGTCCTTTTTGAGTTTTTCCCTAAATTCTAACAGAATCAGAGATTAGATGGGCTCATAGTACTGCTCTTGACCATGAGCTCCCAGAAATATGGATACTCTAACTATTTTGCTCATGCTTTGAAAGTTGCTGAGGAGATATGGGAGTCATCAACCTGTTCAGAAGCTACTAAATACGTTGAGTCTGATCAATGATCAGTTATTATAATTGAAAAAGATATTAATCTCATTATAAGAACCGAGGTAAAAGGACAGGTGGTTGCTAGTGGATCATTAAGAAAAAAAATGAATTTCAGGTGTTGATGATGCTAGGTACGAGGCACTTTCGGTGACACTCATTGTGAAACAAATTTTGATACTATTTACTTGCATTGGTTGCCCTGTATGATATGGAGTTGGAGCAATTAGATATCAAGACAGTTGTCTAACATGTTGAACTTGAGGAAAACGATCAACCAGAGGGATTTTCAAATTGAAAGAAATTAAAAAATGCTAGCAGGTTAAAAAGCTTTGTATGGGTTAAAGTAGCCATCTCGATAGTGGTACAAGCATTTTGATGTTTATATGGTTAGTCGTGGGTATTTAAGGACTATCAATGATGGTTGTGTGTACCACAAAGAGCTTCAAGATGGCACATTTGTGTAAATGTTTCTCTATATTGACGACATGCTCATTGAGTCGAAAAGCATGTACGAGATCAACAAGTAAGATAGAGCTTAGCAGTGAGTTTGAGATGATAGATCTAGGATCAGCTGAAAAAATAATTGGAATGTAGATTTTCATAGATAGAAAAGTTGATATCTTTTCCAAAAAAAATATGTTGTGTAAGTTTTGGAGCGGTTTAGTATACAGACATGCACGCCAGTTGTTACTACAATGGCAGTGCACTTCATATTTTCAGTTGCGTTGTCACATCGTAATGAGAAAAAACAGATGACTCATGTTCACTATCAGAGTGCAATTGGCAGCATCATGTGTGCTATGGTGTGCACTCGTTCTGATATTTCACAAGCAGACAATGGTTTGAGCAAGTATAACGCTCATTTAGATAAAGTGCATTGGCATGCGGTGAAATAGATTCTCAAGTGCTTGAAAGGAACATTATATTTTTGTTTGATGTTCAGAGGTAGTAAACTATTTTCTTCAATGGTTATGTAAATTCTAACTTCGCTGGTGATCTTAGCAAAAGAAAATCATTGACGGCCTATATTTTTACACTTGTCGGGTGTGCCACTTTTTGGGAGTAATTTTACAATTGGTGGTTGTTTTGTCCGCAACAAAGGCACAGCGCATGGCGATAATAAAAGTGATTACATAAGCTCTTCGTTTGGAGGGTTTGATTGGTGATCTTAGTTTACAGCAAGAGTTTACAATTGTATTTTATTATAACCAAAGTGCCATACATCTGTCGAAAAATCAGATGTTCAATGAAAGGACAAAACCCACTAGTGTCAACAATCACTTTTTGCGAGATGCAGTCTATAAGGGTTCAATTGAAGTGGAGAAGATTTCTACCGTGAAAAATTAAATAGAAATGTTGAAAAAACTAGTTCCTCTTAACAAGTTGCTTAGACTTGGTCAGCATCCATAAATTATGAGGGCCCTGCATGATCAATTGGCAAAGGCGTGGAGAATGATCTTTTGAAGTTGGCATGATGCAAGCAAGGCGGAATCTGTTGATTTATGTCTTGCATCATTATTATGGTAGATTTGTTTAATTATGATTTCCTAGTAGTTTAGAAATTCTAATTTTAGTACGATTAAAGGTCCTAATTGTTTTAGTACTTATTGTTACCTATATAAACGTAGTTAAAATTTATTCGAAAAGGAGATTAGAAAGTCATAAGTTTTCTGGTATTCTCTTTTATTGTTGTTCTTGTTCATATTCCGTTGTAGTACTCTGACATAACCTATTATAGTGCCTTCTTTCGAGAAGTCTTTATTCTTAAATTCCAGATTCACAAGATTTCACAATCATGAGTGACGGTCAGCTGGTGTCAGATAAGAAAAGGAGCTATAACATTAAGATTATATTTCCATGAAAATGTGCTTAGAATTAGGAAGCCCCTAATCACACTGCATTTGCAAATTTGACTTCTTTATATGTAAATGGTTATGTTAATTCAAACATCACTAATAAAAAGAAGTCATAGGAAAGCATGAGATGCTGTACCTGAAGCATAGAGAGAGTGAAAGGAGCAGCAGTTCCAGAATCCATGACATACCTGAAAAATGAAATCAGGAGTTACATCTTAACGTTCTGAACTACATGTGTAAGATATACAACACTGATAGTGAGTATAAAGGACTCTGAAGTGGTAGAATTTTGTACTGTGTATCTAAAAAAGCGGGATTATTAAGATCTTCAATTAATAATATGAAAGCTTTAATGTATAAGTATAGAAAATAATAGTATAGTATCGAGTACATATTAACCACAGATGGACTGCACACCATGCTATAATGACATGATCTTAACTACCCGAAGATACAACAGAATATTCAAAAGCGATGTATTTTAAATAGGGTATTCTTACATGTCAATGACAAGTTTGATTAGTACGCTGACAGCCACATCCATGGATGGTTTTCCATCATTACTATTTAATCTCGATGAGACTGCCATGGAAATTGAATTTTGTGTGGATGCTTCAGAACAAACTGCAGCAATAACCTCGCATACCTCAGCAGGACTCAACCGTAAGAACTGCTGTTCACTGTTTCACGTTGAATACGTCTAGTTATAGGTTGCTATTGATTTTGTATGTGTGGGTGAGAGAGAGATAGAGATGAAGAGATGCTAATACATTCACACACACAAAAAAACCGAGAGTTTCAAGTTAAGAAGTACCTGTAATGGCGGTACTGAAACAACGGTCTAGCTTTGGGTCGAAATGAGCTAGCTGGTGAATCGTCCCTAAAAATGAAATTAGGAATTTGTGACTGTGCATACAATTTATACATATTATTGGCACAAAATGTAGTGAATAGAGACCTTATACATATCCTATAACACGAGATCGACTTAGTAAAAGTAGAACTCATTCGAGAGGGCTTGGTGGTCTTAAGAATGAGCCCCTTTTCCAAAGCCACCATATTTTTACATCATATCGTCCAAATATAAGCTAGGCAGTTTTCAGGACAAGTAATTCTATTACCCTCTCAAAAACTAATTCATATTTTGTTGCCCATTGATAACCAGCAAACAAAAATATGGCAGATTATAACAACTATCGACTATGCAATAAAATTCTCAATCCATCCCAAGGTCGTGATCACACAGCCACACCAAATTGACTTTATTGTGCTGGTATGGTTAAATCTCCTAACCACAATTCCATTTAAGCAATTTTCTCTCGCACATGAACAGCTTCACATTCCACAGCTTTCTAGAAATGATAACTAGACAAAACAACTGAGCTTCCAGATAATATGAAAATAGAGATAAATAACTTGATCAAAAATTGGTGTGCCCAAGATCCACAGGTTAATATGGAAAACAATACCATATCTGATGAGGTCCAGGCTTAGTGCGCTTTGATGCAGTTATGGCTTTCAAATGCGAACAAGTAACTGATTCGATGATACTTGTGCCAGATGAAGGCAGCATCAAATAATCAAGATAAGGCATCAAGCCCGACTGTCCTCTAGGCTGACCCTTCACATGTTCTTCCACATCTCCTACTAGTAATGCAGCGGCTCCTGCCTCAAAGAAACTGCGAGTTCTCATTTCTTGAAGATACTTACTGCGGTCACTGCAGTGAACATATCTAATGAATGAGTCAAATAAACTCCTAAAGAAGCACCCTTCAGCTCTTTTATAACCAGGCATCCCCAAATGAAATAATAAGTGCAAAACAGAGAGAACTTCACATGTTTTATTGGCCAGAGGAATACGAAACGCACCCAACACAATTACCTTTCAACAGAAAGCGGTGAAAGGCTTTGTTCAACAGGCCATCGCGAACTCAAAACATCTAGAAAAAAATAGTTCACATCTTCAATTGCTTCACTTGTTTCAGTGTCTATTAAAATTGATGTAGATGCAACTGATATATCATTGGCCTCTAAAGACCCAGTATTGCTGGCTGGTGTTAACTGGGAGCTGAAGGACCTACTTAACAAAGACGATAATGTTGGAAGCAAGTGCCTTGATGACGAAGCAGATCCAGCAAATGCAGCAGGTTGAAATGACTTGGGCATTTGCTGGGCGACTAGCGAACGAACATAATTCAATGACTTTACAAGAGAATTGGATGCAAAATTAGATACAGTTACAGAAGATGGATTTGCAGATGCTCCAGGTTGCGGATTTACAATGCTCTGTGAAAACCTTTTTTTCGGAGACGCGTCACATTCAACCATTGTGTTCAGACAGAACCTATCAATTTGGTATAACGTCTCTTCACCTGGTTTATACCTAAGTAACATAGATGCAAGAGTTAGATTTAAGGAATGTGTCCAACGCCGCAGCAATTAAAAGCTTTTCTCTAGTTGAACGATTTCCACCTAACATGACTAACAACATGCAGATATTTGGACACGGTCAAATTGAACGCTGGCACCCACAACGAATGCATTTCATTTAGTGATGTCCATATAGGAGTGTTTTGCTGGGAACTGTAAGTAGCGGTTTATCTGCATCTGGGCACTTTAGGAGCTAAACTATAATATTTAATTAAATTTCATTAATTCGGATAGGGCTCTAAATGACACTTAAACCTAAGTACGCCCATTTCAATTTGACCATTGATTTAAATAAATCCATTGGTCCAGAATGATTCTTAAGTTCTCAAAAATCTCAGGGTGTGTATGCAGGTATGGATTTGCATGTATCCACCAGGTAAGAGCATATACAGACTATGCACAACTAGATCTACGTTAGTATATCCTTGCAGACATGATTTATTCTTGTTAAGACTAAGTCGGGCTGAGTCTGTCAGGCCAATTTAAGCTAAAAATGTAACATGTTAGCCCTTGAACACTCAGGCTCTTTGATAGGTCATAAACCTATGTTGGATGTTATGGTCAATACAAATACATTCTTCTCAGCTCAAGTATTATCTTAACGGTCATTTGCATTTTCGAAATCCAACTAAACTGACTCCAGACACCGTAGAAACCCATAATCCCTCTGTTTTCCGTTTTGCATCAGTTACTACCACTAAGATCTTACCGTAGAAGATACCGCTTCAGGAGTGCCACGCATCTCGGAACAACCGCTGGACTGTAGTCAAAAGAAGCCAAAAATATTATTAGGCAACACAATAACTGGAAAGAAGAGAGTTCCAGAACAACATGATTACGAAAAGGAATTTTATGGTCACATGGAACTTTCCACTCTAACATGCTTGAAAGTTGCAACACGCGAGTGTTCAGATAGATTTGGAATGACTACAGTAATATACATGTAATAAATAGGGACAATTTCCGGTATCCAATTTTTTTAAGCTTTAATAAGTATAAATCAGAAGCAACGGATAAAGTATACAGTGCTAGATGATTTCTTCATCCATATAACTTCTTGGCAATCAAGATGCACAACCAAGAAGTAGTGGGCCCCAATCAAGCAAACCAATAGATATCTTTTAATGAGGTAAGTTTCAGCATTCAAGCTCATTCTTACATTAACAAGACTCAAGTACGTACAAAAAGCGTTAAAATGATTTGTAATGAAGTTCCTCATTTTACTGACCATCATACAAGAGTTGCTATTCACAATTATGTTTGTTAGGCATGTGCCAAGCTTATTAATTTTCATCAAATGCCAATTCCTTTATGGACTTACTAAAATATTTCTGCCTATCTTCAGTGAACGCTAACTACAGAGTACTACTTTCTTATCAAGAATCGATCTAATTAAAGTTGCATCCAAACCTCTACTGAAATAAATCTTGCAATTAGTTATTACCTAGGGTAAATGATCAATCAGTTGACTGATTTGATTTGAAAATGCACCTAGATGATGATGCCGATACACAGAATAAGAGAGTAAATATTGAATTAAAATAAATGACAATCACCAAATACATATGCGGACTAAATTAAGTACCTGCGCTCCCTCTCAGCAATCGTGTGTTCCAGAATCACAATATATGCTACATCCCTGGTAGCTGGAGCTGCCAAGTAATCCTGTCACAGTAAATAATAGCTTATAATGTTCAGAAAGAGCGTGATTGTTCAGACAACATAACATTCAAATAGTCGTGCAAAAAGTACCTTTCATGATAGATGGGATAATTTTTATGGCATACCATGAATAGATAAGAAGGAAGTAATATTCGAGCACATCGCTTCCTAGACTAGAATCGGTGCCCGTGAGGGTATAAGAAACAATGAATCACAAGCCAAACACCGTGTGAAGAATCACGGGTATGGAAAAATACAAGATTTTTATCTTCCAGATTAAAAGATTGATCCTCCCACCTCGCGCTAAGCGCGTGAAAACACATTTCCAAAAGTGGGTAGATACATACTGCTTATGACAAATTAAATCAGACAGGAAATAACTAGGGATCAATATCTAGGTTGACACATATAAGACCGCCCGAAAACTGTTTAATTCTTATCTAATGCGTCTAACGTGAGCTATATACACTTTGCAAATAAATGCTAGTGCAAACGAATCCATGAGCCACCAAACAGGCAAGAGACTGAAAATACTCATGATTACCAGCAACTTTTTAGCAAACGAGAAAATTGCAAGCACACTGCAAAGTGGCTTTCCGCTCATTCCAGCACATACTACCCCACCAAACAAACCCAGCACGGCACCAAAAACGCATACTGCACAATGCTCGTGCCCGAATCAGACTCCAGACACTAAATGAATGCCCGTGATCTAAACAAATCAGGGCAAATTGTAAATAGATGTGAAAGAAAAAACACTGACCCGAAGAGTCCTGGAGGCTTCGGAAACGAGAGTGGAGGGAGTGCCATGGGCGGCGGAGAATCCAGAGGCGGAGGAGGAGAGGCAGTCAGCAACAGCTCGGCGTAAGGGCTCCGGAGGCTTCTTAATGGAGGAGGATGTGAGTCTGGAGACGCCTCCAAGCTGCAACCTAACCCTAGCGGGGCTGCGGGACAGGCCATAGTTGGTGGTCGTCATCAATTGGTGATGGTGATGAAATCGCGCTCGGCGTCGCTCGCTACTAGCGTTGAGATTCGACAGGGCACGAAGGTTTGAGAGGTGTGATGTTCGCCGTTACCACATTTTTGAACTAACGATGTAAACTCGGTTTGTTACTGCGGGAGATAATCGAAGACAGATGCACGCGCTGGCGCAATTGATGGTGCTAACTTCTAAATATTTGTTTTTATAGCAGGACTGAATCGTTCAGTCAGTTGACTGGGAACTTGACAGATTCGGTCCGACATTTGATGATTCATATTATAAATCGAATCGTGTCGAATTGGATAAATATTAATGTGAACCGATTGGTTTCATAATTATTTAAGTGTTAGTTTTTAATCTAATCACTTAATATTTAATCAATACAAAATTAATATCATAATTAGTGCAAAATAAAGAAGATTCAAATTTATGCCGTTTCATGTACTCCCTCCGTCCTCTATTACATGTCGTTTAAGGTTAATTTGAGTAAATTAAGGTGAAGTTAATGCTAGCGGTTGGACAAATTTAATGAGTAGGTGGTTGTTGTTTATTTGAAAAAGTTCGTGCAAAAAGTAAAATTGATAGATGATTACTGGTGAGGAATGTATTTTTTATTGATTATGATGATAAAGTGATTAATGTTTGACATTTTAAGGTAATTGTTGATATTAAATGCGCATTGAAAATTGTTAAGTGACAAGTAAAAGTTGACAAAAAAATTCGGTTAAGTGACATGTAAAAGAGGACAGAGGGAGTATAATGCTAAATTCCTACCACTAAAGCATGCTATTATGCTAATATATTTGTTTTAATTTAACAAACCTAAGAATAAATATAATAGATCACCCATCTAATGGTATACTGTCTTAGATGGTGGTCTTTCATCTCTAAGATGTGCGTGAGATCTAATTTTAATAACTATGACTAAAATTAATAATTTGAAGTGATTTTACTAATGTTGCCATCTTGCAGTATTCAAATTAAAGAGGATAAGTTGCTGATCCTCTCCCTCCTGAGCCAAATGACACTTATTACAAGGGTCGTTCAATGAGTCAAACTTTATCTGTCATGTATATTTTATCTTGAACTGTTGATATTTTTTCTCCTATGTATGTCTTCATCGTCTTTTCATTCGTAGGTTTTCATTTGTTTTCTTTTTTTCATCCCAATGCCACATTGTCAGTATCTTATCAAATGCAATACTTTGTGGTCAGTATTTACCTGTGTGTGTTTTTATGCACCCTAAAATATACGCAAGCGACATTCTGAAATTGGTTTTCCCAGTTCAAATTCACTGAATTCTCTAGTTCATATTTGTTGTGATATTTGAGAGATTGCCCATCTTATGTTTCTCACTTGATGTATGTGTTCAATGGAATTACGATCATTCAGTTCTAAAGCTTGTTTTAAGTTTAGAAGCTGATAATTTTGGCAGGTCATGTTCAGAATCCCTTTTGTAACATGATTTTGATATATTGTTTTTGTTAAATGACATACGAAAAAAGAAAAAAAAATATATATATATATATAATGGAGGTATGTACTATCTCCATTTAGTACGTTGAATTTTCTCCAATTTATTAGTTTGGTTGTGCAGCATTACATCACTGACAACACTAAGCAAAAGTTTGATGGAGATGGACGTTCGTTGTGAAAGTTGCTTTGTGAGACATCAGAATTGAAAACACGATTTTGAGACGCGACAGGAATAAGATAGTGGATGGTCATGAATCACAGAATATTGTCTCAAAAGTTATGAAGACAAGGGCCGAAGAAGAATAATAGTGTGACAGTGGTGGTCCCCATTTGTTATCTTAAATTGGCATTATGGGAAGTTCTAAGTTGAATATCAAAAAACTATTGTTTAGTCTTAGCATGTTTAGGGTTTGGTTGTGGTTTTAGATTAAAGGGAATAATTGATTACCAATTGATTAGATTCATTCTCAGTGGTTGATCCGATATGAGATTCTAAATAAGTATGTGTTCGAAAATGTTTGCAGTAAGGTGCTTATTAGAGCTGCAATTTCCACATGAGAATTTATCTCAAATACTTGAACCGGGATGACCACTAGAAAAACACATTGGTGTTGTTGATTTGATGACCACAGAATGACGAATGTGGATGTTTTTAGCCAAAAGAGGAGATGAGTTTGGAAAAAAAAATTGAATGAAAAATGTCTAAAACATGTAATTTTAATTATAAGTTTAATTTTAATTTGTAAATACAATAGTAAATATCCCATTTTATAACTTTCCCTATGAATTAAAAAAAAAATTGGACATCCTTCCCAGCATGGCTTCAATCGCCACTACCATAAAATCAAACTACCGAAAGCTCAAGCACATTTTGAGAGAATAAATCTCTTCTTCTGGCTATTATTCTAACAGTTAAAAAGCAAATTCTCATGAAGCTGCGCTTTTATATTATAGATATTTACCAGTTTTTACCATGTCTAAGATACGTGAGACAGGCCAAAATACCATGACAAGCTGCTAGTAGAAATGAGCCTCGTAAAAATGGACGATCAGATGCTAATGGGGAGTGGCCTATTACTCGGATTGCTAGCTGTTCCAGGCATTCATATTACTTCTTTGGAACTCCAAGCCTCTGTCGGAAATCTTCCTCCATACGGGGTAGCCCATCACGCAATGTAATCTTTGGTTCCCATCCAAGCAACTCTTTAGCTTTAGTGATGACTGGCTTTCTTTGCCTAGGGTCATCAGGAGTGTTCTCGACCATTATAATGTCCACATCAGGATTTATAAGCTACGAGGCATGAAAAATAAGCAATTATGAGCCAAAACACCCTGTCACGGTTCGTAATGCTAGTTTTTAATATACAGCAACAATCAGCTTCAGGCAGGGAGTAACTAGACAATGGATCATCTGATATTTTTGGAATGTCGAGCTGATGAACTAACCTCCTTAACATTCTCGGCAAGCTCGAGCATTGTGAATTCACCTAGAATTAAAAAACAACTGGCTTATGGTTGATACGCTCCACAGAAACTTTTGAAATGAGACTCCTACTGATTTCATGTGCATATCCTTGCACACAAATTACCTGGGTTACCAATGTTTATAGGGCCTGTGTTTTCACCTTCCATTAATCTAATAAGGCCATCAACCTTTTCCAGTAAGAAGAAAACAACAACATTAAATGTGTGGATTACAAGCAAGTCTTCACTAATAAAAGAGAAAAAAAATTGGGCGAAAAGGTGAAGTAAATACTATAGATATGAAAATACCATGTCAGATACATAGCAGAAACTGCGAGTTTGTGTACCAGGGGCTTGGACTGTCAAGGACTCACCCCTGCATTTTATGGACCAAAATGAATTCAGTATTCAAACGATACATCCTTAATGGCAACCTATGAACCCACCAGGTCTCCCATCTCCAAGACCAATTAATCATTGACAAGTTTGAATTTGCACACACTAACCGGATTGCTTGAGCTATGAAATTGCTTACGACACGGCCGTCATCAATATTCATGCGAGGTCCATAGGTGTTAAAAATCCTAGCAATCCTAATTTCTGCGTGCAACCACCATATAAAAGTATAAATGATGCAAGTGACTTCACAGTAGATTTTGTAAAAGAAGATATCTCAACTCACGTGAAACTAACCTATGCCATGTTGCCTGTGATAATCGAACATTAGAGTTTCAGCAACACGTTTGCCTTCATCGTAACAGCTCCGGACTCCTATTACAGCAAACATTATAAAAGCACACCCCAATTTTACCAAGAAGTTGTTATCATTAACATACTAACCCCTCCAGGAGTAAGAGAACAGAAAAAGAGTGACGGCTCATTACAACTTACATCAAACCCCCAAATACCAAATGTATTAGCGTTAAAGAAACCATACATCAAACACCTTAGAAATTGTGCAAACCAAAATATTTGATCGACCACATACCAATCGGATTGACATTGCCCCAGTAACTCTCGTCTTGGGGATGCACAAGGGGATCTCCATACACCTCTGACGTTGAAGTGAGCAAGATTCTGCTTGGCATATAACAAGTAAGACATGATAGTGCCCGTACATGAAACTTATCAAAAAGACTGACAACAGAAAAAAATGATTCACCTTGCTCCCACTCGCTTGGCAAGCCCCAGCATGTTCAGTGTCCCGATCACATTTGTTTTGATTGTCTGCAGAACAGCACAAGTTATTGGGTGTTTATTAGAATTGAAGAGGCATGTACATGCAGGAGCATCCAGTAGAGCCTCCGCAGGAGTTCACAAACTGTTGTTTCCAACAATAAAAATAGTGAAGGACTTTAATTCATGGTATAACCTACTTAACATAAATTCTTGCACTTCATTTAACACTGTCGTGAACAAAACATGATCTGAATACAACAAGAAGGACATTTACGGGGAAATTCCCGGCTGAAGATATCTGGAAAAGGAATAGATGAGCAATTCAAAATCATCATGTTCCGAGCAACAAGCAAAGGAAGGCTGTGAAATCGAACCTTAACAGGGTTGTGTTTGTAGAAAATGGGAGAAGCAGGACAAGCCAGATGATATATTTGATCAACCTCTACTAACAACGTCTCAGTAACATCTGCATGAGAAAACAAAAGGCGAGGGAAATAGATATAGAACGACAAAAAATTGCCACCGAAGAAAAAAAAAAAACTTACCATGGCGTATAAGTTCAAATCTTGGATGACCAATCCACTTCTTCAAATTTTCTTTCGAACCAGTGAAGTAGTTGTCAGCCACAATCACCTACAATAACAACAAACGGATTGAGTAAAATTGCATTCATATGTCCGAATGTGTTAACAGTAAGCATAAATGTACCTCATTTTTCTCATTCTCCATCAACTTATCCACAAGGTGAGATCCAATGAAACCAGCACCTCCAGTTACAAGGATCCTCATATTGGCCTGTCATCACATAATCTCATTCTAATGAAATTGCTTATACCAACGCCAAACACCGAGTAAAAAAAAAAGGACCGATATTAATACAAGTTCTGAGAAATATTCAGCTCCTTAACCATACACATATACACCTGATAAAATTTGGAATTCCTTAAAGGAGATGGCGACGGTCCTCTCTTCTGATCCCCATTGGATGCGTCAATCGACATATATTCAAATCTTCTGCAGCAAATTGAATTGAAAACCTTCACTTCACCACACAATACAATGACAAAGATACACAATTCAAATTCTGCTCCAACAAATTACATATGGTAAACCATAAAACACCCTCAAGAGAGTTTGCAACCCAGGTTGATATTAATAATTTATTGATAAATTAATCTTAACATAGTCCAGCTCAATCCAAGAAGAAAGCCACAGGCCCACAGCCTCTGAGTAATCTTCAAAAACACAAAAAGTGGATAGTTGATAAAATGAAGTCTAAGAAAATAAATGCAAGCCCTAGAATCCATATCATTACCAGATCTGAAACATCAAACTATTATTTTAAAGCAGATACTATAAAAAGAATACACATAAACCGCAAGATCGAAATCATTCAGAAGTTGAAATCAGTGCAAAAATGATCTTCACGCATGCATACCGATGAGCTCGACAGAGATCAAATTCGAAGAATAACGAAGGCTAAAGTAGAAGTTGAATTTCGGTGGCGAAGAAGATGTAAATCTCTGCTGGTTTCCAGGTCTTCGTGTCGTGTCGCGGCGTCGGTGATGTGACCAATGACGTGGATTTATGTCACTAAACACATCTGATTTTTTATTACCAGTTATAATATTTTTCTAAGTAAAAAGAAAACATGTAAGTGGCTGTAGTTTAGTGGTAAGAATTCCACGTTGTGGCCGTGGAGACCTGGGCTCGAATCCCAGCAGCCACACTTTTTATTTTATTATTTAATAATATTTTTGTTTGCTACAAATGTTTGTCATACCAGATTTGTTTTCATCTCTCTCTGTCCTCTTTTACATGTCACTTAACCGAATTTTTTTGTCCACTTTTACTTGTCACTTACCAATTTTCAATGCGTATTTAATATCAACAACTACCTTAAAATGTCAAACATTAATCACTTCATTATCATAATCAATAAAGAATACATTCTTCACCAATAATCATCTACCAATTTTACTTTTTGCACGAACTTTTTTAAAAAATTGTTAACCACCTACCTATTAAATTTGTTCAACCGCTAGCATTAACTTCACCTTAATCTACTCAAATTAACCGTAAACGACATGTATTAGAGGACGGAGGGAGTATATTTTTATCTGCTTTTGATTTAATTTTTCTTCTAAATTTTTTTTTTCAATTTTTGATTTCATTTTTTATAATTTTTTGTTTATTAAATGTTTGCCAACTTAAAATTTTTCTTCTATTTTTTACTTGCTTTTAATTTAATTTTTGCCAATTTTTTTTTATATTTTGCTTTTATTTTTTTATCTGATCATTAACTATTTTTAAATTTTATGATTTTATTGTTTTTAATTTTTTGTTGGCTATAAATGTTTGCCACATTAGATTTTTCCAAAACTGTTTTTTTAAAAAAAAAAATTTTTGCTATTTTATTATTATTAAATTTGCCACATTGTGTGTTTTTTTAATTTTTTTGCTTTTAGTTTTTTGATTTGATAGTTAGATTATTTTTTTTAATTTTTTTATATGTTTTTAATTTTATCCAAGCTTATTATTGTGTTTTTTTGAGTTTGATCATTAATTATTATTTTTAATTTTTGCATTTAACGTTTTGATTTGATTGTTTATTCATTTTTGTTTGTTATTAATTTTTGCCACACTTGATTTTAAAAATTTCTTCTTTAAATTTTTTTGATTTGATTGTTTATTGATGTATGGGAGTGAGCAACTAGGAAAAACCAACAAGCCACAGCAAGTGCTTCAGTCTGTGATAATAAGAAAAACTGAATCACACAAAAAGCTTTTAGTCACAATGAACCTTATATTTGACATACATACAAGAAGATCGGTATCTCCACTGGCACTGAGAGTTGGCACTGAGAGTCTTGAACTTGACGGCTGGACTTAGAACAGTTTAGCTTCCGCAAGAATGTCACAGCTGGAAATCTGAAGACCTCCGGGAGTGGAGGATCACATGAACTCCTGTGATCTTCTCACGCAGCGGCTCACTTTCTTCTTGAACTCATCCCTCTTTTCTCTCCATTCTTTCTGCAACCCGAGATTATAAACAGGTTCATTTGTAAGAAAAGAAGCCACTGCAATTAAACAGTATCAGCAAATAGTGGAAACTGGAAAGCAAAATTGATGAAAATTCCCAAGTATGCATAATGTTACCGCTGCTTCAACATTTGCCGGCGATTCGTCATTGGGACTGGAAAGCATGGATATTATACTCAATACTATGCTTTCAACCTGTAAATAGAATGTCATCGGTTGTCATAATAAGCTGAGAACAAGAAGCTTTGGGTCAAGGATCAGTATCATAAGTTTAGTTGAGATGGAGGCCAAGATAACGCGGAAGAACCGAATGTGATAACTTGGAGGGCTAAAAGGCTCCGCTGGTAGCTAACAAATTGCAGAACCATTACACTGTTTGGTTTAGGGAAAATTTGGTGGAAAGGAAAATTTGGAGAAAAATGAGAAGGAAAATTTGCGAGAAAATAAGAAGGAAAGTTTGTAGGAAATTAGATGAAAATTAGGAAGGAAAATTTGTTTAAAATAAAAGAATGTTTTAGCATTTTTCTATCATTTTTTACCTCAAACCAATCAAGGGAAAATAGAATGGATTCCATAGGGAATCCACTTTCCACAATATTTTCCCCAAACCAAACACACCCTTAAGGCGTATTCAATTTTTTGAAGCGTAAAAGAGATCATTACCATTGCTAGGATAAGACGCACTGCTGGCTACATTTGTAACTACGAGTTTAAAAAGTTCACATCATGGCCAATGCTAAAAAACCTCATAGAAAAGATAATATTACTGTTAGTAATCATGATACGCCAGATGCCAATGTCCTTACTGATCCAAATTGTTTTGCTATTGACAATTTCATTAACGATATATGTCATCCCATAATATCAATAAATCATAAAATTATGTCAACAATCATGCATTAATTAAAGAAGAGCGTCACACATCAGGCTGTCGCCATGGAAGAGCTATCAATAGAAATTGCAATTTTTTGTATAGAAGGCAAATCACAGTTCACTCAGACGAAGCCACAAGAGTAAAAGCAACTCAGCTTGTAGGCCAACATGCAAGGCACTCACTCAGCCTATAAAATGTTTAGTAGGGAGATGGAAAAAGACGGTTGATTCAACTGCCGTACCGTATGGACCGGACTCCAGCGCTCACTAGCAAGCTCATAGCCATTTGGGTCATCACCAGGTGGGTGAAGGATTGATATGCAAACCTTTCCATCATGGTAGACTGTAAGAAAACTCAAATTAAAGCGCACACTGGACAAAACACAAGACATACATGATACACGACTAGTGACAGAAATTCGACACTGACCATTTGGATGCCACATTTCTGAAGTAAATCTTACTGCGGGAGGGCTGTTCGGATAGTTCTGTGGGAAGGACATAATAGCGTTGAAGAACCCTCCATCACTGCAGGGAAACATAGTTGAGAGTTTCGTGTCGTAATTACTATTTACACATCAATAAACCGAAAACAACGACAAGTGTATAGTGATCCTAGTCTGCCCATGACCAGCATTTCTAACAAAACATATCGTGGCTGTAAAACTATCTATGTCCACCATCAATATATCAAACAACAGAAGCTAAGCAGATCTACTTTACACTGGATTTAGGTACTACACGAGTCATGTATCAGACCAGACCCCAAGCAAGCTGAAAAATCTCGACGAACTACTGACCGATTCTAAGCCTCAAGAACCAAACTCAAAATTCTTAACCCCAGTCAAATCTTAAGCTGCTAACAAAATCAGATTGACAAATAGGCATAGGAAGGCCGATCGAACGTATCCAGAAACCCTAAGTCGAAACCATAACTTAAACATCAAAAATGAAGCAATTCAAACATTAAATGCGGTAGACGAAAACATTGAAAGCGAGATTGGACTGGAAACGAAATTGAAATGAAGACTCACTACAAAGTATCAGGAGGGCCAATAATGGTGACACTCCATTCAAAAACATTCCCTTCATCAACCAATCCAGCTGAGAATCCATCAACAGGATGCTTACAAAGATCTACAAACCCCAAATCAGTGAAACAAACATCATAGAAACCTCAAATCCACAAATCAAACTGGGCATCATCTCTTACGCTTGAGCTGTTTCTGCAGGAGCAAGCTTGCTTGTGATGATGAGGAACCCATGAAGCTGATGATGAAAGATTTAATTAAGGGTAAAAAAATGGAGAAGATGGAGAGAGAAAGAAGGGCTGGCCTTGAGGAAGAGGGAAACAAGATGTTGGAGACGATTAGTCTATATATATGCAGTGGGGTTTACTGTAAATTCGGTGGAGATGCATATAATTTTCAGTGTAACAACTTGCGTGCCAAAGTTGATAGTAAATAGACGATTGCGTTGACTGCAATTTTGTGTTTTGTTTGCCGAAGTACTCCGGCCGTACACTAGTACATGTATTTAAGATTGAGTATATTAAGGTGAAGTTAATATTTGTAGTTGAATAAATTTAATAAGTAGGTAGTCAAAAAAAAATTTGTGCAACAAAATAAAATTGGTAGATAATTAATTGAATTGATTCATGTTTAAAGTTTTATGATAGTTGTTGATATTAAATACGCATTGAAAATTATTAAGTAACAAGTAAAAGTGAATAAAAAAATTCGGTTAAGTGACATGTAAAAAGATAAAAGAGGGAGTAAATTAGAATTTTGACCAGGACCATTTTTTTGAAAAAATGTAAAAACTCAGCGGAGTGGTTGCGGATTTTTTTTCAAATTTGCCCTTTTCCACCCGTTTGCTATCATATGTGAACTCCCTCTTGGTTTTTTATCCAATCTGACCTTTTCGCAGTTCCTAGTCACAATGTGCCTCATTTTCGCTGTTCCGAACCGCGACAATCCCAGGTGGATGATTTTTGCCACGAATCAGTCTGCGTGTCTATCCAGTAGAATCTTCGCAGTTCGGAACTGCGAAAACATAGATCATTTTCGCACTTAGGAACTGTCACACTATATTTGCACGGTTCCGAACCGCAAAATATATATTTGCGCAGTTCCGAACTGCAAAATATGTATATGCGCGGTTGAGAACGGCGAAATTGCCCTCAAGACATCCCAATTCCTAACTGCGAAAACCAAACTTCGCAGTTCAGAGCTGCGAAATTGCTAACAGAACATCACAATTCCGAACTGCGAAAATCCTCAAGTTAAAATTTCATATCTGGTTTTCGGCCGATCAGTTTCGTTCGGTTGCTCCTCTCTCCTCCTGAAGTCGCTCGGCGCCCGACTCCCGATCAGATAGCTGACGCTCCACCGCACTTCCGTAGTTTCACATTTCATTCAATTTGGTAAATTTTCACAATCCCTAAATGTCTATTTTCTAGGGTATCTGGTTGAGATTGTAATGTAGACTCCAAGGTTCGAGATTATAGACTCTAGGGTTCGTGATTGTAATGTAGGTGTAATTGATTGTTTATGCTTGGTAAACAATTGATAAGGAAGTTTAGATCATTGACTACATACCAATGTGAAGTAGTATGAGGTTGTTAATTAAGTAATTTGGTTGAATTTAGTTTGTGAGTAATTAATATAATCAGCTTGTTTGAATATTTTGTTGAATAGAAATGTCGCGCAAAAGGTCTTGTTATGACAGAGTTGAAATGACCACTTTGGAGACAATAGACATGTCCATCGTTGATGAGTTTAATTCTGAACAATTGGAATTGTTAGAAGAAGATTCAGAAGAAGCTCAGATCTTAGCAACTCAATTGTTTTTAGAGAGTGATTTTGATAAATTTGATAACCTTAATGTTGGTGAGGATGAGGATATTATTGAAGGAATGATGAACTTTAAAGTGGGTGAGAGTTCTCATGCCGTAGAGGATCAAATGGATTACGAATGGGGTAATTATACGAATGAAAGTGATGACGTAGTGCTTGAGAACACTCCTCTGTTTTATGATTATTCTTGTTTTAAAGGGTGTGATTGGTTGGCTGATCCAGACGAATATGAGGGTTTTGATAGTTCACATTCTAAAGGTGAACTATACAAGGGTCAACGATTTATCTCCAAAGATGCAGCGGTACATGCAGTGTTGTATTCAATCCTAAATCGAGTTGAATACATGATCGATAAGTCAAATCCTTCTTTATTGAGTTTGAAGTGTAGGGCGGAAGGGGGTGGTCGAAACCAGTGCAGATGGCGTTTTCGGGCTATGAAGAAGAAAACTTATGTGATGTTCGTGTGTAGTGTGTTTGAAGGTCCTCACACTTGTGATTCAGATGTCATTCCTGATGATAATGTACATCTCAATAAAGATTTTATAGGTTGGGAAATGAAAAACTTCATTCAATAAAGGTTACGTATATCGCCTCTTCTTGTGAAGGAAATGATGCAAAAAGAGTATGACTTTGATGTGTCTTATTTAAAGGCTTGGAGAGGCAAACAAAAGGCTTTGGAAACACTGTTCGGGGATTGGGATAAATTTTTCGACTTGTTGCCTTCATATATGGATAAGTTATGTAAGACAAATCCACGTACAGTTGTGTACTGACAGAAGACTGAGGTCGATGATACTCTGTATGTGGATAGAGTTTCCTGGGCCTTCGCTCCGGCAATCACAGCTTTTTTCTTTCGTCGACCCGTGCTTTCTGTGGACGAAACACATTTGTATGGAAAATAAAAAGGTACTCTTCTTATTGCGGATGCTACCAGCCATTTCATACGGGTATATTGTTAAACACATTGATACATTTTTCTTTATTTATAACTGTTGAGATTTAACATTATCAATTGTTTGTTTTCTTATCTCAGGCGATGGGCAGGGACATAAAGTTCATCAGGTCTTGTTATACTAAGACCAAGACCGGCAGAGTCCTTCAGACCTAGAGTGGGAGCCCTATCATGATGATCGTCTTGAGGAACTGAATGAGCTATGTATGCAGGGCCGTCACCTCTGGAGTGCAGAGGTGCCACTTATTTGCTTCCACATAGTGGAGTGGCATTACCCGGGACGGATAATGCGTCAGTTCAATTGGCAGCCACTAGTCCCAGACCCACCCAGAGATGGACATTCGGATCTGCATAAGGTCAGCAGGAGGCGGGGCAAGTTGGATTGGGCAATAGTGCATCACCGTTGGATATCCTTGTGGGACCAGAGAGAGCATGTTGTGTTGGTTGGATCTGATATATATGATCGGATGATGCATCCCAATTACTCGCAGAATAATTCAGTCCATGCATTTCCATGTGAATGCGTATCAGCCCACAGCTGGAGAGCGCACGACATTGGTTAGTTGAACTAATATTCCTATTTCTAATTTGCATTTACAGCCACATCCAATGACATATGTTTTGTTTCGCAGCTCAAGACTCTTGTGCGTTCATGTAAGGCGGCTGGAAAAATATTTTTAAGTGATTCCACTACCTCAATGAAAAAGGTGGCACACAACCTTTTCCATTCATGTCGTGCTGACATACGTGACATGAACAAGGCCGCCCATATTCCTATTGACCCTTCTTTGATTACATTATCAGATAGTATGTGTATTACTTATTTTGTAGTTTTTGAACATAATTTAAATATCTCTTCTGTATTATTCTAATAATCAAATATATGCAGATGAAGGACCTAGCTCAGTATAGCCTGATGCAGATACTTTCGATGCAGACATTGGCGGATCTACAGCCAGGCCAGGGGGGTCAGATGACCCCACTGGAAAAAAAAATTACTACTGCTTTTACCAAAAAAATAAAATTGATAGACATAGGTAGGACTTGAACAAACCAGATTTGTGTTCAACCTCAGATTTATGACCCCCCAAACAAAAATCAAATATCATCCCCATGTCCAAGCTGTAGATCAGCCTTGCCACCGCACTACGGCCCCTGTCCGTGCACAACCTTGCCATCCGCCATTGCCGCGACCACCGCCTTTGCACAGTCTTCAGATGCGGACCGCGCCGCTCTTGCGAATCAGCCGCGTCCAAGCTGTAGATCCGCCAGTCGCCGCTGTCTCATCCGCGTCGAAGCTGTAAATCCGTCACTCCGCCAGTCGTCGGCGCCGCTGTCTCAGTCGCAGCCCTTCACTCGCACAGTCGCACGTTTATTTTTTCTCTTCGTTAGGGTTTCAAACTTTCATCTAATATGAAGAAGGCTTAAGCCTCAAGTGACATGTTAATTGAGCCCAACTAATCGGCCCATTACATTCTTCAATTAAATTTAGAATTAGTTTGAGGATTAAAATCAATTTTTTAAAAGTATAAATTAGGGCAGTCAGCAGCAGCGAGTAGCCAGTACCCGGTTGACGTACCAGCAGCAGCAGCGAGCAGCCATATCCATATTTGAGCAGCAGTGGCTGAAGAAATTGATTGACATTTTAAAAGCTTTATTTCGACTCAAAAATTTACAAGGTAATTTATTTTTCGTTACTTCTTTATCTTTTATTTTGAAAGAGAGTTAGAACGAGTCTACTTTTTTTATATTTGTTGAATTATCTTCTTTTGATTTATTTTTATTTTTTAAAATATATTTTAGATGTATAAATATTACAAAAGAAAAACTCTAGAGCCGTCCGCTTCTACGAATGTTGCGAATAGTTTGAATATTTGTGAAGAACAAATTGATTTGGAAAATTTACCCGCTGATCCTGGATTGCGAAGAAAAATATCTAAGTATCATCCAAATATTAGAGATGAGGTTAGAAGAGCATACATATTGAAAGGACCATGTCAACCAAGTAAGCATAAATTTCCACAAAGGGATATTGAAGGAGCAAAACGAAAGTTTAATGAAAATTGGTTTACAGAGTATAAAGATTGGTTGGAATACAGTATAGAAAAAGATGCAGTGTTTTGTCTTTGTTGCTACCTTTTTAGATTAGATATTGAAAAGCAAGGAAGTGGTGAGTCCTTTGTTGGAAAAGAGTTTACCAGTTGGAACAAGCAAGATCGACTAGACATGCATGTTGGAGGGCCTGCTAGTGCGCATAATCTAGCTTTGTAAAAGTGCAAAGATTTAATGAAGAGAGAACAACATATTGATGTTGTTATGCATAAGCGATCCGATAAAGCCATATGTGAGTATCGTACACGCTTGCATGACAAAAAAGGACATCGTGAATAAGTGGGTGTATTTACTGGTGAAATTGTCACTGATTTTACCAGTAGCAACAACAACAATTGAAAGGGCATTCTCTGCGATGATTATTATAAAAAATCGGCTACGCAATAGCATTGGAGATCAATGGATGAATGATTGTTTAATTACGTTCATAGAGAAGGATATTTTTAAAAGTATTTCTAACAATGTTATTTATGATCGATTTCAAACTATGAAAACTCGTTGTGTACCTATATGAATTTTCATATTATTCGTAATAAATTTTTATTTTGACTCCACTGATTTACTATCCTGGATCCGCCACTGGATGCAGAGATCCATGACCATGCTGGAAAATCGCTGGACCTTCTCAGATCACACAGTTGGATGCACCTCAACAGCAGCCGACCATTCTCAGACAATCAATGTGGTCTAAGAGGAGTCACATCATATACTCGTCGGATAAGCAGGAGAGGTTAGAGCGCCATGAGCGTAATGAGCAAGAGGGAAGGCGCCAGTTACGCCGTAGATGACTTATATGTTCATTGTTTTTTTGGGGTTGTAACTCATGCTTTTATAGGTTTATTCTGCTTTTTGTTGTTGCTGCTAGATCGGATTAAATTCTTAGTATGTTTCATGTAAACAGGTTTATTTCACAAGTTTTATGATTCATTCTTCATGTGTTGGATGTTACCGGTTTTAAACGGCTTAACAGTTAAATTTCTAGATTATGACCTACAATTTTAACATGATCAATTTCGCAGTTCTGAACTGCGAAGTTTGGTTTTCGCAGTTAGGAACTGCGATGTCTCGAGGGCAATTTCGTAGTTCTCAACCGCGCAAATATAGTGTGACAGTTCCGAAGTGCGAAAATGGCTCATGTTTTCGCGGTTCCGAACTGCGAAGATCTTACTGAACAGACACGTAGGTTGATTCGTGGCAAAAATCATCCACTTGGGATTGTCGCAGTTCGGAACAGCGAAAATGAGGCACATTGTGATTATTAGGAACAGCGAAAAGGTCAGATTGGATAAAAAACCAAGACGGGGTTCACATATGATAGCAAACGAGCGGAAAAGGCCAAATTTGAAAAAAAATCGTGGTTGCGGTACTTGGTCAGATCAAAATACCGAAGAATCTTAAATTTTTTTGACAAGTTCAGCTTCACTTAAACATTCAGCAGAATGAGAACCATCCATTCTTGCTGGTTTTGGAGTGATATTGTGGCATGGACGAGCTTGTTTTGGATACAGATGGGGCCATATGATGTGGCTGCTCAGTAATTCAGGAATATCATGGCATCATTCACAGCTGCACGGCTGCAGCAGCACAGGAATATGTTAATAGGTAGTATACAATAAGACTACAGCTCAGTAGAAACACATTAGTATTGTTGATGTCCAAGGAGAAACTGTAAGGTGTATCAACGAAAATGGCATACAAAAAAAACAAGGTTCAAATTCAAGGCGCAGCTGATAAACCTTAATGCAGATGTTATACACTGTCAATGAATTTGGCCAGTTCAGAATCCATTCCAAACTGCTGGCCAAAACTGAAATATAAGATGAAGCTGAATCATAGAGTGAAACACGAGTTTATGAAAGGCCATTTCTGGTCACTGTGGTTTAAAATGCTGACCATACCATCCTAAAGCAACAAAATATCATGACAACAACACATCATGAAAGAAGGTATCAGATGGCAAGTTTTCTTTTCCAACGCAAGGAAGAAGAATGATAAGGCGAAAAGTCATGTGGTTCTATAGACTTCTATCAAATGAGGTTAAGAACAATGGCAAACTGACCAATTTGTCTACCATTCACATCTTTGATGTTAAAGTATTTAGTGGTTTCCAATCAGGTCTTGGCTCCAAGGAGAGGGGCGAAGACATACTCGAACCTCATGCTCCTCAGGTCCTACACGATGTTTGGGGACCATGATTTCCAGCATTGTTCCCTTGTGGTCATAGTAGGCCTCCAGTGTTGCGTCATCTGGTATACGGGTTTGCAGACTGATTTCCCTTATCAATTCCCCAGGAGGACAGTGCTCCGGCGACGGATCTGTTAGTTTAAAAGTTCTATTTTGCCTCTTGATGGAAGGCATGCAAGCATTGCTCACACAAGCAATCTTGATAATCCCATGTGATTGCTCATTCCTCCACGTGACTTTCACACTTTGAGGATCAGCAAAAGGCAAGCTCACAACAATTAAATAACCGATTTCATCCTCGTAAATAGTCTTGGCACCTGTAACAGGTCCATAAACATTCTTCATTACTCCACAGAAGTCATTGACCCAAGCAAGCTCAGTACCAGACGGATGTAACTCCATATCTAAGCTTTTCTCAGAATGTGGGTTAATAGGTATGTAACAATCATTGTCACCTCCCTGTGGAAAGAAGTCCTTCCTCCTTTTATCAGGTGGGGAGAGGTCCATCTTGTCACCATTGCTGTGGTTTGATGACTGAGTTGTCAGATTTAGGCAGCTGCTGTTGAACAGCCTCTTCGGCTGAGAATTGCCATTGCTTTTCATGACAGGAGTTCGCTCCAGCTCAAAATCCGTATTGGGAAGGGTTCTCCAGCTACTGAAGTCACTTGCTTCCAGCGGAATCGAAAAGTTAATATCACGTCCTGTAAGCTCAGCCCACCTCTTGCGCTCTTCTTCATCAAGTACCATGAGATTAGGGGAGGGAACAACCTCAATTCCATGAACACACTGAGGGTTTGAGAGCCCCCTGTAATGCTTTCTTTGCATCCTGTGCGACCGAACAAAGCCCTTTTCCAAACTAAATGGGAAAGCACGTTCACCTGCGCGAGAATGCCCATTCATGTAACTCCTCAACTGCATCTTACCCAATGCATTTTCAGGTCTCTCTTTAAAAACCCACATGTACATATTTTCCATGTCATGTTGAACCAAAAACGAATCAAGCTGCAAATCCGACTTCTCGAACCCAGACAGCCCATTGCTATCCTGCACTACCTTGCACTTCGACTTTTCATTCAAAACAGGCTTGAAATAGAAACTAAAAAACAACCAAGCACCCCAGACACTATCAGGTCGCTTGGCACATTTCCTCTTCGGAACAACAGTCCCTGTATCAGACTCACAAACCTGGGTGGCAAGGCCAACATCCAAAATGTCGCACTGATCATTCCACGAAGGAGGCGGTGGACTGGGCTCAAGATTGATATCAGGAGGCCGACAAAGTGTAATCGACCTGTTCATTTCTCTCTCAAACTCATAATGGGAAGACAAGCTTGAATCCATGGACAGCAGCGTAGACGGGTGATGGTGACCCTCCATGGATAAAGTCGTCAAAATCGCATCACCCATTTTCTTTAACTCTTCCCTAAGCCCTATATGAATCCCTTACTTATCCTGATCCTGCAAGATAATTAGCAAACCTTATTACACGAGACACCTTCCGTTCTTGCAACAATTTATCTCAAAGCAAACCATATCAATATCTAACACAATAAAACCCCAATCATTAATTTCTCAAAAAAAATCAAAACTTTCCCACTTAATCACCCATAAGGCCTTGAGTAACTCACCCCCACGCCAGCATAGAATCATAATCAACCGGAATCAGACACCACACACACAGCACACCAAATTCGCAACAAATCACAGAGCGATCAATTAAACCAAACCCCTCAACGGAACAAGCCTAAGAATCCAAAATCACATTAACAGTATAAAATTATCAATTCAACACAAGTAATGACTCAAATCCAGCCCTAAACAATCCAGCCAGACAAGGTTTAAAAAAACTCAAGGCGAGGAGTATTGGAGTGGAGCTTGCAGATTACCCAGCGGATGAGGCAGGGCATGGATCTATCGGCCGAAGGATTATGTAAAGAGAGATCTTCGAAACGCGAACAGGAAGCAAACTGGGGAAATGGAGAGACGAAGATGAGCGAGAGAGAAGACGGTAGGGAAGGAGCGTGACGGAAAGGCCGTTTTGATTTGACGGAGGCAGCGTTTTCAGCAGGGCACGGGCGTTAAAGTTAACGGTAGAGGATGCGCGGTTTTTTGTTGATAATTTAACTCCGTTTCGTCATTTAATTTATATTTTTTGTCATTTACATCCATATTCAATTCTCCATTCTAATTTTTAAAATTATTAAAATTATTTATAAAATTATGATTTTATTTTAAGAAATGCATAACCATGTTTAAGTCAGTGATTAATACTCTTAATTTCAGTGAATCCATTATAATATTTCAGTAAATATCTAATACTCTTATGTTAGTGAACGGATAATAATACTATTTCAGTGGGATATATAAATTATATACCACGAATCTTCAATATAACTATGAGTAGTTGCGTTTAGAAAGTTGTCATGGTTGATAAAAAAATAATTTAATGTAAATCATTTTTGTGTTCGGGAATTTAGGTGGTTTGGTTTGTCAATTCAGAATCATCACTTAATTTACAGTACTTAAACTGATAAAAAGCTAAATAATTCAAATAGACTTAATAAACTCAATTAATTAATTAGTTAAGTAATACGTACGTAACAGATATAGTCTAAAATAAAATGTGGATCAAATGAAAATCACTTTGGATTTGTAAACTGTGAACTATTAATATCCATTGATTTTGTTTCATCAAACGGATTATGATTTATTTAGTTTTAATTAAATAATAACTGATTTTATCTTTAATAAATTCAGTTAATTTTTTTCCTAAATCTGCGCTTATGCTTATCTACAGCAAATCATTAATTATCTCTTTTATCTCTCCTTATATCTCCAGAATATTTTTTCTTACTTAATTTGCTCTCCCTTGTCGATCAACATATCTTTTAATCTAATCTCGTATATACACAAGTTTATTCATCGTCTTTTCTAATCTTCATGTCGTAGTGGATAATTCTGTATCAAACTCGAGTAACTCAGATTTTCGTGCATAAATCTTCATCTCGGAAGATATAACGACGTGATGAATCCTTATCAGGTCTCTTCTAGTGCACCAGTAAGCTATAGATTTAAAAAACATCTGTTGTCTTTGGTAAAACAATTCCACTACTTTGTCCTCGTCTGGATAACGATGAAGTTTATCATCCATACAAACACCAATTGTGGAGGATCTCAGACGGATCTCCCGTCTTTATTTTTTAGGTGCATGAATTTCAGGGTTTGATGGTGTACGTCAACATTTGTTGATTTTTCTAATAGTGCACGTATGAATTTTGATGCACATTTTTTAAGCATCAAACAAATAGTGCACTATCTCAAATTTGGAAATAACTCACCATAAAATCATATTAAGTGAACATTTTATCAAAAATAACCATAAAACCAAACTGTGCACCGAGATTGAATTGTGCACTGTGCTTAGAGATTGAAATGTGCAACAGTGCACCGCGTTGTAATTGTGCACCAAAATATATAAAAGGTCTTATGTGCATTAAAAATGATAAAAAAAATACTATATCAGAAATATTAAATCGTAAAAATAGAAGAAAGAGAAAAATCAAGCAGCAAATCTAACAAACCATAAATAATGATTTCATTATCTTTTAAAAATCAGATAATAAATCTACAAAAAATCACAATCGTCAGATGGAATATAAATCAATGATCATGTTCACAGTTTACAAATCTAAAGTAATTTTTATTGGATCCGCCCCCATAGTTAAATAATATAAATATAAAAAATATGAATGTAACAAATATATGATTGTAGTTTGATATTGAACTAGTCTTATTAGACGCACAAATGTAACAAAAAAAAACTAATACATTGCATCATAAAATAGTAAAATAAATTAAAAAATTTCCCACAAGCATCCAAAATTAATTTGTGTGAAAAATATTAAATATATAATGAAATGATGCAATAATTTATTAACTACCGAATAAATTAAAGGGAAAAAACTCAAAAGAGGCCCTGAACTATCACTGCTTACCCAATTGCGGTCAGAACTACCATGATTTTCAAAAAGGGTGCAATGAAAAACAAATTATATTGATTTTCTAAAATAAAATTTGTCATTACATTCTAAACCTAATATTATTATAAAACTTAGATTTGTGTGCGAAAATTACATCGTTTGGTTATCCAAAGACGCCGTTTTTTTTAAGTGCGCAAAACAATATAATTTATTTTGATAACCAAACGATGTAATTCTCGCACACAAATTTAAGTCTAATAGTAATATTAGGTTAGGAATGTAATGATAAATTTTATTTTAGAAAATCAGTCCAATTTTTTTTTCATCGCACCCTTTTTGGAAATCATGGTAGTTCTGACCGCAAATGGGTAATCGGTGATAGTTCAAGCCCCTTTTGAGTTTTATCCCTAAATTAAATTAGTCAAAATGGAATATCTAGAAACATTAATTTAAATAGAAGTACGACAACCATAAAAATTGAAATTCACCCAAATATGTAAAGAAGAATAAGTTAAAATGAATACGAGTATTCTCCAGATATTAAGCATGCTGTATATCTATCATACAACTGAGAAATGTGATTAATTTGTGAGTTTCTCACTTGTAATATGATTATTGGGAAAAAAAAAGTTCATAATTTTCTGAGAAATGGTTTTTTCCAGTGAAAGTGATGGCTACAATAAACAACTTTTGTTTTGTTCTAGACAGGTATATTTTTTCCAATAAATTATTTATCTTTCAGTTTTATCTTATCTAATTGGCTGGAAGCTCAAGTGTAAGAATAGCAAGTATGTGGCCATAGTTGACAACTATCAGAAACTCACTTCATAAGAGCGAGCTGCTATTTACTGTCTTTTGAAGTTTGCAGTTGGGGTTCGCTGATGAGGGTTTGAGGAGCAATAAAGATGAGATCTCTGAGTGGTATTGGGCTTGGTCTGAGCTTGGTGTTTGGCTGCTTGTTGCTGGCTCTTGTTGTTGAGCTTTATTATATGTTATGGTGGAAGAAGAGGGTTGTTTTTCACAGGCATAGGCAGCAGGAGGAGGAGCAGCAGCAGGATGATGAGGACAAGTTGAGCACAGGCACTGGCAGCTCATCAGCAAGAGAATTTCTTTACATGTTTTGCTGTAAAAAGGTGTCATCTTTAAGGAGCTGTGCAGCTTTTAACCCTCAGCAAGTATGCGCATCTGCTAGGATCAGAGAACCCCAGCAGCAGCAATTGAGTAGGAATAAGGATCTGTTGTTGAAGGGTGAAGAGGGACTTTCATGCTTGACAGGCCCACCAAGATTTCTGTTCACAATCAAGGAGGAGACAATGGAGGATTTGGAGTCTGATGATGGGAATAGCAGAAAAGGGTCTACAAGTCTGAATGAGTTGCTGCTTACGAGTGTTGAAAATGAAACCCACACACCTTATCTGACACCACTTCCTTCCCCACCATTCATGACTCCACCAATAACTCCCACTATTCATGACTACTCATCCTCGTCCTCAACCCACCATGGATTCAATCCATTTCTCGAGTCTTCCACTGATGCCGAGATCAGCAAGATCAAGGCCTCACCTCCTCCCAAGTTCAGGTTCTTGCAGGCCGCAGAAGAGAAGTTTCACAGAAGGAAAATGATGGGTGAAGAGGCAGATGACGAATATGCAAACAGTAAACCACCCACTGCTACTCAAGATTCATCATTCATAACCATTGTCATAGGAAAGCACAGCAATGATAAGGCACACCCGCTGTCAATCTCTTCCCAGGTACTTCCACTGGAATCTCCGTCTTCACCTATCAAAAGATGAGTCACTTCACGTACACATCCAAATTGGATCCTTACCATGTCCATTGTTTTGTCTTTCTTTCCGGCTTTGTTACATTTTTGTGTGTGTTATGGTTCTGATTATTTTTACTGGCCTGGAAATCTTATTGGGTCTGCGTGGAATGTGTACATAACTATGTATAAAAACTCCATAACTGTCAAATTCCAACCAACATCTTGTATTTTCTGAGGTGGGTTTTGGTTTTGCGTCTGCAAGTGGACTAGTGACTCCAATGCATGTGAGTGTTGGTGTTGGCAGAAAACCCATTTACCAATGACCCAACAGCAGCTACTTGTAGCTCTATTATATTCGTATGATGATGTAATGTTTACCAGGAATCTAGATAAGCTAGAACAATGTTTGAGCCTTTCTTGACTCTACTACTCTTCAAATAAATATACATTGTTATGGTAGTAAAGTGACATTGAAAAAGCTATTTCTCTATCGTATGCCATGTGCATTGATACCCCCACAGAATTCGGTGCTCTTCACTTCATAATTGCTCAAAACCACTGAAGAAAAACAGCTTTGTTTCAACATGGTATTTCATATTATTGTTTGCGGTGAGGTTGGAGTTTTGGTTATTAAGATACTGGGACCAATCAATGGAGGTGCAATTCGGCCATAAGGACAAGAATGTGGATGGTGATTTTAAGCAGAGTGGAGGTGAGGTGTTGGACGCCTTGTGAATCGACAGATGCCTTTCAAAGCTGGTCAACCAAACAACAAATGCAAGGGATTGGCCCGTGACATTCTTGTATCTTGTTGATACTGGCAAGGGCTCAACCCTACCCATATGGAGTGGAGGAGTTACCATCAGGTTGGGGAGGAGCTTTAAGTCAGTATTCAAATTCATTACTTCAATCACGCCTGAAAATGCCAGCGGCTAAGCAGGGAAATCCATGGAACTTCTTTACTGAAGTGAGTTCGTTTTTCTGCAACTAAAGAGAGACAACTACAGTATCAATCAGCAAAAGAAGTATCCAAGGTCACAGATTGTTCAATTCACGAATCACATAAATAAAACTTGAAAAGGGTTCCCTGTGCTTCCAAGCACATAAGAAACTACACCAAGATTGATAGATGCACGAAGGGTAGAAAACAATGAAGGCAAAGGTTGATATTTCAAGTTAATTACTATGGCTATGATATCCTCATTAGCAAGGGCTGGTCACCATTGGATCTTTGAAATGATATCTATCATTGGGGCTGTGGTGCAATGTCTCCAATGCCCAGCTCAACGCATAATGGTGTCAGCCCGGGTTCCCCCAACAAGCTGAAGGCAGATATCCCATAGTAAGAATGATACAGATCCGGCAAGTTGCTTGGAAATTTGCTGAAGCCACCATACTTACAAGAAATAAGGCATAATTAGAAAATGGACAAATTTAACAGAATAGATTGATATTATGATTAGCAGAAACTTTAAGTTCTAACAGAAAACAGCCCAGGCTAAATATCATGGTCCTTTTAACTTGGTCTCTTGACTACGCGTATTATGTATGACATTTAAGTATTGTCTCGAAGAAAACAAAGATAAGGACGAGTACCTGAGTTTGACAGGTAAGGAGGAAGTCATGCAAAGCTTTCCTGTCCATGAATTCCTGAGCTCCTAAAATCTTCAACGTCCCTCCGATCCTACACAATCATAACATCCACAGCAGTCATCAAGATATGATCGACTTCAACCACATCTCCTTGACTTTTGCTGTACTGTTACTCTTACCAAAATGCATAACAAGTATCACTATCCTTGTTGGATCTACCTTGATAACCACCATCATCTGATTGCCGCTTTACACAAAAAAAGAAAAGAAAGAATAGCATAAGCATCAGCACAGTTGTTTGAGATGGGAAAAACTAACAATCACTTGGAGCTAGGTGATCTTGAACTCTGTGCATACTCATTTTAAATGCCACTACAGTGTTTATTTCAGGATATATTCAAAATATTAGAGTGACTAATCTGTTGTTAGTAAAAGTTGAAGTCAATTTTCTAGCAGTAGAAGGATAGTTACAGATACCTGTAAACTCCACTCGAGCAACAACGGAAAGTTTATTATGGATGCCGACTGAGTTGTCAATAAAAAATCATCTTCAATAAATCCCATCAGCTGCAAAGATGCTACAGCGCAGTATGTTGCACCCCCTGTGCCACTAAAACACATTTGGTAAACATCGAAGAATGCTGTTGGTAGAATTTACTCAATTTCAGTATCAATTTGAGCATGGAGTCATGGACATAATAATTTATAGTCAGAAACATGCCTCTTGCATTTGATAAATTTGGTAAACATCAAAGAAAACTGCTGGTAGAATTTACTCGTTCAATATTAATTTAAGCATTGATATTATAAATGATTGGTCACAAGCATGCCTTTTGAACTTGATAACATTGAGATACATAATAGTTATTGATTTATAATTTGTAACCTTCATGAATTGTTGAGTACTTCCATTGGTAAGAAACCACTAAACAATTAACTAGCAAATGCACTGCCTTTGGAAAAATTGATATCATAATGCAGTCTATATACAACAAAAAACAAGCAAATATTACATAGTCCTCACAGATAAATGTTAATTCACTAACCATGAGATTCCGATCCAGGTACCAAGCCAAAGCCACCATCGTATGACTGTCGAAAACAATAAATCACCATCTTTGAAAATGGTAGAAGGTTATATAAGAAAAGGACATACATCAACGAACGACCACATACCTGGCACTTTGCTATGTACTCCATGGCTCTTTGCCTATCCATTCCACTCCAATCATTCAGCATTGAACATATAGCAGCTGCGACGCAGAATAACATATGCTTAGAACTTAATTGGAAAGTTGTCTCCACAGCGCATCTAACACCACGTGGATTATCACTAAAAGTTCATACCAGCACAATAAATGAATCGGACATCCATCTCAGCTCCAATATGAATAGGCATAAAACTGTCAAGGGGAATACAGAAATGAAAAATATCAACAGTCATATATTTTAATCTTCAATGTTCGGACATAAAGGGCGTGGAACAAAACTAACAGAATTGTTCAAGTGTAATCCTTATTGGGTCGTCAACTAAAGCGGATGTGTGTCTTTTGTTTACTCATGTGATTTTCAGGTTTACTACACGATACTCATAAAGCACAAGACTCAAAGGAAAATCAAGACAAAAAAACCCTTTATCCAAATTCCAAGTACCTCCCGTCTGGCTGTTGAAGGTTTTTCATAGATGTCAATATAGTTGCAGCTCCAAGTTTCGAAAAGTCAAATCCAATAATCTTCAAAATAGACAAAGCAGAATATGTGCTTGCTAAATGACTGCAGTTGCGCGATAGCACCTGTAACCAGCATGGAAATCAAAACTTACAGAAATAAAGAGCATCTACGCACAGTATCCTGAGTAATTAACTTCAAGTTATTATTTTGTAATTCCAGGTGGTTAGGCATACACAATAATAGAGATCAGTAAAGGAAAATATAAAAAAACGTCTTTCCATACCCCATTATCAATTGGAGGAAACTGTGACGTTCTTGAACCACAAAACCCATAAAATTCACCTACAAAAAGGCCAATGCATCCAGAGTTGTCAGCATCATTCACAAACGCCAACATAACATCGGAACCTTGGTTTGTATCAATATATTGCTTTACCATGGCTCATTGCAGTCTTATCTTGTGGATGGGCTTGAAAGGATAAAACCCATTCAATAACTGCTTCTTTATCTACCTGATCATCACAGCAAATTCAATCACATCACCAGCAAACAAAGAAAGATCATCCAATCATCTCATCAAATTTTCTTCCCTAGTTACAGTAAACCACATTCTGCCCTATGCCCTCAAAACTCAAAATTTCTTTTCCGAAGAAAAAACGCTGAACTTCTCAAGTCCAACAATACCAGTAGTGATAAGCAAGAAAGAAAAGACGAGAGTTGTAAAGTAATGACGCACACTTACGCAAGCAAGATCGCCGAGCAAGTGGAGGCCGGAGATAACGAAATAAGCGAGAGTGAGGCGGTTGATCTCCTGGCCCTGGTACTCGGTTGGGAGCATCTGATACATCATCTGAAAGAAGAACACATGGCGATCTCGTTCGAACTTGTCGCAGATCGAGCTCTGGTCGGTATCCTCGTCAGAACTGCCCATCACCAAACTCGACAGATCTTCCGAATACACCCACTAACTACTGCATCTTTTAAGCTCCGGCCACACTGTTTACGAATGTAAATTTGGAGAGAAAGGGAAGGAGAAGAGACGTCCGAAAGGGTGTCCTTTTCTTTTCCATGGGAAAATGAGAATTTATTGTAAATTACTATCATTATACCTTATTAAGTAATATTTTTTTTTAATTAATTTTATTTTTTATTTTAAATCTCTTCTAAATTCAATAACACCTAATTGTCTTCTTTTTTTCCTTCCAATTTATTTTTTCTAATCTCTCAAAGGAACAAGGCCTCATTTATGCCATCTCCTACTCTCTAACACCACAAATATTTGTGTACTCCGAAAGTACCTACTCTCGTTTGCGATGTCACTTCGATTTTGATGAAAATGACATCGTTTTACGTATTACACACCAAAGTTCGGCCAAACATCTGATTAATATATAAGCACAACTGGTGAATATTCATCCGTTGTGCTTAGATATTCACAAATTGACCTGCTCCATTCATCAGATGACCTATATTCATCAAATAATTTATGTTTCAATTTTTCTAGAAAATATCAACCGGTGAATATAGAAGCAGAATTGATGAATATTCATCAGTTGTGCTTATATATTCATCAGATAATGTGTACTTTTATATATGCAGAAAATGTGAGCATAACTGATGGATATAGAAACGCAACTGATGAATATTCAACAGTTGTGCTTCTATATTCACCAGTTGACCTGTTATATTAATCAAATGACCTGCTATATTCATCAAATGATTTATGATTCAATTTTTGCAGAAAATAACAATTGGTGAATATAGAAGTAGAACGGATGAATATTCACTAGTGTGCTTCTATATTCACTAGCTGTATATATAAAGACAACCAATGAATATATAATGAGAACTAATAAATATAGAACTACAACTGATGAATATGAAATCATAAAATATTCTGATGAATATGAAAACAAAACTGATGAATATAAAGTCATAAATAATTTGATGGATATAGAAATAAAACTAATGAATATGGAAGCTATGAAACCATAAATAATTTAATGAATAGTCGCAAACGGGTGTGGATGCTCTTCGAGTACGGAAGGGTGATTGCATTGCCCCGTCATCTACATTAAACGACACCGTCAAACACGTTTCAAAGTTCAAGCGAACATCATCTCCTCCGAAAAAACCCTGATTTGCTTGCTGATTGCTGTTCGGTTTCTCAAATTCTTGCTAAAGACGGTTTGAAGCAGTCGGGGTCGTAAGGAAATGAAGGGCAGCAAGGCCGTTGTCACGCTTGCCCAGAAATGCAAGGTTTTTGAGCTCTCTTCCCTCTCTCTTTTTTTTTTTTTTGCACAGAAGATTAAGGATTGTAATCCGATGTGGGGTTGATGAAATGATTTGAAAGGTGTGAAATTTTTGGTGTTTTTGTAGAACATACTTTCTTCGAATTGGCAGGGCCAGTTGAATACGATCAAAGCTGATGCCAAAGGCAGGTGGGTAGCTCATCTCTGCTGAGCTCCGTAGCAAGTCACAGTTTTTTATACACTTCTGTTGGATTGGTAATTTAGAAATTTGATTTTTGCAGCAAGGAGGAGATTCACAGTTCGACTGTGAAGTACATGTTTCTGAAGGATAAGCCATTCATATGGGTACCCGAGGATGATTTTCATAATGTGGTATGGCTCCAGGCTTTGTGTTCCTTAATCTGCGTGAGCTGATAAATGCAGCTACGGGTTCAAGATTCGGAGTCTGATCAGACTGTTAAATGTGTTATGTTACACAGAACGCTATGATTGATGAGCGTGGTTCATTTTCGGTGACTACACAATTTCCTGGTCCTCTAGGAAGCATTCTTAAATCAATGAAAAAGGTATCAATTTGTAGTACAATTTGAAATACTTGTTCTTGGTCTATTCTGCGCTGATATTTTCGCTCATATTTTATTAGCGTCCTCTGATACTTTTAAGTTTGATGTTCATATTTGTTTGAGCATGTTCTTGATGTTTGTGCGAATGAACTCTTTAGTGAGTCAGATCTTTTCCTTTTGCTTTATTTTTTCTCATTACGTGTTGCAGTTGCCTGCTCGGGTTGCTCTAACAGGAGATGTGATTGCTCTTAAAGAAAAACGGGTAAGATGTTTAATTGAGACTTCACATACATGATTTGAGATTACAAGCTCTATAATCTTGTTTAATCAGTTGTGTTCTTGTGCAGGCTAGACTTGCTGATGAAATGATTAGAGAGTCCATGTTGGTTGAGCATAATACTATCAGTAATTCTAGCTATGCAGTTTCTGGTGTTTTAAGTTCTTCCAATCTCGGGTTTACTTCACGAAGCGAGCGCTTGTTAGAGCTGCTAGATGGAGAAGTGCAGTACACAGTGTATAAACTTGATCTCAGGTGGGGACCAAGTACTTCTCATTTCTTAAGTATGCTTTTTATACAAGATTGAGTGAAAACAGAAATTTTTCAGAGTTGGCCTCGATTTGATTATGGCGAGACCAACTGAACTCATTTCCCAAATATCTGTGAGAATCAACAGCTAATGATGGCTGTATAAAGATTTTGTGGCGATCAAGTTGTAGTATTGCTCATTGTGCTATGGACATGTAACTCATCCGATATTACACTCAGATCATGTGCATTCATTGACATCAATGGCGGAACTCATGATGTAGATTTGGAGTATATTGCTGCAGCCAAAGCGGATCCACTAGGTTAGCCCCTTGCTATTTTATAACTTCTTGAAACTGCTCTCAGCTCATCTCCATTCCAGTTAATTATTTTTCTTTTTTCTTTTCCTTCACAAACACAGCCCCGTTTACTGCTGCTCTGATTGATGGGATCAATCAAAGTGAAATGAGGCGCAAAGCTCTAATGCTCTTTTGCTTTACACATTTCAATGCAAATGTTCGGGTAAGTGTTTTCGGAGATCAGCAGCACTGGGAGTGCTCTAACTTATCTCTGAAGCCACAGATATCCTTGCCCAACTATCCTATTTCTACCCATGTAAAGAAATAATCCATTGAATTTTGCTGGTGTAGGATGCTTTTCTTCTATCAGTAGATCGAACAGGATTTGATATTGTGGGGAAAGTTCCACGCTCCGCAGTGAATGATGGCGGATCTGTTACTTATGAGTGGAAGCAATTCAGAGTACCATTAAAACAAGAGGCGCGTGACATAGAAACTTTCTGCCAACAACTAGTTGTGCTGGAAGATGAAACACTTAAGAGCTTATCAAGCTACAGTGGTCTGGGATAAGAAGTGGGTGAATATGGCTCTAATACGTTTGCTTGTTTAAATGCTGGTTCCGCTGCTTGTTGGCCGACTGATGTGCTCACAAAAGTGGAAGCGGTTGAGAAAAGGATTAAGAAGAACACGAGTAGGAGAGGGCATAGTGAGACCGAGGAGAGACACTTTAAGCGTAGCGAAAGTTATTTCAAGTCTGTGAGATGGTGCTCTCTTGTGCTGTCACCTTCTACTTCGTTAAGTTTTGCTTTGATAAATGAAGAAGCATTTGCCGCTGAAACTCTCTGGCCTTTTCTTGTGTCTACTTTCAACATTGCTTCAATTTAAACATTTGCTCCGTGTTCTTGTATTTGAGCTTGTTTTTTGCCCACCAAATGCTTTAATCACTAACTATGTCGATTTTACTAGAGCAGATTCAATACGTTATTGTTTTCTTGATCATTTTTTCAAAATTGCCTTATTAAATAGTTTTTTAATCATAATACTCTACTTTTTTTATTTGCACAAACAATAGAAGTAGATTAACTAGTTAAATCCGCAAACATTAACACCAGATATGGCAGAAAGGGTTTTCCCTGTGTTAAGTTTAGGAAAAATAAGGAGGAAATGAAAATAAGATTGTTAGCCGACTTCTTCACTCAACAATTTCAATCTTGTTAGATAACTCAACAATCACTTCTTAAGAGGGATAACTGTGAGAGTTGTTCGAAATCATTTTGTGATCCTAATGTACTTAAGCTGCTCCTGTTGGGACAATTCTTTGATTGTTAGTCACCCATTGACTCTCAATCAAGATTGTTCGAATTATGGACACCTTCCTTTGAACATAGAGATACGTTCATTAGATTTTATGGTCGGTGCTCTATGTAGCTGTGATTCTCCACAACAAATAGTTGACACTGGTAAAAAATGTGTTCTCAAAATCACTTCATATTCATACTCACACACTTCTAAGACCTTTGATCTCACATGCAGAAGATAAATATGTTTTTTCACACACACAAAGAAAATTAAATTTATTTATCGACACGAAAGACGAAGATAACGCTCACATGCGAAAAAGAACAAATTTGTCTTTTACATTATTATTTGTATTTATGCGGATATTGATAGTATTTTACTAACTTACAAAAGAAAACAAATATAATTTTCCATTCAAGTAGAAAACACAGGTTACACTTTTTGGATCATACTTCTACCAATCTCAATACACGGTCTCTCCACATAAAGAACTAACTGATAGGAGTTTATGTGGTCTCGATCTTTCGATGAGATAGAGTTTCGATTTTGGAGGAGAAGACGTTGGCGATCCGACTACAACTGTCCAAGACGTCGCGTCTTAGCAATTGTTACACCTACTCCAGAAGTGTTATTGATCTTGCGGTAGCACGATCAACCTGACCACGAAGGTCCTTGAACCTGCAAGCAATCGAAGAACAAGGAAGAACAAGATGAATAAACAACTGAAATTGCAAATCTGAAATAAAAACAAGAGTGAGATTCTGAAGACAAGTAAACGGGCGATCTAACTGACACGCGAGAATACAGGAAAAAGGAGCAGCAACTAACTTTAATCGAAACAAAATCTAACTGAAAAAGAATACTACAACTATCTATATATAAGGAATGAAACTAGGACTTCTCCTAAGCTAATTACGATTTCTATCACTAATAAGATTAGAACACTAGAGCTTCTCCTAAATTAATTATGATTTCTATCACTCATAAGATTAAGATAGTAAGACTTATCCTAAACTAATTAAGATTTCTATCACTGATAAAATTTGACGCAGTTTGTAGATTTTATGGTGTGATGTCATCATCACTAACATTCTCTTTTCATTTTCTCCTCGCAAAATCCTAAATCCTACTTTTGAACCGCACAAACTTTCAATTCCCAATTCAAATTAATTTAAATTCAAATTAATTTTTTGTGATGGCTAGTAAACGCATTCTGCTTTCATTTTAATAGCAAATTCAGACTAGTTACTAGTAAAATTACATGAAATTGATATTATTAGTATATTTTGAACAGACATTTGAAGGAAAAGCAATTTTATCAAGAAACTAGGAGCATAAGGAAAGTCATTTTTAAGGCATTCAAACCAGAGCAAAATTTGATCCTCCAATCACATTCCGAGTTTCAACCCTGAGAAAGTTTAACCCCGAGTTTCCGAAGCATCCTTGAATCTAACAACCCCCTAGGCTAGGAATAGAGGCAACTTAATCCACCTCTTCAATCTTAGGTCCAGCACCACTAGTACCAACAGACGGGCCATCTTCGTCCATTCCAGCAGCTCCACCCCCACCCTGGTACATCTTTGCAATAATGGGGTTGCAAAGACCCTCAAGCTCCTTCATCTTGTCTTCAAACTCGTCAGCTTCCGCAAGCTGGTTGCTCTCCAGCCAATGAATGGCCTGGTCAATAGCATCCTCAATTTTCTTCTTGTCAGCTGCTGGGAGTTTCTCACTGATCTTCTCATCTTTGATTGTATTCCTCATGTTGTACGCATAGTTCTCCAGAGCATTCTTGGCCTCCACCTTCTTCTTGTGCTCTTCATCCTCACTTTTGTATTTCTCTGCCTCCTGGACCATCTTTTCTATTTCTTCCTTGGACAACCTACCCTTATCGTTGGTGATGGTGATCTTGTTCTTCTGGCCAGTGGTCTTGTCCTCTGCAGACACATTCAGGATACCATTTGCATCAATGTCGAAGCAAACAGTGATCTGCGGCACACCTCTGGGAGCTGGAGGAATTCCAGTAAGCTCGAATTTGCCCAGCAAGTTGTTGTCCTTGGTTCTAGCCCTTTCACCCTCATACACCTGAATCAACACTCCAGGCTGGTTGTCAGCGTAAGTGGAGAAAACTTGTTCCTTCTTGGTGGGGATAGTTGTGTTCCTGGGGATCAGCACAGTCATCACGCCACCAGCAGTCTCCAACCCAAGAGACAGAGGAGTAACATCTAGCAGCAGCAAGTCTTGGACCTTCTCATTTCCTTCGCCGCTCAAAATGGCAGCTTGAACTGCAGCACCGTAAGCAACAGCTTCATCCGGATTAATACTCTTGCAGAGCTCCTTGCCATTGAAAAAGTCCTGAAGCAGCTGCTGCACCTTGGGAATCCTAGTTGACCCACCCACAAGCACAATGTCATGCACACTGGTCTTATCCATCTTGGCATCCCTCAAACACTTCTCCACGGGCTCCATACACTTCCTGAACAAGTCCATGTTCAGCTCCTCAAATCTGGCTCTGGTGATAGTCGAGTAGAAGTCAATTCCTTCATACAAGGAGTCAATCTCTATTGTGGTCTGGGCAGTGGAGGAAAGGGTTCTTTTTGCTCTCTCGCAAGCAGTCCTCAATCTCCTTAGAGCTCTGGGATTGCCACTGATATCCTTCTTATGCTTCCTCTTGAATTCCTGCACAAAGTGGTTCACCAGCCTGTTGTCAAAATCCTCACCTCCAAGATGGGTGTCTCCAGCAGTGGCCTTCACTTCAAAAATCCCCTCCTCAATGGTCAACAACGATACATCAAAAGTACCACCTCCTAAGTCAAAAATCAATACATTCTTCTCCCCCACACTTGTGGCCTTCTTATCCAAACCATAAGCAATAGCAGCAGCAGTCGGCTCATTTATAATCCTCATCACATTTAGCCCAGCAATCACTCCGGCATCCTTAGTAGCCTGCCGTTGCGAATCATTGAAGTAAGCAGGCACAGTGACCACAGCATTTTTAATACTGAGGCCAAGATAAGCCTCTGCAATCTCCCTCATCTTGATCAAAACCATAGATGAGATTTCTTCAGCTGAGAATTGCTTCTCTTCTCCTTTGTAGTTAACCACAATCATAGGCTTGTCACCAGGTCCGGGAATCACCTTGAATGGCCACAGCTTCATGTCAGCCTGCACTGATGGGTCGCTAAACCTCCTTCCAATCAAACGCTTCGCATCTACAGGGCATCGAATACACACAGTCAGAAATTGCAGATTTACAAAAAAAACCAAACGAGACATAACCAGACGGATTCAACTAACAACTTTGCTCGTCTGGTAAACTCAAATCCTTAAGTTCTCAAGTCCAAGCCGATCAATCCATTGAATTCCAATATTACCAAAAAGAAAATGAGCAGCACAACTTAAAAAACACACCAAAAATTTAAAAAAAAACGAAAATTTTATCAGGCAAATTCAGCACGCAACAGCTCATCAAGCTCAGTTCAAGTGAAATTAACCAAGTTTACACTTTTTGTACAGTGATCTATCAACTCGTTAGTACAATCATCATATCACCAAATTCTGAAAACGAATAGCTATAAATTGAGATTCAAAACGAATACACATAAGAAGCTACACGTACCGAAAACTGTGTTGACGGGATTCATGGCGACCTGGTTCTTAGCGGCGTCGCCGATGAGCCGCTCAGTGTCGGTGAAGGCGACATAAGACGGTGTAGTGCGGTTTCCTTGATCATTAGCGATGATCTCGACCCGGTCATGCTGCCAGACGCCGACGCATGAATAAGTGGTTCCGAGGTCGATGCCAATCGCCGGACCTTCTCCCTTTCCAGCCATGGAAAATGCAGTAACTATAGAACCGAAGAGGAAGTAGTAATTCACGGAGATTGAAAATCCGAAAATCTAGAAGAAAAACAAGAGCAGCAGAGTATGGCTTTACAGAATATCTGATCGAATTTCAAATTGATGAGGCTGGTGAGGAAGCAGGTAGGATTTTATATCGTGGGGTTTTGGTTTGGTTGGAGTTCGAGAAGGTTCATGAATGCTCGGTTGAAGCTGCATGCTTCTTGATTGGTCGGATGGAGTCTGGAACGTTCTGCTGACTACGCGGAAGGAGGTGTTGGGCTATGAATTGCTCTTCTACAGTGTGGTCTTGGGGGCAGTGTGTGGTCTGGGTTTAAGATTGGCCCACATAGTGATTTGAGTTTTGGGCCTCCATCAGGCCCATAACTCGGTGAAGCCACATAGTGACAAGCTCCCTGTTGCGTGCCGCCCACTTGACGCGCTTAATCATTGCACTATTTCTGTTTTCCTAAATCTATGGGCTAATATATCAACTAATCCATTATTAATGTACCCTAATCCTAATGTCAACTGGTAGTCGCTATGCATTAACTAACCTCAAACTTTATAATATTTGTGATTACGGCCAATTCTAATAGAGTTAATAAGTACCAAAATCCCTTATGACTTCAATTAATTAAAAAAAATCATAACCCACGATGAGTAGCCATTTAACTAACATGTCTTGTTTAACGTCTCTATTCTTTAAAAAAAAAAAATTACAATTGATTAGCACCACGTCTTTAACGTCAACTATTAGGAGAGGAGCATATGCCTTGCGGTACGAGGTCCACAAAGCTTGTATATTTCTCTGGCAGCAGAGAGGAGATGGATTAGTTTCCTCTGGTCATTTGGCATCGTATGATCGATTTGCTAACTACTCTATGGAGTCATCATTAGGGCTCTCCACTGGAATTTTAGCTAAGCTGGTTGCTCGGGCTCTTACCGTCACCTTTACACTCATTTCTCTCCTGTTCATACTCACCCCTTTGGAACCCAAACATGGCTTCAACAATGTGTTCTCCTACAGGTATATATGTCTCCATCTTTACTTCCAAGGCTTTGCTCTCCATACACATATTAGATATTATGTGCTCAATTAGGTACATGCTGTTTTCAACTCTTTTGGGGTCAGTCTACTCACTTCTCCAGACCCTGATATCTATCTTCCAACTCGCACATGGTACAAATGGTAACCTTGTTCTCCTCGACTTCTACGGTGACCTGGTGAGCTTTAGGTGGAGCAGCAAATACAGCATTAGAGTATAATAGAGCTTGGCTTGATGAGTGGAGTGTAACTAGAATAAATCATTAATGGATGCAGGTAATACTATATGCGCTAGTCACAGGAGCTTCCGCCGGGTTCAATGTCCCCATGGATCTAACAAGGGTGGTGCAAGTGGAAGGCAACAATAATGTCCATGAGAGGTTTCTTGTCGACAAGGTTAATGCAGCAGCCACCTTCGTCTTACTTGGATCGATTTGCTCATCCATATCATTGGTCCTCTCTACATTTGATCTTCGAAACAGATGTCTTAATAGCTTCAGATGCTACATGATGAAGGTCAAAAGGTTTTTTAACTAGCTAGTAATTAGACATGTTTATTAATTAGCACTCATTCATTCTTTGAAACAAATTTGAAAATAGATTTGTGTCATGTCATTTGTGATTCTCATAAATCTTTCACTCACATTAAACAATCTTACATTCAACTCTATTCAACGGGTATAGATCATTTTAAATAGTTATTAATGATGAAAGACGTCGCGTTTAAGTCTGAAGTGCCTTAGAAAGTAAAGTTGATTTAATAAAAAAACCTTAAGAATTACATGGCTTTTAGTTTTAAAACGACGTATAAAACCTGGTTCATTAACATTAGATGACGCATATAAGTGTAAAATACCGTAAAAAGTCTTGTTATACAACATATGACGTTTTTAACTAATAAACGTCTTCTATTGTCTTTTCACAAAAGACAAAGCGGTGATGTTTCAGACAATGAAAAATGACCTCTTACATTGAGACGAAACGCTTCGAAATCCGACACGAACTTAACTACAAAGCTTTATGCCCTAAGTCTTAGTCACTAGATAAAACTCCTTTTTAAATCGGAGAAATGATCAGAAAAATAAACTTTCAACCATATTCCGAGGAGTTGTTTATCGGTCAATTTTTGAATAGGTTAGATTCCTACTTTACAGAGACTTTGCGACCAGTCTTTCAGGGAGTTATTTCAAGATAAAAAAAAGGAAAAAACATCAAAAATGGATTCAGAAATTATCACTGTTTCACCACTTGCAGTTCAAACTATTTGAATTGTCAAACATTATATAATTTATTTTTAGTAATTTAAAATGTCATTCAAGATTAATTGGGTCTAATTTTTTAAATGCAAATGATGTTGATGTATTTGTTGAGTTTTACGATTGATTAAGTAAAAAAAAGACGTTTTGCTTATGTGAACATTAATTTAATAACAATAATATGTAGCTTTAGTACTCCAGAATCTGAACAAAACTCCATTGTATACCTCGATGTAGTGATAGCATCTGAACAAATTGGCTTATCCAAAGCGCTCCCAATATAGCTGAGGGCTTTAGTACTCCAGAATATGGGGTCGAGCCCTGTTAATTTAACCAAAACCGTGACATCTTTGTTGAAACTTGTCGTTATTTCTGTTTATGATAGCCATTCCAATGATTGTTGAAGAACCATGGCCCCTCCATTAGGATTTGTAACGTGTCCTCTTGATTGTTGAAATTAAATAAGTAAGGGTCATTTGGTAAAGATGCATGAGATTTGAACATGATCTGCCTCTCCCCATTCGATCTCACAAATCCCTGAACGTTAGCAGTATTTGGCTTTAGATCCATGACTTTGCCCGTAAGGGGGTGCTCCCATGCATGCCCTAATTGCATGATCACATACTTCTAAAGTCATTGTCATCCTTACTGGGTGACGGACTTCAGGCTTGTTTGTCAAAACCAAGCCTGCATCTGGTTGATGGTTAGCCGCTACCACCTGTGCCCATGTCCCCACCATTGACCGATCCACAACCATCAATTCTACAAAACTTAGTCAGAGCTCCCCCAGAAATGGTGTTTGGAAGTAAGAGATGGTCGACGGAGGGAGAGAAATGGTCAGAAATTGGTTTTAAATGGTCTGAGTGTATAAAGTTTTTTCACACTATATTTTCTAAATCATTCATCCACATTATTATTATTTTTTGAAACAAAAATATTCAAAAATAATTATGTTTTAATTGATTATGAAATTGGATTTTAGTTTGATTTCATTTCAAGAATAAAAATAGAAAAGAGAGAGATTGCAGAGTGACATGTGGCAGAAATGTAAGGGGGCATATGAAGGGTGACATTAGTTGGTGAAAAAGTACACTTTTGCTAAACCATTTATACATCACACCTCCTCAAAATGTGACATATATCTACTTCACCTACCTCTATCCTTTTTTTAATTAATCAGACGCATTTGATTGCTTGATCAAATGGATGAGATATTCTCAATTCTTTCATCAAATCCAGTTCTCCATCGAACTCTCCCTAATACACACACACATGGGGACGGACAATTATGTTCCTCCAAATTTCCTTTTCTTTATTATGAATTAAAATTCATTTTCTTGGCCATCTAATCTGAGCATTAAGGGCCAAAATTAAATATGACATCTAATCTGAGCATTAAGGGCCCAAATTTAATATGAAATTTGATAGTGAAGGAGAACATGTGTCACATTTTGAGGAGTGTTGGGTATAACGGTTCATCAAAAACGCATAATCTCAATTATTCTCAGTTGAACCGCCCCACCACATGTTTCACTTGCCCTCATGTCATATGTACTCTATATCTCTTTTTAAATTTATTAATTTAATTTTTAATTATTGAAATTAATTTATGTAATTATATTAATTTTTTTTAAAAAAATCAAAATTCATAATATAAATGCAATTTAAGATTCATTTTCGGTAGGTTTTGGATAAATTCAAAAATAGTTCATGTCGAACATTGAATTTTGTTTAGAATGAACAATGAAATATTGTTCAGTATGAATTACGAGCTTTCTACTTTAAATTGAGTATTATTAAACATTGAATTTTGTAATTTTGAACTATGAAATTTGTGCTTTTGAGCTTTTACTTTTGAACATAGATCTTTGTTGAAAATGAACTTTGACTTTTACTTTTGAACATTGAACTATGTCCAGAATGAATATTTTACTTTTGAATTATGAACATTAATTAAATATTTGTTTAGAATAAACGAAAATTTTCATAATTCATATTGAACAAAGTTCAATGTTTATTCTGAACAAAACTTCAAAGATGAACCATGAAGTTTTTATTTTTGAACATATAAAAATATATCCAGAAAAAATCTTAAATTAAACTTATATTTTTTTATAATTGATTATGAACTATAGTTTTTTTAAAATTTAAATTTAAAAATAAAAATTAACCAATTTGAATAAAGAGAGAGTGCGCAAGTGGTATGTGGTATGAACAGAGAGTGTGACACTTATAGGTGGAATAATTTGGTTAGATAATTGATCGAATAAAAACTACAATTAAACTTATCAGTTAACTAACTAAAAGTTTTTTAATCACTAAACAAACTGATTAACCATTTAACCAATTAGTATGATTAATTTTTTATTAATGAATAACTTTAAACGTATTGTAGTTTTAAGATATTTAATATAAAATTAATAAATATTTTCTTAAAATTAGTTTATATTATTATAATAAATTATTTTATTTCAGTTAATTATTACATTTTTTTTCCATTAGGGATTAGTAATATCTAAACCAAAAATGCTTGTATTCCAAACTAATATAAGATTTTTAGGTTATAATATTGAGAAAGGGAAAATAATTCCTATTAATAGAAGTATATAATTTGCTTCAAAATTTCCAGATGAAATATTAGAAAAGATACAATTACAAATATTTTTAGGAAGTTTGATTTGTATTTCATCTTATTATAAAAATTTAGCAGAAGATGCTGCCATTTTATATGATAGACTGAAGAAAAATCCTAAACTTTGGACAAACGCTCATACGCAGGCTGTAAGAAAGATAAAAGAAAAGGTAAAAATATTACCATGTTAATCATTAGCAAATCCAAATTGGGAAAAAATTGTTGAAACAGATGCTTCGAATATAGCATATGGAGGGATTTTAAAACAAGTTGATCCATATGATAAACAACATATGTTGGTAAGATATCATTAACAAAAAATGGACTAATAGTCAGAAGAATTATGCTACGGTGGCTAAAGAAACCTTAGTAACTGTAAAATGTGTTTTAAAATTTCAAGATTATTTATATAATAAAAAATTTACTATTTATATTGATTGTAGTGCTGCCAGATATATAATTGATAAATATTTTAAGAATGATGTATTTAAGCAAATGTTTGCTAGATGGCAGGCTCATTTAGCCCCATTTGATTTTCAAATTATTTTTAGAAAGGGTAAAAAAAATAGTCTCCCTGACTTCTTGACTCGAGAATACTTGTAGGAATGATTCCAAGGAGAACACCTCCCTATGGCAGAGGTAATACCTCTAACAGAGGAAGAGGTAATATTCCTTTTCCTATTATTCAACATGGAAACAAGAGGCTAATAGCTTCTAGCAGTTCACAAATCAGCGAACAAGAATGGAAAGAATTCCAGAAGAAAAAATTGGGAGAAGAATCTTCTTCATCCTCAATAGCATCATATGCTAAAATTATAAATGAAGAACATGATAATATTCCATCAATTATAAATCCGAGGAAAGAAATAATATTTTTTTAGAAAATAATGATCTTCAATGGGAGAAAGAACCCTGCGCTATAATGGCCAGGTATTTGGGTACTACATCATATGCAGTTACGTCATACAAACAAAGAACTTATTATGAACAGATCTTAAAGATCAATAATTGTGATATTGAACATTTTTATTCTAATATGAATAAGAAATTTTATCAATTTAGTAAAATCACAATTAATCGGATTATATCTGCACAAGAGTGGGGAATATCTCCTCTCTGAGAAAAGGAAGTTATACATCCTGAGACAAAATCTGTTTTTAAATACAATTATTGGGATTATATTCAAGCTTTTGAAAATGCATTTTTATATGAAAACCCGCATTATGAACATACATGGTTTATAAAAATCTGTGGACAAGTTTACAACAACCCTTTACCAAATTGGTTCGAAAATTGGTGGCTTTCTAAAGATCCATCAAAAAAAATATTTCCTGAAATTTTCAAATCGTTATACGGTGAAAGGGTAAAAATTTCACCCAAAATCTCTGAATTGATCATATCCAATAAATATTCAGAGAAAATTGCTCTGTTATACTTTTTCACTGAATTTTCAATTCCATGGATATGGAAATGGGTCCCAAAAGTCAGTAATACTGACAATGGTTTACCCTGTATGAAAAGAGTTTGTTATACAAAATTCTGGAAAAAGTTAATAGACATTAATGAAAAGACAGGCCAAACATTTGGTCAAGAAGCAATTGATAATACTCAATTTAAAACTGAACAATATAAATAAATCCTTAAAAGATTCCACTGAAAGAAGCACCAAAGGATTAAATCCTCTCCAACGTATCTTAATAAAATTGAGAATGAAAAAAGAGCAAGTCTCGAAGGAAGACTTAATGAAGGCCTACATACAAGAAATGAAGACGGAGATCAACAGACAGTTCTCAAAGGACCAGTCAGACAGCAAATCAGACATCAATGAAGATGGTGGCATCATCAACTAAAGCTTATTTTGACGAATCTCAGGAGATTGAAGACATATCTGAAGAGGATATTGCCTGACTCCTTATGGTTGCTGATGAAGCACCAGACAGACAATGTTAATTAATGTGAAAGGGACATAAAGAAAGCATCATTTGGACAAAGCTGACAGCAACTGGCAATAGGCCAGATACCATTGCTTTTCTAAAGCAAGTTTTATTTTTAGTTAATATTTATGAATAGTATGTCGGTTAGGTTACTATTAATTTGTAATAGTATGTCGGATATAATAATGTCTGAGCCATAATAAATAGAGGCTCATAGGCAAGGGAGAAGCAGAAATCTCCCGACCTCCTCTCCTCCTCCTTCTCTTTAAGACTCTCCTCCTTGTAAAAATTTTCAGAAATCAATAAAGAAAAATTTACATAAAGTGCGCCTCTCATTTCCTCTGTAAGTTTTCTTTTCAAGTTTTTTTAAGTTCAATGGAAGTTAGCTTCATGTTAGGCTAACTCTCCAGATGTTAAACTATGTGAACATACATATGTCGTTCTGTGTTTTTGTTATCCTGGGTATGGGGTAAGGTAATACATGGGTTTAAGTAAGTTTGAGTTGAGAGGAAACTGGCCCTTGTAAACTAAAACCAAGAGTGAGCCCGTTTTAAGGCCGTGGGAAAGGCCATGTTAGGGCGTTTAAGCTTGGAAATGGTGGTAGTTAACAAGGATGACGGTTTCTTTTCTCGTAAAACTAACTCGGGAAGAAATCCGTTTATTTATGCAAAAGAATTGAGGAATAATATAACTGTTTTGGTAAAATTTGAGGGATTGAGTACACTACAAGACAGTTATAGTAATAGAGAGATATTATTTTATGATATATGATTCACAAGGCATGCTAAACCTGGAAAATTGGGTTAGTTACAAAATGGTTTGTGTTAGGCCGAGTGTTAGACCTGGTTAAGCAACGAGCACGACAAACATTTACCAATATGGTGTTGGCCTAGTGGTCTTGGGTGTTGTCTAACAACCCAAAGGTCCTGCGTTCAAGCCCTTTTGGTACCGCATTTACGCTTAGATACGCTGGAGGTGTGCTTGTCACGGTCCTAGAGTAATGACTCGTATCCCTGACCCTTTTCACGCACTTTGGGATACTTAAGACCGTGCGGCACCCAGATTTTCACGGATCAGAGCCAGTCTTCTCAACACCCGGGGTCTATTTAATTGCTCACGTCTTGAGAGAGATATAAGATTATTCCTTACCATACATTAACAAGTGACTAATGAGAGGATCTCTACAAATAAGCACTCATTACTTGATTGGGATATCAGCTTATCCCTGAGATCCATCTCCGAGTTTCGCCTAGTTCCTTCCTCGGCTAAAGTATAAGAGTCCATTCCCGAATTCCCCTCTTATTCCCATATCCCATCAAGGAAAATCCAATATGATCCAAGGATCTCTCGTGGTCCTTTATGTTCATTACCCAAGGGGTTAAAGGATCATCCGATAGCTAGCCTCGACTAGAAACTTATCTCGCGTTGTCGGGGTCTCCCCCATTTGCACGACGTTCATAAGGTTGACATCTTACGGAGATCTTCGGGGCTCTCTAGACCCTCGGAGATCCGCCCTCATGTATCACATGAGTTGGGCTCACATAGGGTTTGCATCCGAGTACTTACCACGGAGGTGGCCGAACCCACCATCACTTCCCCCTTAAAAAGCTAATGGAGCTTTTCTCACTCCCACGGGAAGAAACATCAATAGTGTCTCTCCTTATATTTTTTATATGGTATATTTATTTTATTGATAGTGGTCCAAAAAACCTAGGGCTCAGAGAGTCTACAAAGGGTGGCATGAGGCCTTAGGGCACGGCGGCTCGGAGAGCCTATAATGGATAGCACGAGAACTAGGACGCAGCTCAAAAGCCTACATGTGTGTGGCGCAAGCCTAATAATCTGACTCGAGGAGCCTACAATGTTCTGGGGAGGGGTAGCGAGCGACTAATGAGCCTACATGTGTGTGGCGTAAAGCCTAAGAGTTTGGCTCAAGGAGCCTATAATGTTCTGGAAAAAGGGGCAGCATGCGGCTGAAAGGCATGGCTCGAGGAGCCTACAAGGTCATCCGGGTTAGGAGTGGCACAAGGCCATTAACGGGATGCCCTAGAGCTGCTGAGTTCACGCAAGCTGCTGCCTGCAGGCTGATCCCGGAGAGGATCCGATCGGCAAGACGATGGAGCTCGCCCAAGGCGGCGCACCACCTGCAAAAAAATAACTAACACCAAAACATTGAAGACTATCTTCAGATCTATGCCACAGAAAATAATTAAGTTATTGTTATATAAAATATATAATAATTATTTTCACTTTAGTGGCGGCTAGGGTTTCGGAGGAGGAGGTGGTGGTTTATCTTTTAAGAGATCAGAAGGAGGAGGAGGTTTTAATCGTTGCAGTCTCCTTCGTGTCTCTCCTTACATACTAACTTTTTAAGGGAAAACACTTATCTGATTTATGTGATCTACAAATCGTTAGACTCGTATTGAAGTCTAGTTTCATAATCCATCATTCAAGTTGCCACTTGACCTCCCAGGGGTCTGATACTCAATAATTACAAAAATGCCATTAAGGCCATGGACAGTCCCCAAACCTTGTCATTGGGTTGACCCGTGACACACTCCCACACTCAATTTGTCAACGTTCTCGGTGACATAACTATCATGGTTGATAGCTTACAAGTGTATGGTCTAGTAAAGGCGATATAACTATCATGGTTGATAGTTTACAAGTGATATCCTCCCGCACTCGAGTTGTCGATGCCCTCATCGACTTAACTATCATGATTAGTAGTATTTTAACCAGGCTTGACATTCTCTCCCACTACCATTGGTTGTCAAGATTTTGTTAATCCAATAGGGGGAGTTTTCGCCCGCTAGTGAGTTAAAGGTTGAAAGTCTGTAGTTAGAGTCAATCTTTGACATGCGTGAGCTGGCCCGCAATGAGTATGAACGTCACTATCGAGGTAGAATGGGTGTGCGGCCCCTGACCACCTCAAAAAATAAAAAATATATATAAAAAAATGAGTAACAAAAGACCTTGATCTGTACAGGATGAAGCCATTTCTTGATTTGTGAAAAGTATAAATCAAGATATATTCGAGCTTTACTATAATAAAAGTGCTGGTGTAACAATTTGCGCGTTTGACCTTTATCAGCTATAATGTTCGCGCTTCTGAACATAAAACTAGACCCATGCACTGAAATACTCATGCACAATGCATTTTCTATTATTATTATTCATTATTCAGATAAACCGTTAATCAATTAAACAAAAAATTCAAACCCCCTAACCGTTACCAAATTTGTTAGACTGAATTTATTGGTTAATCATTTTTCAACTTTTACGGTTAATCATTTCAATCCGTTTAATTCGATTAACAATTATAACCATAAACACTTCTTAATAACCTATAAAATAAGTGATTTCTAAACATCCAATCAACGAATTGGACAACATGATGGAAACCAAACTTGGGAGGTCTCGTACGAACCACCCCCCCACTGTACGTATCTGTACGTGCGCATACGGTCGGTTATTACAAGGACTTTTACATGTTCAGACATCAATAATGTCCCCCATATTATAATTATTCCTGTTCCTGTCCATGTGAGATAAATATTAATTAGGATGATCTCACAATATCAAATTTCAACCGTAAACCCAGTCAAATCCTAGCAGGACAGTTTGACTTAGGCACCCCTCATATCTATTTTGAGTTATCCATGTTATCACAAATCAGCTTGAACAATTCCCTCACGCCATATATATGAATCAAGTCAGAAAGCTAACAAGCAACAAGTAGAGAGAGTGTCATATCTATATATATTCAAGATCATCTTGAGGTGAATGGCACCACCGCAACCCAGACCTGCGGCTGCAGTTGTGCCACCTCCATCGGCAGACCAATACGTTTACTCACCTCCTTCCAGCTCAGCCGAGCTTGTTGTAAAGCTAGTTTGCAAGGCACTTACTGCCCTTCTGACGTTCATCTCGCTCATCATTCTACTCACCAACAACGTTTCCGAACCTGTCCTGTTCCGTTGCACCGGCGTCGTACAACGTGTCAAATTTTATGATGTTTCTGCTTACAGGTACGTATCGTATCAGTATCTTCTTGGTTTTTTTACACACACTGATATGTATTTTGCAATATATATTACGTACTAGTTCATCTTAGGATTTAAATACAGGTACATGCTGTTCATCATTGTGCTAGCGCTTGCCTACTCACTTCTCCAGACAGCATTCTCCATTTTCCACATCTATCACAAGCCAGAAGAGACTCCATACAAGACTGGCAGTCGTTGACTTCTACGGCGACCAAGTAAGTTTTTAATTTTCTTATAGACTTATACACTAGGAAAGAAGAAGAATACTGGTAGGTTGATTTCAAGCAAGCAAGGTTAATAATAGAATTAATTGGTTTAATTTATTCACTGCGGAGAATGAAATAGGTGTTACTATATGCACTGGCCACAGCAGCTAGCCGCTGCGGGCTTCGGAGCCACCGTAGATCTACAAAGAGTGTTAACTGGAGATATATTCAACGAGTACTACGGAAAAGGCTACGCGACCTCCAGCATGCTCTTCTTCGCTTCCATTTCCACTGCAGTCTCCTTAACCCTCTCCAAGTAGCTAGCTGCCTAACCTAATGGAGCTTAAGATAATGAAGCCAACACTCAGCTACTTGTACCGACCAAATTTATTTGTGTATTTCTTCAGTTACTATATTTTTGTTATCTCTTATTTAGTACTTTGTCTGTTGTAATGAGCCATGGTGTATGTAAACAATTCATTAATGAAGATTGTTAGTGTGAAATCACCCATTTCAAATTTAATGACAATAAGAATGATCAAATGGTAGCTTTTTAATTTATATATAGGAAATCAAGTGGTAGTTAAGAATGAAGTTTAATCTGCTAAGAAATGGTAGAAAAAGGAAAAAAAACTATTGAGTCGTGTCCACGCTAATAATTATGTATAGATTAAGAGGATCATTTGAGAATATTGATTTAATGTGATCGAGATACGAATGAAACTTATTTATTCAATGAATCAGAACTTGCTACGTATCTCCGGTCCATAAGTATTATTTTTGGTCCTTAATATGACAGTCACCTAAAGTTGTCACGTATCCTACTATATATCCACACACACGAGTCATTCTCTGGTTGTCACGTCCCACACACTCCTCATTCCATCTGCCATTTCACCATCTCTCTTCTATGCAAACTCATTTTTTTATTTTTAGTCATTAAAATCAATTTATGTAATTAATTATGTTGATATTTTCTAAATCAAATTCAAAATCATTTGTAAAAAATAATAAGATTTAATTAAAGATCCATTTTGTATAATTTTTTAAAGTACTAAAGTTTAACGTGCTAAAGTTCAGATTTCAAATGTCAAAATGTTCAAAACTTGAAACTTAAGTAAGTTGAACTTTAGCACGTTACACTTAAGTACTTCAAAAAGGATTTTTTACAACTGATTATAAAATTTGATTTTTAATAAATATTAATATAATTATAAAAATTGACCATACCCTTAACTGTATGTTAGAGAAAATTAAAGCTTTTGTGTAAAGATGTAGTAAACATATATCTTAAACCCACAATACAGCATGAAACTGCTCATGGATGAATTCCTGCATATGGAATAGCAAAGAGTAATGGAAAGTCAAGAGAAGGAATAGAACCTGATGTGTCACAAATTAAAATACCAGAGCCAGCAGCTAGCTAAAAGGACCACAACAGCCTTGATTACAAGAAAGCAATCAAATTGGAGTATATCAAGCCTTGAACCGTTGGTGCGAGGTGGCTCACACACCAAATTGGTAGTCTTTTCGAGTAAAAGCGTATGTGTATGTGCAGTCTTCAAGCTTCTTAAGATCATCTCAACTTCGGTTGTTCCACCAGCACCCAGCTTCAAAAGAAGTTCACATCGTGATGAATGAAACCCTGTTTTACCATGTTTTCGTGGATCTTAATTGGACAAATTAAAAAGAAAATCTTGAGAAATCTTTTGACAAATTACTTAAGGGAGAACAAATACATTTCTTACTCCCTTCCCATCAAAATCAACAAGAACTACATGGCAGGCCCACAGTTGATTGAGAAACCGGAGAATCAGACCCTCTCATTGAGACGCTAGTAAGGGCTTCAAATCTGATTGGTTAGCTGGATAATTTTCTAATCAAGGTTCTGTTGTTTGACATTAATACCATAACATGGTCCACACCTGCTTGAATTTGTTAGCTAATTAAGTAAACCAGAGGGGCAATACACTTCAAGTTTTTAACTGATGAGGCGGTAGAAGACATTAGACAACAGTACAACACCTCACAAGAGAACTCTTTATCATTGGCTGCACGTGTGTTAGGTAACTACAGTTTGAACATATATAAATAGGTCAAACTTTAACATTCAAGTAACACATAGGCTGTGTTTGGTTTAGGGAAAATGTAGCCGAAAGAAAATATGGAGGAAAATTGGTAAAATTTAATGTTTGGTTTAGATGGAAAATATGAGGGAAAGAAAACTGTGTAGAAAGTTAGAAGGAAAGTTAATGTAAATTAAAAGGAGTTTTGAAACTTTCATTCAAATTTTCAATTCTAAACCAAACAAAGAAAAATAAAATGAAATTCATAATGAATTTCAATTTCCATCAAATTTTTCTTTCCCAACAATTTTCCTTAAACCATACACCGCCATAATATCTGAGGATTCTTAAAAGAAAAGTCACTTTTGTTGGCATTTATTGTAAAGCATTTGTTGATAGCCCGTGAGGCTAGCATACCACCAGAGAGCATTTCACCACATCACTTTGAGGCAAAAGCCCGTTGAATGTCAAAGTAACAGAGATGTTAACCCTAACAATTAAATCTCAGTATTATTCTTGGTCATACATATGAATTCAACTAAATCAATCCAATTTAGGTGTATATTGGATCGAATCTTATTCAATTTTTATTCAACAAAATATTTACTCGACTGTGCGACAATATAAATTTATTCATAATAAGTCATGTAACAAAACACATTAACCATAAACTTTTTTAGTAAAACATCAAGATTTCTAATTATTAATAAATGTGCAACTAATTTGATATGGACACATTATACTGTACATTCAACGTTACACATGTTATAAAGTTTGGTTATGTCAACTGATGGCCGTTAGAATTATAAAAAAAAATTATATTTAATAATACCACATATGAATATCATGTCCCGTAAAATTGAATTCACTATTTATTATTGGTAATTTAGACAGATTCAACCGCTGATATAATTAAGGAGAACAGAAATAACATCAATCACTTATAAATTTAATTGATTGATTATTAATCAATTTAATAATCTACAAAAATTGGTAAAGAATTTAGGGGTGTAAGAATTTGACCCAATTCAAAATTCAATTCAATTAAATCCAATTAAATTGAATTTGGATTGATATAATTTATTTGGGTTGAGTTTTGGCATACACTTTTTGGATTGTGTTGGTCTTGTGTCGGACAAATGAGATTTTGGTTGATCCAAACTGTAAAACACACCCCCATATAAAAAATAAAAATAAATATAAATATACATATAATAAACTTAAATATTTAAAATTTTAAAAAATAAAAAATATTTTTTTATTTTTTATTAATGAAAGTAAATGAGTTGATCCAATTCAATCCAAATTAAGAATTTTAAATTTGGGTTGGATTGTTTTAAATTTAAATCAGGTTAGGATTGGATTATTTTATTACAAATGAATTTAAATTATAAAAAACTCAATCCAAATTTAACTCTCAATCCATATTTACGGTCCTAAAAAATATGAACATATTCAGGAGGTCTCAAACTTGATGCTGCTTGTTAGATCGTCATTGGTGCATAAAGCTTCGTCTACTTTTTGTTCTTTTTTGTTGAGGATGACCTTGCTCTCCCATCTTCTGAAAAATAGAGTTGCAGAGAGTGATTTCAAAGATAGAAAAGGAAAGTGGCTTGTGTATTTTGGATTTCTCTGAAATGGTAATTTATTTTTTTTGAGAATTGCATTGCGGAACTGAAATGGTTTAGATGAGCGTAATTGCTTAGTACATGAGGTGGATTTTTGTGGTTATTATATAGATTTTTTTAAAATAAAAAATTATTAAATATAAAATACAACACACACGAATGACCATCAGAAAATTCGAATTCTAATCATGGAGATTGTCGGGATAGACTATAAGACTAATATTTTATTATATTTCTAAATCAATGAACCTATTAATATGATTTTCATTTCCTTCTCCCTGTTAATGTTTGGCTCAGTCCGTTTGATGTTAATCACAATGAGCATCATTTTCTGTAGAAAATTTCATACTAGTAGACACAGAATGAGGACACCACAAATCCAAGCAACTAATACATAAATTCTCTTGAGGAAAATTTCCTGCACCCAGAAAATATAAGGCAAGGAAAACACTCTTTTTAGTTTGTTCACTCTCAAAATGTTCTGAACGAAGAATGTCTCCCCCAGTCAAACTTCAACTTCATGGTGTCATTGTTTCTGTGCTTGGATGTACGCTCAACCTCGATTTCAGATTGGAGTAGAGACTGTAACCTCTTCAAGTGACCACAACAGCGCTTGTGATCAGATGACACATTATTGCTGCTCAAATCATGTCCTTCAGAAGTGAATTTCCTCTGGTACGGAGAGCGCCATTTTGCTTGCAAATAGGCAAGTGATCTCCAAGGAGGGAGGGGCATAGAGTTTTGCTTCAGTGAAGTCCTGGCTGCTTCAACCATAACTGGAAGGTACTGTTCCAACTTAGCCAAGGATCCAGCATAGACAATGGGGAGAGTATTCAGTATTCTGTCATATGAATCAATGGCTCTAGCAATCTCAAAGTGGCTTCGGAAGTCAATATCAATAATAAACCGATCAGTCTTCCCTCTTCCAGTATGCGCAATATCAATATACTCATGATCACCTGCATACAAAAGTTACTGTTAAAAATTGGATCTGGCGGGACTCGTTTTGAAGCTAGTAGAGCATGGTAACAACCTTTCCTGACATGGGATGCTTTTTCTAGGATATGGTTCTTTTCTTTCAGGATAGTGAAGTCTCATTCTCAAAAATTGGCTAAGAAAAAATTGTATAGAGACTCCACGAGTGAAGATTATATATTACTAGTACAAATTAAAGTGTTACCTCCAGGAACCTTGCCTCTGCTGTGCCATTTGGTCGAACATACTGCAGCATCATAACCTGAAAGTCTCAACAATTTGACCAAGGAAAACCGGATGCAGCAAGCATTACAGTCTACTGAGGGAATAGACTTCAGGTCTGCCATGCTGATGGCCAGTAAGAGAGATTGCACCACTGAAATCAAGTTGCGCTCATACTGGTCTGTCGACTGTCTACAGTACTGTAAATCAACAGAACTTGTCATAATTAAGAAATTTCATAATGAAATACATAAATGACAAAAACAGCTTAATACTATTCGTAAAGTATGGTTTGCCTGAATCCAACAAGATAGGAGTTCAATGTAAATTAAACCTGGTCACGAACCAAATGATTTTTTGTTATACAAAACATCTACCGTATAGAATGTCCAAACAGGTGGTAAAGTGGGTGAGGGGTGATTTCTAACAATCCCCAGTCCCCACCTCTAGAGTTCGAATTGAGTACGTGCGTTCTAATTTATATTGATAAAAAAGAAAATGTTCAGACAGTACCATACTGATTTCAAAAGACTCAACAAACATTAATCAAACTACTACCAGGTAACAGCTAACGACTAATCGATGACCGGAAGATCTCCGGCAAGACACTTTCAAAAGCTTTACAAAACAGATCAACACCTTTGGCAAATGGAATACAGTGGCATCAATAACAATCAATCAACATGAAACTTCACTCTAATCGAATCCTTCAGAGGTGAGCATCAAATAAGGTATGCTAAGATGAAACGAAGTAACCACGAAACAGAAGCTATAAACTCATAAGCGACTAGAATCTAAAAAAGAAGAAAAAAGGTGACGCACAGTAATAGTATCGGCGAGGTGTGCGAGATCAGAGAAGCCAGAATCGCTGTCGCTGCTACACAAGGAGTCAGCTCCACCGCTTCCGTCCTCCAGAAAGTCGCTAACCATGACAGCCAAGTCATGCTCGCTCTCATGGCTCCCGATCCGTCCGCCGGTCATCACAAGCCACATATCCGAACAAACTCCGCGATCCATCCCCTCCTCCGGTGCCGGCTCCTACTCCGACCGGTACAGATATCCTTGTCCCCGCCTCAGAACGCACCAGAGTTAAAACCGTTGCGTACCCTAATTCGAATTGCAGCTTGCAGGATACAGCTCCGGGGGTGGATTACGAGCGAGGGGATGGCGATGGAGGTGGTTGAGGTTTGAAGATCAGATGAAGGCGTGTAATGCGGAGGGGATTGGGGATGATCGGCGACGGGGCGGAGCAGAGGCGTCGGAGGAGGGAGTTGCAGAGGAAATGGACAGCGCGGACGAAGGAGAAAGCACAATGGTGATTCATGCGGATTTTAAAAGAGGTTGATAAAGTGCTAAATACCCTAAGTACCCTTCACATTAGTTCTGCTGGAATTCAAAAGAAGTGTGAAGGTGATTCATTTTTGTGGATGAGTTGTGCAGCCATCTCAAAATCAGATTCGGATTCCGAAAAGATGCTGCGGATTTGGTTTGGAGTTTTAACGGGGAGGAAAAAACGTTGACAACCCGAAACGGGGAAACTTCAGCCCTTAGCTACTTCTACCAATTTCAGTGGCTTGATAGCAGACTAGGCCGAACCCCAACCCCAATTCTCTGCATAGCCTCATTTTGCATTGGCAGTTGGCACCAAGGCATACCACCACTGCCTAAACACTAAACCCACCCCTGCAAAACACCAGGGAGGACATATAATGTTAAATTTTTGGTACGATTCATCTCTAGAGAGCTCACTCGTACTTTTGCAAGTCACTCTCGCCGTCCTGTAAGATCCTTCATTTGTATTCTTAACTGTGACTCAAAAGCTTAGATTTATAAATTATGATTCAACAATTCAATCACTTTTTCTTCTCCTAATCGATGCAGGACATTTGATAAATAACATACTCAATATATAAATCATAAATGATGTGGTATCTGGCAAGGGTATACATGTAGTTTCTCCAAAAAGTATAAGAGCAATAACAATAGTTGGTATTTGTTGGATGAAGAGTTAATAATGTTTCCGCTTTTTATCAAGGCCAACAAAAAAGATTTGAGATACATGTGGTCAGCTGGACGACTCCGTGTTTGCCAACTTGCTGTATCTATCAAGCGTTTAAGTAGCTGAAACCGGGACAAAAATTAAATTACTCACCAGAAAGGAAGCACCACATACGGACACTCATGGTGCAATCACACCCATACTCTCTATGCGTGCTGATTTGCTTCTAAAACAATTCTGTAGAAAAATTAATTAAATTGAATGGATTCAAACGGAAGATATGCTCTAATTAATATTCTAGGCCCAAAAGTGGACCACTGAAATTTATGATAGCAACATTTGGCATCAGTCAGTATCTTTTTTAAACGGTCACCCGTTTCGTTGTTTTATGAATCATCATCTTACTTGCATCCATCTTCTGTTATCCGGAACAGCCAACATGACACATGCGGTGTAAAATTCATGTGGCTTTGGGGTATTCTGTTGACAGATGGGCCACATGAGGCTTTTCTAGAATTCATATAACACAATGGAATATGGGAGTACCTCATGAGACTGTTTCTTGGATTTGGATGAGTTAACAGCCTTCCATCTTTCAATGGTAAGGAGTTGCCCACTATGCCGAACATACACATGCCATGATTTCCTACGAAACGCAAATAAATGAAGTCCCACATTTGAAAGCATATCAGTGTTCATAAAGTAGGATTACCCAATGCGTAATTCAAATATATTCCGGTAAAAGTCTAGTTCATAATATAATAAACTACAACAGCAAGACAGAGCAAACAGATGCATATGGTTGCCTTGCATTTTGTCAAGATCAAAAATTTGGCTTGGAAACTAGAACAGCTACGCTAAATCTTAAGAGAAGTACCAGAAATTTAATATGTCTAAGAGTACAAAGCAAAATACTTTTTTTTCTCTCTTTCATAGTCAGTTTTAACTCTTAATAGCTTTCTGCCCTGATTCAGAAGTATCATCCACTGGCAAAGTTAATGGTCTGAAGGACACACATCTGGCAATCATTTATTTCCTGAAGTTGGTGAGGACCATGTCTTGTGAAGGTTTTCAATATCTGTATCAGACATGAATAAAAAATAATGACGACATCTTATCTGCAGGGAACATGTCAATGTCCTGAGTCTTCTATGGTGTGTTAATGAGTCAAGACCCATTAAATTGTTTATATTGAATAACATACATCACGCAAATAAGGATACTCATGCGCGTCCACCCATAAAATTTACAAATGGCGTCAATCCTGCGAAAGCGAACAAAGCGGCTTCTAGTCGAAGTTGGATCATCTAAGGAAAACCATAACAATAACTAGGCTACATTATGATATTAAAATTATCATAAAGCCAGCTAAGTTCCATTAGACTTTGTCCTTGAAAAAGTATGATAAAATAAACAATTTATGGATTTGGCCTCACAACAAGAATATTCAATAATTAAGGTCATCTACACTATTATCTGAATCGAAATCTTAGTATACCTTGGATGGTAGGTCATTTGATGCATTGCCAGCCTTTTTGGGTCTCTTGATAGAAAGAAACCCGCTGCAGTAAAAAGAAGGTTAATAAATTATTAGTTGGAATACTAGAACAGTAAACAGTTCATCAAACAAAAATTGGATAAAGAAAACAAATAGCCATAAACAAGGTCATAGAATACTATATCCAGAGATACTTACCAGTCACATGGTTTGCTAGATTTTCTCACATGTTTTGAACCGGTTCCGCACTTCATGTGGTTTAGTATGGATTAAAAAATATATTTCCCCCATTGATTCCAATAACGGACAGAAAATATTGTGCAGTAATTTGCAGCAGACCAGTGTTTCTCAAGCACTGACATTTTTTTGTTCATATCTATTCATCTGGATAAAGCTCAGATGAGCTACACAGACAGCTCCGAGTGCTTAATAACAAGGGCAGAATCAAATCTCAAAAGGATTTTAATAAAAAGAAGCATTTTGGAGAGTAAAAGTATAAAATTAAAACAAATACATGAGGTTGTTTTCTGAGAGTTTCAGGTAGTCTACATCTGGCAAGTAGCAGCAGAGATACCAATTGTTATGAATAGCACTTGTATTCCATATGAGGGCTATAGGCCCGAATATATACACGTATAGGAATTACCAAATATGCACAAAACCCCTTATAGAATGGGGAAAATACAAAAAGGTACATATACTTCTA
>NQLW01000100.1:610290-660458 GCA_002312845.1 Kalanchoe fedtschenkoi
CCCCCCCCCCCCCTCAAACTCAAGGTGGATCCAAGAACACTGAGGTTGGAGAGATAGAACCGGTGCTGAGCTCTTGTTTGTGCCTTAGTGAAGAAGTCTGCCAACTGAAGCTCCGAAGGCGAATACCGAAGAGTAATAATATCATTCTGTGTCTGGGCTCGTGTGTAAGAAGCATCAACGCCTATATGCTTAGTGAGTTCATGCTTCACCGGATCACGAGCAATGCTGATAGCACCTGTACTATCAGACAAAAGAGGAGTCGGCATAGAAACAGAAACACCAAAATCCTCAAGCAGCCACCGTAGCCAAGTAATCTCTGCTGTGACAAGAGCCATGGCACGCAACTCAGCCTCTGCACTCGAGCGAGAAACTGCCGTCTGCTTTTTAGTCTTCCAAGCAATGAGAGAACCACCAAGAAAAACACAATAGGCAGAAAGAGATCGACGATCAGAAGAATCACTAGCCCAAGTAGCATCCGAATATGCCTGGAGCTGTAAAGTACCGGAGCGAGGAAAAAAAAGACGACGAGATATAGTCCCACGCAGATATCGCAAAACACGAAGAAGATGACTATAGTGGAGCTGAGTGGGTGCCGAAACAAACTGACTTAGGATATGCACAGAATAGGAAATGTCACCAAGATAAACAAGGCTCCCAACAATGTGTCGATAACGTGTGGGATCTGCAAGGGGCTCACCATCAGTGGCACGAAGATGAATATTAAGTTCCATAGGAGTCTCAACAGTGCGGTGATCAGTGAGAGAAGCACGATCAAGAAGATCCTGAATGTATTTTTCTTGAGACAGATAGAAACCCTCAGGTGTGGAGGAAACCTCAATCCCAAGAAAATAACGAAGAGGACCTAGATCAGACATAAGAAACTGCTCATTGAGACGTGTCTTCACAAAGGCAATATACTGAGAGTCATCTCTAGTTATGATCATGTCATCAACGTAAAGAAGGAGAAGAGTCCGATCATGAGATGAAGTGTGGACAAAGAGTGCAGGGTCATGAGCACTGACAGAAAAACCAGCAGCAGTGACTACTGAAGTAAAACGCTGAAACCAAGTGCGAGGGGCTTGCTTAAGGCCATAAAGAGAGCGGCGAAGACGACAAACCATACCCTCAGGAACAGAATATCCAGGTGGTGCCTGCATATACACCTTCTCACGGAGTTCTCCATTAAGAAAAGCATTCTTCACATCAAGCTGAGAGATAGACACCTCACGAACAGAGGCCACAGCAAGAAGGGTACGAAGAGTGGTCATGTGAGCCACGGGAGCAAATGTCTCATCATAGTCCCGGCCATGCTCCTGTTGAAAACCACGAGCCACAAGGCGAGCCTTGTAGCGCTCAAGAGAACCATCAGAGCGGGTTTTAACCTTATAAATCCACTTGCAAGTGATAGGACGAACATGTGGGGGAAGAGGTACAAGATCCCATGTGCGAGTGCGCTCAAGTGCAGCAATCTCCTCTGCCATCGCATGCTGCCATTCCTGATGATGAATGGCATCACGGTAAGTAGTTGGCTCAGAAAGAACAGTGCCAGCAAAACCAAGACAATTTGGAGGCCGGATCGACTGACGGTCACGAAGAGCGTATCGTGGAGGTGGTTCAGGAGAAGTGTCCTCCTTAGAAGATGAAGTATCAGGAGGAGAAGGTGCATCAACACGCCGATTACGTGTGTAGACATGTGTAATAGGCGGTTTATGGCCATAGATAGTACCCGTAGGAGCCGGTGGAGAGGACTCTGATAAAGAAGGCACCTCAGGTGAAGGGGCCGAAGGAGAAGATGCTGTGTGGGGGATATGCATAGATGCAATAGGAGTATCAGGAAACGTCAGGAAAGAAAGTGGCTCAACCAAAGATGCATGAGAGGCATCAGAAGGACGAGGATAGAAAGGTTGAATGGTTAGTTTAGTGCGCTCACGAGGTGCAAGAAGCACATAGCACACACAACCACAAAGATGAAGGCTAGAATAATCCGGGGTCTTGCCATAAAGGCGCTCATATGGAATCCCACCCTGAAGAACTGATGAAGGCTGAATATTAATCAAATAAGTTGCCGTAGAAACTGCATCAGCCCAAAAATGAGGTGGAACAGAAGAAGCAATCATAAGAGCACGAGTAGTCTCAAGCAGATGACGATGCTTGCGCTCAGCGACACCATTCTAAGCATGAGCACCAGGACAAGAGAACTGAGCAAGGGTGCCCTGCTCAGAAAGGAACTGACGAAGAGCTGCAGAAAGATACTCTCCAGCAGAGTCAGCACGAAAAACCTTAATAGCAGTGTCAAACTGAGTACGGACCATGGTAGCGAAAGTTTTATAAATAGATAAAAACCTCATTACGATGTTTCATAAAATAAATCCATGTGTGGCGAGAAAAATCATCTATAAAAATGATATAATATATATGACTGTCTTGTGAGACGAAAGGAGTCGGGCCCCAGACATCAGAGTGTACAAGATCAAAAGGACGCTCCGACACTGACTCACTAGAATAATAGGGAAGCTGTAGCTGTTTGCCAAGCCTACAACCTTGACACGGATCCATAGATACATCACTGGAGACAGATGGAAGAAGACCACGACGAACTAATGTAGATAGACGTGAATCACAAAGATGCCCCAAACGATGATGCCACTGAGCAAAAGACAATGCAGAAGAAGATGATCCCACTAGACTGGCTGAAGCAGCGGAAGGAAGACGAAGCCAGTCAAGCTCCCAAAGACGTTGAGAATCACGACGACGGGGGCCAGTACCAACTAGGAGACCCGTGCTGCGATCCTGAATACAACAAGAGTCAGAATCAAGGATAACACGGCAACCATGATCAGTGAGCTGGCCAGCTGAGATAAGCTGCATGGTCAGTTTGGGAACATAAGAAACAGCAGGAACATGAAAAGAGGAAGACAAAAGAGTGCCTTGTCCTGCAACAAAGAGAGGCGATCCATCTGCGGTCTGAACAATGACTAGAATAGATGGAGTACGAATGGAAGAAAGATTGGTACTATCAGGAGTCATATGAAAAGAAGCACCAGAATCAAGAATCCATGGAAAAGTACTTGAAGAAGAAGTCTGAAAAACAGTATTAGAACCTGGCGTTGCAGAAGGCTGAATAGCAGAACCAGCAGCGCCTGTAGGTGTAGAGGCAGCTATACGACGAAACAACATGAGCATCTCCTGTGTCTCAGAACTAGTTGAACTCCGCTGTGAATTTTCAGTAGCAGAACTACCAGTACTGCTGACACCCTGGGAGGAATGACCACCTCGACGAGACTGAACCTTCTTCTTCTTGAAACAGAATGCCTCCACATGATTATCCTTACCACAGTAGTCACAGTGATAATCACTACCCCTTCCATTCCCAGAAGAGCCCCCACCTGAAGGAGGCACTGCAGGTGGAGGGACGGAAATCTTAGAATCAGAAGAGCAAACAGCCAAGACTGAAGGACACTACAAAAGGCCTGCAATATGAAGACGTATCTCCTCATTACGAACAACAGCAAGAGCTTCCATCATAGACACACAAGGCTCTCGAGCAATCAGCTGACACGAAGCTGCTCAAACTCGTCACGAAGACGGGTCAAGAAATCATAGGTGCGACGAGCCTCAAGAGCAATCTTTTGAGCCTTACAAGACTCACAAGTGCTAGGTGACAGTGGAGGACCAATAGAATCAAGTTGACGCCACACCTCGGACATCTGATCAAAGAACTCTTAAATTGTAGCTTCACCCTGCCGTAACAATTGCTCCTGACGTAGAGCAGCAATGTAAGTAGACTGACCCGTAGGCTCATAACGATTACGAAGAAAAGTCCACATCTGATGTGCCTGATCGAAGTCAATAATATCTGCAGAAAGGCGCTCCTCCATACTAGCAGCAAGAATAGAAGCAGCACGAGCATCTTCATCTAACCATGTCCTATAGGCAACAAACTGAGACTCATACGATACCACATCGTCATCATAATCAGCAATTAATTTCTTCTTCGCAGTCTCATCAACGCCATCAGGAATCACAAGCATGGTAGGAGTAGGAAAAACTGGACAAGATAAATCACCAGTAAGAAACTCCCAAAGACGAAGACCACGCATATGCAGCCGCATGCGACGAACCTAATCGCGATAATTAGTGCCATTGAAAAGCACCGGACATCGCATAATCTGCAAACCACCCGATGAAAGAGCTGGAGGAGTAGAAGACGCCATATTGAAACACCAACGACGAACGACAAGAAGAAATTGACGAACGACCGCGAATTTTACGAGCAAGTGCAAAAACGCAGGAACGGCGATTAGGAGAAAAACCTAACCCTAATTCTGGCTCTTGATACCATGTTATGAATAGCACTTGTATTCCATATGAGGGCTATAAGCCCGAATATATACACGTATAAGAATTACCAAATATGCACAAAACCCCTTATAGAATGGGGAAAATACAAAAAGGTACATATACTTCTAACACCAACAAGGTCACAGAACGACTACTTAAATGCTCACGTTGAAGTCCCAATAAATACTATGCCTGCCTGTCGGAACTGATATAATTTTGCAATAATTTAACAGATAAAATAATACATAGATCAACAATTCACCCCAACAGATTGTCACACACTTGAACCGGGCAAAGAGCTAGAGGAGTGGGCACAATCCATGTTCAACAGAATAGGGAAAAGAGCTAGAGAAGCAGGCACAACCCATATTCAGCAGCTTTATGCCCTTTGTTTCTAATGTAGTATCAATCCCGCTCAGTTGTAAAAGGAATGTACATCGTCTGAATTATTTAATCAATGAGCATAACATGCAGGAAATTCGGCACATTTTATCTCGTACAGAAACCAAGACGATGCTTGGGACAACCTTTATGAGGTTTTCACTGCTTGGCTGTCCCATACTCTATTAGGAAAGATGATCACTTTTCTAGGTAGTAACTGTCAACAACAAAAAAATATGGCGTGAAACAGACAGTATATTACACCAGCATAACTGGTAAGAAGAAAATGACAACTTGCAGATAATGCCCATGTGTGGTAGCATAGCCCTAAAACATTTTCGTATGAAATCATGATGATGGAGTCACTTTAGCCACCAATGCCATGGCAACAAATAGAAAGCAACAATACTTATCAAATGGAAATATGTCCACTAAAAATAAGCGTCAAGGACGAATTATGTTATCTGAAATTAAGATGTCAGATTTTATGCATATTGTAAAGAAGAAAGAGTGCTAATAATTTTTAGAATTTGAAAAAAGAATAAAAATATTATATAAAGCATGACAGCACTTTATAGGACTATATTAATAATCATAAGAAGGCTCGTAACTCGTAACCCAACTTACAAATGATACATGCCATTATTGAGAGCATTTTAGTCTCAAAGTTTGGATCTATGACTGTCCAGTGGGTCTTTGACTTGGGAAACATTACAGATACAAGTACCTAAAGCACGAGAATGCCACATTTCGATAAAAAACCATTTGAGGGGTCGAGAGGCCACCATATTGCATGTCAGTTAACGCCTTACAACTCGCTGAAAACAGAAAAACTCAAGTAAACGTAACAATGGGAGGAAGCAGTGGGCTCCTATCACTATATTCTTTTTGCTATCTTTGAGTGGTATATATCTTTCAGATAAAAGTTGTGAACACTGAAGGACAACAAAAAAGTAAAGCCCAGGCGTTGATCGCCCGAAATAAGTTATATGATCAATAGAATGTAAGAAAGGAAACTTACTGTTGTATGTTGTTTGAGGACGTCTGATGGTTGTTGTATCTACTTGGTCTATCATTTCAGGACTATAATGCTTATAAAATGCCTGCAGAGCTCTTACCACAAATGGGCGCACAATGTTCACTTCCATGGCAGATAAATTTTTTATCTAAGACACGTAGTCAAAAGGTAATTTAGAGGTGTACAAAGTCATTGGAGAATAATGATACTAGCGTTCTTATTTACACAAAATAATAACTCAATAGCTTAAAATGCGAAACATAACCGCAATCTTAGTAACTCTTTGAACCAACCCCCACCCTTACAATTCGAATGAGTCCATAAAAATTGATGGGGACAGAAAACCTTTCTGCAAGGCAGAGCTAGTTGAAAAAGGCCACTTAGTGAGTGCAAATACACATCTTTTGCATCGTATAGATGATCGCCAAATATCAAATGGAAGAACAAAAAATCGTGTACCCAATCATGGTTCACATATAGCCAATTAAGCACGCGGAAGCATTGATTATCTAAACTTTCAGCATTTTTTTGCATGTAATTTAATTAAAGAAATGATTTCATGAGACAAGCAAAAAAGGACTGCCGTTAAGAAGTTTGAAATCTAAAAAACTCAAACGAGTCTTACCTTCACAGCATGAGCACGGCCTTGAATCTCCTCCAAGTTAATTTCCATTTTATGAAACCTGACATTTCTGATATCTTCCACAAGGGATCTCACCTTTATATACATCAAAACATAAAAAATAAAAAACAAAATAAAATTAGTATAATGCTGTTGAGAACAGATGAAACGAAAAAATGTGTCTTCGAGCTCACCATATATGTGTCAGGAATATCCTCACGGGCACTAACAAAGAAAAAAAAGGAGATATGATGAGAAACTGAAGCCCCGGGTAAGATGGTCATCTTGAAAACAAATGCAATTCTAACTTACAAATCAAACAGGAGTCTTGCAATTTCAACATAGTGGAATGGCAGTGGCTGAAAAACTCTTGGAGACTCACGCTCAGCTTCCAATATTTCAGTCAATTTATCTATCTAAAAAATAAGATAGCAGTGTGAAACCTAACACATAATGGCTTACATTGTAGTCATTTGGATCTAGTATTCATTGTACATGAACTATCATGTCACATATGTCTTTATATCAACTATAATAATGTCTCTTATGAACAGACGGATGGTTATTATTCAACCGAATGCACAATTAATACTCAGTTCACAATGTAATTACAAATCATGCATAGTAGGGCGCTTCATGGTTAAAACTTTAATCAGATGTACTGTAAATATCACTTGACAAGCCAGTGCACACCATAATTGAATACCGGACAATACAGCTCTGTAATAGCACCGAATAATACTCACCGACTGACATCCACTCAGGAGGTGAAATTGCGCATTTCCCTCTTTTCTTCAAAGCAATAGCAAGCCACAGTGGCACTGGAGTAGCTATCTGGGGCATGAAAGGCCCAAAATCCCCCTACACGCGGCATTCATACTCATCACCAGTTACACCCCTAATTTTCATATTCATATCTGCTAAAAACAACACCGATAAAAAAAACAAGAAAAAAAAACATACGCAAACCAAATTTAGGGCATCCATCCTCATATTGGGAACAATCTCAACCAGTTCATCCTCAGCCACGTATTCCACCTAAAATCACCAAAAGAAAATCCCTTAATTCCGGAACAATACATGCCAATGGAAATCTGAGATCCAACACTGACCTCTTCGGCGGAGAACAAAGTAAGGAGTGCATCGGATTGACCGGCCATGCTTGACGAGCTAGTTCGCCAGCTCTCAGACCTCGAAGTTGCAAAAAATTTGAAGTTGGTGGGGGGAGTTGATGAGATGATTCTGAAACGCGGAGAACAAAAAAGCCCTAGTTTTGAGCGGGAAGTCAGCGATCGATTTGGGGACAATTTTCTAAACCGAACCGAACCGAAATAAAACGGTACTTGAATGTAAACCGGATGGATGAGTCAGAAAATCACCGGCTTAATTACAAAGCGTTTGCGTTGCGCTTTTCACCACTGACAGTAAACAGAGTCAACGATGAAGATGAACTTGACCAACCAAGTCCAAGTCCAAGTCCAAGTCCAACTCCATCTACATCTCCTCCAACTGGGGATGATCATTCATTCTTTAGAGTTTCCTGGTTCCTACCTCGCTTGTAAACTTTTCAGAACATGACTTGACGAGTAAGCAACCCAGTGAAAACAGCACAAGTCAGGCTATAACTACTGAAACATTGTTCCTTTTCATCCTAGGAGAAGAAGCCCTCACATTAGAATAAACTCAAAGCTGATATGGGCGCTTGCTTCAGTCTTCCGATCAAAGCTGAGAATCCTACTTCTGAAGCTGGTATATATATTAATATTACACTGATTGTTTGGATCATCGTGTTTCTCGATTAACCTTTTATTGTTGGTTTCCATGTCAAAAAGTAACTCAGGAGAATGAATCAAGTGACTTCTGCGGCAGGATCTCATCCATCTCAGGGCACCAAGGTCAAAATCTGGGGACAGAGACTGACATCCTGGAATGCTCAAGTTTGAAGAATTTTCGCTTTGCAGTTCTGCAAGCAGCCACTAACAACTTCCATCAGGACTCTATGGTGGCAGAAGATGCTTTTGGTTGCCTATTCAAAGGTCAGATCAAAAATCAGGCCTTAACTTTTTTGACTCCTGGGACCAGACTGATCATTGCAGTCAAGAAGCTCAGAGAATATCGCTCCAATTGCCATGAAGAATTTCTGGTCAGTAAATCTTCAGCGCTATATTTAAAGATAGCCCAACATTTTCAGTTTGAACAACTCACTAGCTATATGTTCCTCGCCTTGTATATATATATATAATTAGGCTGAAATCAAGTACTTAACGCATCTGAATCATCCAAACCTAGTTAAGCTTGTGGGTTACTGCCTAGAAGATGAGCATCGGCTTCTCGCATACGAGTTCATGGCAGGTGGAAGTCTTGATAATCGTCTATTCATGAGTGAGTTGCCACGCAACCATTTGCTTTCTGCAAAATTTATAATCTCTAGTATTAAGATACTAGAAGAGGTTCTATTTTTACTGTTTTGTTCAGAAAACCCTTCTTCGCAACCGCTTTCGTGGGGCAACCGGATGAAGATCGCCTTGGATGCTGCAAAGGGCCTTGCTTTTCTTCACAGCGACGAAGTGAATGTCATTTTCCGTGACTTCAAGTCATCTAGCATTTTTCTCAGTTTGGTGAGATGAATGGGCATGTCTTAAACCTATCATCTACATTTCTTGATTCTTGTTTATCTGTTTAAGAACTTGAGAATTTTTTTTGTCACAGAATAACGATGCAAAGCTCTATGGACTCGGATTAGCCAGAAATGGCCCGACAGGTGGGGAAGAACATGTCTTCACGCGTGTAATGGGAATCACCGGATATGTAGCTCCTGAGTACGCAGCTTCAGGTATACCTCTATGTAGCTCATTGAGTATGTGATTGGTACGGTGGTTATGCTCTTGTCATCTGACATTTATGTCATCCTTATGATTTGAAGGTTGCTTGACAGCCAAATGTGATGTCTATGCATTTGGGGCAGTACTCTTTGAAATCATAACAAGTCGGAGAATGAAAGATGTGATCCATTCTGCCGGTAAAACAAGCGTCAAGGATTGGGCAATCATGAAAGGCCAGTATTTGTCAATAATGGACGTTGAAATTGAGGGTCAATATTCCATCAGCGGAGCTGAAAAAGCTGCCAACCTTGCACTCCAATCCCAATCACAAGCCGAACATGCCTCAGGTTGTTGCAGCACTGGAACAGCTTCAGACTGAGAACATGGAAGCATCTGAATGGGTGCATCCACCAGTTCAAATAAGGCAGTGATTGAAGATCGATTTTTTGTTCAACAACTGCCTCAATATCTTTACACATTTGAGTCATTTTGTCTAGCCTTAACCTCCATCATTCTTGCAACAGACTTGGATACTTGTACAGGTAAAGAGAACATATTGTTAGGCCTAAAATGCGGAAATTCCCCGAGCTCTGTCAAATGAGATGGTGTCATGTATCTGAAGATCAACCAGCCGTTCATATCTCCTATTCACACATTAATTTCCTTCCTTCTCCCTCTTGCTCCTTGTTTCAACATTTGCTGCTTCTGTCAACCTCCGAAACGGAAAAACTGTCGACACGAGTGAAGCTAACCATCCGTGCTTGATGAGTCCATTTCATTTTCCTTGTGCTGATCAAGCTAGTTAGCTCCCTTTCAATGGCACCAAATACCAACCCTTTTTATCAACGTGTTGGTTTTTTCGTCGACGAAATTTCCAACTTGTGAAACTCCTCCTCACATTTTCAATCTGTTTGTTCAAATTAGGCCTTGTGCCACGATCAGCACACCAAGAGATCATCACAATCTGATGTGTTCACTCCCAAGAAATAAACAATAGAAATATCTGTCCTTAGCTGGGTCTGACGTGAGACAGGAGACTGCATCACCAGCAGCTCAAGAGTCAACCTCAGACAAACCTTAACAAAGTAATTCAACATTAATATATTTCAAAATTATGGTGTGGATGCATTGCTGGAAACATTTGACATTTTAAGCCGTCATTTATACAATGTTAGGCCTCTACCGGACACTGCTGGACTTTTTCTTTGAAAGCTTCAATATATAATTGGTCCTTTAGTTTAATCACTTTTAAACGAAGTCAGTTATTTTAATTTTATTTTTTTTAATGGACTCGGGAGGAGAAATATTAGTGCCGTTCGTGGACGGCATATTTAAACCAGGAATATTTTTTTCGTGGGGTGAAATTACCTAAAATTTTGGTGAAATGGGAGAGGGCAAAATTAAAAATTTAGTTGAAATTAAGCATATAAATTTATTTTTTATATATATAATTTATTTTTAATTTTTTATTTTACATAGAAATAAGTATTTATGATGCAAGAAACCCAAGCAAATGCAAATTTTGTATTCACAAACTAATTCAACAATACCTAAAAAGTAAAATACAAGGCCAAGATTTAGAGCGTAGATTGAGTTACAAGTGCAGCTCAGGATTTATGGAAATTGCATCCATGTATATTTGAAAAGGCTACGGAGTTGAATAAAAGCATAGGATGAGGCTATAGTTCGTTGTGGGGGTATTAAGTGCAGCACGAGAAGGACAGCATTTTGGGAAAAGTGGGCACACCAATCCAACACCAAATGCTCCAACAAGTTCAAGTCTTGAATGGTACCTCCAGTTTTGAGTGTCGTTCATCTTCAATGGCACCGACTCAAATGTCGCGCCATTATCGTGTTTGTGTGAGGTGGGTGATGCTATGTTTTGCTTCTACTTGGTGACATTTTCTCGGCTAAAATTACATTTGAACCCAAATTACATTTACAAAAAAAAAAAAAATGGAAATGCACACACGAATCCACCTTACACTGTACAGTATTTGCTACGGAGAAATTCTTGGATGGGTTGTGTCAATCACGTGGCGGTGGACATCATCAAAGGAGAGTCGTCACGTGACGCGTTGAAAAGTCAAAAAAAATTTTAAACCAATGATAAATCGTCACGTGTAATTTTGACTTTTCAACGTAGAGACTCCCCACTGATGATGTTCACTGCTACATAATGAACACAATCCACCCAAAAATCACTTTACTTCCTATTTTCAAAAACGATAAAACTTGAGGAAACCAAGCCTGTCCCAAAGTCAACAGCTTCGGGAAGGTCCAAAAGGACAGCTCCCAAGTTCCTAGAAACAAGCGTCAAATGTTTCCAGGGCTTCAAACTTCAACCCACTATTTTTGTTATTATGAAATGAAATAGCAATTTTTATTTTGGAAAAAGAAAACAAATTTCTGATATCTTTGGCCGTGATCCAAATCTGAATAGTCAAAAAGAATTCAACTTGGTAATATTAAAAAGATTTCCACTTGTGGGGGATGGTGGTGTTATTCTTGTGGAACTTGTATGCTTTTTCTTTGGTAGAGAAACAAATGGAGCTCCTTGCTTTCACACTGTGGCGCTTTGCATAGCATAGCTTCGAGTTTGGTTTCCATTTCCACGGGTATATTTGATCATTTAGACTCTTTTGTCATCAGCTCCCTTTTCTACAAATTTGGGGTCTTGTATGGAAAGTGAGATTTAGCGTGCACAGCTGAAGCTTTGATTGGTAGCCATGGGAGCCTGCTTGAGTATTGGTGCTAAAACCCAGACCCCTCTTCGTTTGGGTAATTACAGTTGTTCTCTCCTTCTGCTTCTGACATTAGGGCTTCATATGTTTCCGGGTTGCTTGTGGTTTGTGTTTCTGTGAGTTGCTTCCTGTGCTTTTTCTGCATTTATTTTGTAGATTCTGAGTTACATGGAGTTGGGAGCATGTATGCTGTACACTTTGTTTGAATAGAATTTTTGTTCAATCTTTTGTTGTTAGGTCGTTTCAACGTGCTGAAATTCGATGTGGTTATTAGGTTAAGAAAGCTTCTGAAGTTGGTCAAACTGATTTGTGAGAAACTAGTTAGACAGTTTTGTGAAAAGTTCCGGGAATGGAAATCTCCGTTAGTGATTTGAAGTTTCATGTTGGAAATGACATGTGCATTCCAACACATGAGCTGGTAATCTTTGTCGGCAAGGGATTGTCTGATTTGAATTTGTTCTTATGTGCAGGGTCCCGATCAACTGATGAGAACGAGTCGAGTGACTTCAGTAGCAGAGTGGTGCCTCATACAATTCGGAGCGAGGGTGAGATCTTGGAGTCCTCCAATTTGAAGAGTTTTTGTTTTAATGACTTGAAAGCCGCCACTAGGAACTTCCGTCCCGACAGTGTGGTAGGGGAAGGAGGCTTTGGGTGTGTGTTCAAGGGTTGGATTGATGAGCTGGCTTATACTGCCGCCAAGCCGGGGACTGGCAAAGTTATCGCAGTCAAGAGGCTCAACCAAGAGGGCATGCAAGGTCATAAAGAATGGTTGGTGAGTGACTGTCCTGTGCCGTATTAGCACGATTCAATCTTTGTATGCTGATTATGTAACTCTGTCTGCTGTAAATTTTAGGCGGAGATCAATTACTTGGGTCAGCTGGATCATCCCAACCTGGTTAAACTTGTTGGCTACTGCCTTGAAGATGAACACCGGCTACTTGCATACGAATTCATGGCGCGCGGGAGTTTAGAAAATCACCTGTTCAGGAGTGAGTTCCTAACTCTCCCCTCATGCTCTGGAACTTGCAGTGTTGGTTTACCACCAAACCGGTACCCTATAACTGTATTTTCTTTTTGTTCAGGAAACTCTTACTTCCAACCGCTCTCATGGAACAACAGAATGAAGATTGCCCTGGATGCTGCCAATGGCCTTGCATTTCTTCACAGCGATGAAGTGAAGGTCATATACCGTGATTTTAAGACGTCCAACATCCTACTCGATTCGGTGAGATACATTTATCAGTTCGCTTGCATTTCTGGTGTGTCGAAACTTCCAATTTGTCGTAACCTTTGTGCTCTGGCGGACAGAACTACAATGCAAAACTTTCTGATTTTGGATTAGCCAAGGATGGGCCAATGGGCGAGAAAAGTCATGTCTCTACACGGATAATGGGAACCTACGGATATGCAGCTCCCGAGTACATGGCAACAGGTGCGCATTTCATTTAAATGCTATAGGGTTAGATGATTTCTTAACCCAGCATTCTGAGTAAAGTAGAAGAAAACTTTGAATTTCTTTTCTGACGGAGTTATATACACTTTAATGTGTTAAGGTCACTTGACGGCCAAAAGTGATGTCTACAGTTTTGGGGTTGTGCTACTGGAGATTTTAACAGGCCGACGGGCACTAGACATGAACCGTCCGTCAGGAGAGCAAAACCTAGTAGACTGGGCAGGCCCGTTCATGAGTAGCAAGCGGAAGTTCTTAACCATAATGGATGCTCGAATTCAGGGCCAGTACTCAGTCAATGGAGTTCAGAAAGCAGCCAATCTAGCAATGCAGTGCCTCTCAGTAAAACCCAAACTCAGGCCTAACATGCCACAGGTAGTGGCGGCGCTGGAACAGCTTCAGAGTGACAGTGGAGCAGCTCAAGGCGAGCGCCCTCAGAGGAGCCAGGAGGTGGTTCATGGCTCTAGTGCAGGTCCCACATACAGAAGGAAAAGCGCTAACGATCTTTCTAATTCAAGAGCTGCTTCCTATCCGAGATCGGCATCTCCTATCTAACCAGCGGGCGGTGGATGGAAACTCTGTTGTAATAATGTGTACTGAGGTGGAACAATAACGGAAAATTTTCATTGTACAGATCTCCCTATTCTGAGTCACCAGTTCATTTATGCTTTGTATCTCTTAGGTGCTCGAAAGTCGATCCTCGGAATGAACTTATGTTTCATTTCTGCATAGATTTGTGATGTTAAATTCCCTGTAGATGCCTGGCATGAGTAGCTCAGGAGTTCGAAAGGAGAAATGAAGAACATTGAGTCGATGATTTAAGGCTGCTCACTAACACCAAAGATTTGAACCACAGAAGGTGGGTTCTGGTTCTGCGTTCAGTATCGTGTAGTTAAATGTCTTGACTTAGGTTTTAGGTGTTGTCTAATAATTTTAAAATTTTAAATTAATGTTATGGCTAATTAGAAACTATCATGTGGCTCACTATAACTACTATTCATACGCACGAGCCACTCAATTGACCTCTACAATCCATACTTACGAGCCACTCTATTAGTCTACGTGTCTTACTCAAGTATATTTTCTCTTCTTATTTAAACTCATTAAGTTTAATTTTTAATTCTTCAAATAAATTTATGTAATTATATTGACTTTAAAAAAATATATATATAAAGTTCAGATGGTTAAGTTCAACGTGTTAAAGTTTAAAGTGCTAAAGTTCAACACGCTAAAGTTGAATGTGCTAAAATTTAACATGTAAGGTACAGGATGAACTTTAGCATATTGAGAACTTAAACACATTAATCTTTTTAACTTTAACCTTATACATTTTTACAATTGATTATGAAATTTGATTTAAAAAATATTAATGTAATTACATAAATTGAATTAAAGAATTAAAAATAAGAACTAATAAGTTTGAATAATGAGAAATAAGAGGCTAATGGTAGGTGGAAGAAAGAGTGAGTAGGAAACGTGAGAAACACTGATCACTTTGTTGTCTCCGTTCAACCGAGGAGCAACCAATCAAATCGCCACCGACTCTAGACTCCGTTCAAGGGTTCCTATTTGATTTGCACCCTTATTGTTGAGTCTCGAAATTATCCACATTCCACAACTACCCAGACAACAAAATGTTAGAACTGTCGATAAGCTTGATCACCTACACTATCAAAAAAGAGGACCAGTCCGCCGGAGTAATTGTGTCCGTCTGAAAAAGCAAAGAACAAAGTTCCTCAGCCCGCGAGAGATCGACATGCACAAGGTATTTTTTTCCAATTTATGTTATTTTCTTCATTGTCTATCAAATATGCATGTCCATATTGTTTTCTTTCTAATATACCTTTTTCATAGTTAATATTCGTGAAGATATGGCATGATCATTGATGTTAACTATGAATTTTGTCAAACAAATGTCACTTTGTTTCGTTTCTTAATATATGTCATCTTCGACCGTGAAGATACACATAAATTTCATTGTTCATAACTGCGAAAATGCATTATGAAAAGTGAACTTTTGTGGATCGTGAAGATTCTTATTATCTTTGTTATTAACAATGACAAAGTCATCTTCACTGTTAACATCAACGTAGACATGCCCTATTTTCACGGTTGTTAACCACAATGAGGGTATATTGGAAACAAAATGGAATGGGCTAGGAGATTTAAAAGGCGTTCGGAGGCGCAAAAGGGCGTTGTGGGGAGGGAGGAGAAGAAATAGGAGAAAGAAGAGAGAAGGAATCAAAGAAGGAAGGAATAAAAGTCCATATTTATGTTTTATTTTTGTTGAAATGTTGCTACAAGTTTATGACCACAATTACAAAATAGTGAAAAAATCCAAAAGAGACCTTGAACTATCACTGCTTACTCAATTGCAGTCAGAACCATCACGATTTCTAAAAAAGGTGCGATGAAAAAAATATGACCTAATTTATTTTGATGTATTGGCATTTTTATGTGCGCAGAACGATATAATTTATTTTGATAACCAAACGATCTAATTTTCACACACAAATCTAAATATTATAATAATATTAGTTTAGGAATGTAATGGTAAATTTTATTTTGAGTCCAATATTTTTTTCGTCGAACTCTTTTTGAAAATCATGGTAGTTCTGACTTAGATTAGTGATGATAGTTCCGGGCCCCTTTTGAATTTTATCCCTAAAAAATATTATAATCAATTTGTGGGGAATTTACAGTCAATAATATATAAAATATTTGTTAAATATTTGAATAAATTGTAAAATTCTCACAAATTATTCGCAAACCATTGAAATTAACCATTGAAATTTCGGGTCACTTTGCCAAAAAGTCGTGGCCACCTTTACATCACAAATTTATTTAAAAATTACTATGAATATGATTTGAGACGTTATAGTTTTCACTCGCAATATCTGATCATCGAAAGATTATTATCTATGATAGAAATATTATTAAGAATCATCACTTATCTGTTTTACCACTTAGTCAGTGTTCCAATGATATACTCTATCAACATTTATATACTCTATGAACATTTATATTAGTAATGTCAATTTTAACCCGAATAGAGTTAGATCTGATACAAATCTAATTCATTTTTGAAATTGTATATATGTCTTAATGTTTATTTCGACGCATTTGGGAGTACCCATTTGATTTATTTTGTAATGAGCACATTTGAGTTTTGATTGTAATGAGTGCATCTGAGTCTAAACTTGGATCTATATTGAGTTTGAAATAGTAAAATTTGTTATAAAAAATTAAATAAAAAGTTAAAATGATTATGAATGAGTTTTCAAAAATGCATTTTAGCATAAAGACCTGTAAAAAGAAAATATCTCTATTTTTTTAAAGGATCTGATTTGATTTCTATTGATACCTCTAAGTTATGCATTACAAAACTACATTCTCCAACAATATATATCAACTAATAATGATTATTTTAAATAAATCTGTAGTTGGTGAATATATTATCTATATTAAGAAATAATTAACTCCTAAATCATTCAATTGAATCTCTAAATAAATGTACAAGGTAGTGTGAAAAAAATGACATGTATTTTTAGAATAAGTGAGAGACTTTTTGACTCTTTAATTGCTATTTGCGTATAAATTTTAATGCTACGGTTCATTATTTTCAATGTATTAACTATATGTTATGTTTTAATATAATTTTTATTTATAATTTGGAGATAACTTTTAAAATATAATTGAAGCTACATATCTATTCCATTTGATGTGGCTATTAGATTACAGGTTGAAACTTTGGTGGTTAAACATGTGTGAATGCTATTGTCCGCTTGAGAGTTTTTTAATATGTTTGTTTCCAATTTATTTTTTTATATGCATGTATGGGGTGCTAAGAGCTTTATATTATATTGGTTATATATTTTATATGTCTATGTCCTTAATCAAGAGTTTTTTAATATATTTGTTTCATCGGCTCTTGTTTGATATGCATGTGAAACAATTGATGATGTGTTCATTATATAAGTTGTTAAGTTAATCAAATTTGGTGATGTTCATCAAATGAGATATTATGTTTATCAGATTTAATAATATTCTCATTACATGGGTTGATGTGTTCATCAGATCTAATGATCTGTTTTTCAGATGGAACTCCTTTGCTTTCTTTTATATTCCCTCTTCTGTGTTCATCAAAAGAGTTGTTATGTTCATCAATTTAATAATATGTTCATCAGATGAGATGCTATGTTTATCAAATTCGATAATATGTTAAACAGATGATATGTTCATCAGATGAGCTATTATATTCATCAAATTTGATAATATGTTCGTTATATGAGCTATTATGTTCATCAAATGATATGTTAGATGAACTGTTATGTTAATCGAATGAATTGTTATGTTCATTAGATCTGATGATATTTTTATCACATGAGGTTCCTTTACTTTGTTTGATATTCGTTTGTGTATGTTCATCGGATGATCTACTATGTTCATCAGATGAGTTGTTATGTTCATCAAATTTGATAATATATTCATAAGATTTAATAAATATGTTAATTATATGATATGTTATTCAAATGAGATGTCATGTTCATCATATTTGATAATGTGTTAAACAGATAATATATTCATCAGATGAGCCGTTATGTTCATCAGATGAGTTTCTTTTGATTTTGTTGATATTTACTCTTCTATGTTCATGAGATGAACTACTATTTTCATCAAATTTGATAATATGTTCATCAGACAGACTGTTATGTTTATCAGATTTGATAATACATTAAACATATGATATGTTCATCAAATGAGCTTCTATGTTCATGAGATGATTCATCATATTTGATAATATATGATTAGATGATATATTCTTCAAATGAGTACCTATTTTAATCAGATTTGATTTTATGTTATTCAAATGAATTGTTCTATTCGCCAGATGATATGTTCATCAAATGAACTGATTTTTTCATTAGATTCGGTAATATGTTCATTAGATGAGCTTCCTTCGCTTTTGTTGATATTTATTCTTTTTATGTTCATTAGATGAGTTGTTAAATTCATTAAATGTGATATGTTCATCAAGTGAGCTGTTGTGCTCAACATATATGATAATGTGTTGATCAGATGAATTGTTATATTCACCAAACTTATGATATGTTCATCAATGAGCTGTCATGTTCATCAGATTTGATGATATGTACAACAAATGAGATTCATTTGTTATTGTTTATATTTATTATACTATGTTCAGTAGATGAATTGTTATTTTCATCAGATGAGTTGTTGTGTTCATTATATGATATGTTAAGTTCATTAGATCTGATGATATATTCACCGGGTGAGTCGCAATGTTCATCATATGATTAACATCCATATCAAACTGATCAACATATTCATTTATCTGGTGAATATAGATATTCACTCGATGAACATAGATATACATATGATGAATATAACTATTTATAATAAATATAAAAATATAAAATTATTATTTTTATGTGAATTTTTTGTTTAATTTTTTCTGACTTTCTTTCAAAGTTTTTCATTTTTGCAATTCATATTAGGTTGAAATAAGATTAATTAACAAAAATACAGAAAATGACAATGTTTTCAAGAGGACGGGTATTATTGGATACTCACTACTATAATATTTATTTTTAATATTTTGCATAAAAATGAAAAATAAAGAATCGTAAAAAATATTATTTTCATGGAGAGAGTATAATGCAAAAACGGTGGGGTATAAGATGTAATAAAACTTTTTAACTTTAACGAATCACTGTCTTTAATATTTACCATACAGAAAACTCATTTACTACGCGCCTTACCGCGCGTGACATGCAGACGTGGATTTCACATGAAAAACCACACCACAACCCCACAACCATTTGTCCAACTATAAAATCTGTCGGCTTCTACAGTCCCACGCCAAACCAATTCATCGCAATCCCCAGCTGCGATTCACCGCAACCAACCACAAATCCCTACCCACACTCTCTCCGCCGCCGCCCTTCTTCCGGAACTCGAATTTCTCCGACCGATCTTCACTGTGAGTTTCGCACTCTATTTTCTGAATTTGATTCCCTGCATGCGTCGATCTGATGGCGTTTCTGCAGAATTTGGTGTTTGATTTTGCCTGTGATTGAATGCTCGTGCTGCTGATATGTGTTTAGTGGTCGGCAATTTTTCGTTTAATTACCCTGTGTCGGTATCCTTAAAATTAGCGAAAATCTGGAAGGAAATTGAGTTTGTAATCATGGAAAATTTTGACATAATGTAAGCACAAAATACCTTTTTATTCCATTTTGTTTCCTCCAATTTTTCCCAGATCCAATTGGTGCCTTATGTTAAGATGTTTTAAAAAATCAATCAGATCAGTTTTTTTGCATTTATTGTGACTTAAGTAAGAGTTAACATCTCAGACAAGGTAATTTGTTTGATGAAGAAGGCTAAAACTAGTTTTGGCTTTTTTGCATTTGAAGATACTTATGTGGTGAAAGCAATGGTTGACGGATTTAGGATCTTGATTTTTGTACATAAATTCAAGGAGTTACTCTTTTTGGGTTGTTTTCCAAAGCGATGATTTACATTTCAAGGAGTTACTCTATTTTTATGTTGTTTTACTAAGCGATTTACATTTCTTTTTTGTTGATTTTAAGCTTCGATGGATTCGGAAGAGGACACTGATATCAGTGATTCTGAAATTGAGGAGTACGAAGATACAAGTTATGAGGAACTGAAAAATGGTAAACATCAAGTGAAACTTTCGGATGCGGCTTTCACCTGTCCTTATTGCTCAAAAAATAAAAAGAAAGAGTTTGCCTACAAAGACCTGCTTCAGCATGCTTCCAGTATTGGTAAAGGCACTTCCCAGAAAAGAAGTGCGAGGGACAAGGCGAACCACCTTGCATTAATGAAATACTTGGAGAAGGATTTGGTGAGTGTTAATGGTCTGCCAAAATCAGCAAATGTAGCGGAGCCTCCTAGTGGCTGCGACCAGGACGAGGGGTTCGTATGGCCGTGGGTAGGGGTTCTGGTCAACATCCCTAGACAGTGGAAAGATGGACGCTATGTCGGTCGAAGTGGTTCACAGCTGAGGGATCAGTTAACTGCTAGAGGGTTCAATCCAACAAGAGTCAACTGTTTGTGGAACTATCAAGGTTTCTCGGGCAGTGCTATTGTCGAGTTTCGTAAAGATTGGCCTGGTTTACACAATGCTCTGTCATTTGAAAAGGCTTACGAAGCTAATCGTCATGGGAAGAAACACTGGCTTGATACCGCTAACCGAGATTCTGATTTATATGGCTGGGTTGCTCGCGCTAGTGACCGTGAGGGGAAGGACATTGTGGGAGATAATCTTCGTACAATGGGAGACATTAGAACCATTGCTGATATTATTGAAGAAGAAGCCAGGAAACAGCGCAGACTTGTATCAAATCTAAACAAAGTCATTGAGGTGAAAGACATGCATTTGAAGGAGATTCAGAATAAAGTCTCTGAGGCGACAGAAGCTTTGATCAAAACTGTAGAAGAACGAGATAGGCTATACGCACATTATAATGAAGGTTTGGGTCCTGGAAACTGAGATTTTGTTTATGTTAACTTGTTTTTTAGTACTTTATACGTGCAGTTTACATATGTTATTCGACCCGTTGTATAGCCAATAATTGTGGCATGCCTTCCCATGATCAGAATTAAAAAAGATCCAGCTCAGCGCGACAGAACATTCCCAGAAGATCACCAAAGACCATGAGAAGCTGAAATTGCAAATTGAAGCTCAGTTGAGATATACTGAAGAGCAACGGGAAGAACTAAAAAAACGTGAAGCGCGTAATGAAAGTGAAACGAGAAAGCTGAAGGAAGAAACTGAAATGGTATTTGTGTTAGTTTTTTAGAGCTTAGTTCTACAGCTTTCGAATGATGAACCAATTATAGAGCTATGTTGAAAAGGCAGTGTATCTGTGATTGTTCAGCGAGTGATGGATATAACATGCGTTGACATATTCTTGCAGTTTCATAACCACAATTCTTTCTTCATTCTTTTCAATGACTATGTCTCAGATACAACTGTTGTGTACTGTATCTCATGATTATGTTAATTCGTAAACTGATTATCTTTTTTCATATAACCATGTTGTGACTTATTTTTTGTTTGTCACGCAGAATAAGACAAAAAACAATTCCCTTGAATTGGCCTCCTTGGAGCACAAAAAAGCCGATGCGAGTGTATCCAAACTGGCAGAAGATCAGAAGGTTCATTATAAAAGGATAGATTTTCAATTGAATAAAGAGAGACATAGTAGCGTGATAGTGTCCATTGATATAATGAGTATTTGGTGGTCTGTTTTCAGCGACAAAAGGAGGATCTTCACAAAAGAATAATACAGCTTGAAAGACAAATAAATGCAAAACATGATCTTGAAATTGAAATTGCTAGGCTGAAGGGGAAGTTAAATGTCGATAGAGAATTGGCAACTGATGGTGATATTGAAAAGATTAAAAAGGTTGAGCAAATGATGCAAGAATTGAGGGATAAAGAAGAAGACCTTGAGCACGTAGAATCATTGACCCAAGATCTGATAGTGAAGGAAAGAAAGAGTAATGATGAAGTCCAAGATGCTCGTAAAGAGTTGATCAATGTAAGTCCTCTTTCTTCCTTTTCTTTTTCCATGCAGAGCCATAACATTACATAGTTAACATTTGGAGAATTCATCATTGCCCTATGGATGCCGATGGCTAGTATGTTACCTGATTGGCAGATTTTGCAATTATATAGTCAATGAGGTTTGGTTGATTTTGTTTACTCTTGCCAAACAGGGCTGTCACTCTGTGTTATCTTGTCCCTATGATCATTTTTACTTGCTTTTAGTTAAAAAAGTACAAACCAAAGAAATGGGTTTCAATAAATGTTATGATAATTCACTTACATATCTTATTTGATTACATTCAGAATCATCTATAGTTGGGATATATACTGTACTTACCAACCAGTATTATATTTGGTTTTATATGTACAGTATCATGTCTTTCCTTAAACAATACTTTTTGAAACAAAAATGCAAAACTAATACTACAAGTAAGAAAACCCGTTGTATACCCTCATCCATGACACACATTCCAGTAATATATGCTTGTGTATTGATTTTTTCCATCAGACTTGTTTGCTCTGCCAGCTAATTGTTGGTTTCAATTGTTTTGGAATCGGTAACTTTTATCAAATCATATGCTTAAGCGTTCAACCTGCAAGTAGTTTTTCTATCTTCATTTTTTGGTTCTGCAGGGCCTAAAGGACTTGGGCCTATCTGGTCAAAAAAAGATAGGTGTCAAGAGAATGGGTGACCTTGATAGCAAACCCTTCCACGAAGCTCTGAAAAGAAAGTGGAATGAGGATGAAGCTGATGAGAGGGCTATGGAGCTTTGCTCACTGTGGCAAGAGTACCTAAAAGACCCAGAGTGGCATCCTTTTAAAATGGTTCAGGTTGATGGGATTCATCAGGTGCGCATTTGTTTTACTGGCTACACTTCAGATTTTTGTTCTATTGCTTTTCAGGCACCACAAAAAATGGTTAAATATATTGCTTCATTTAGTTGATGGACTGGACAGTTCGTAGTAATTTGGACAACTTTATCATTGAATTGCAAAAGGAAAAGAAGGCAAGATAACAACCTTAAACTGAAGGATGAAAACTTGATGTTGGCTTCTTTCGCAGTATATTATATAAAGTCTCAAAAAATCTGTAGGATCAAAAACTTGGTTCTTTAATTCGGTATTGCAGTATTGGTACTAAATATGAATAACGTTCGCTCAATGTATATGTATTATACTGAGGCATGGTATACATTGTGTCTAGTTTAGTTGTAGTCACTGGTCAGGGACTTTTTTATTTGTACCAGTTGCATCACACATCTTTGTCAATTTGTGTAGTCTGTTGAGTTCTCTTGAGAAATTACTTATTGCTTGAGAAAAATTGCTGCTGCAGGAGATAATTGATGAAGAAGATATAAAGTTAAAATCTTTAAGGAAAGATTTAGGAGAAGATGTATTTATAGCTGTGACAACTGCTTTGAAGGAAATAAATGAATACAACCCTAGTGGGAGGTATATAATAACAGAATTATGGAATTATGAAGAGGGAAGGAAGGCCAAGCTCCAAGAGGGAGTTGCCTTGTTACTCAAGCTGTGGCAAACGAAGAGAGAGAAGTTTGGGGTGACTAATTAGATATGCTGGTATGAGCATCCTCAATACTTTCCTTGAAGTTCAAATCTAATTTCTGTATGAGTCTCTTATTAAAGCCCATTGAATTCTCAACCCTGCCTCTTACCATCGTGCTACTCCAGGAGAAACGTCTTTGTGGGAAGCTGACGCCGAAAGGATTAGTGATGAAGATGAACCATTTTCAAAGACGAATTGATGCTCAGCATTATATATCTCACAATTTAGAACTATGTGCTTAATAAACTGAATCCTGATTTGGCATCAGATTGAAACTCCCAAACATTGTATCCAAGGAAGGAGGAATGTGCGCCGAACTTTTCCGGTTGTGTGTGCCATTTGTTGTGTCTGAAGGTGCCTGTGTGCAACAGTTTCAAAATAAAGCACTTTTTTTTTCAAGTCTTGGTCACTCACCCCAACTTTGGTAAGTGCTTAGTTTTGTATCTCCATTTTTGTCAGGTTCCTTAACAGCATACTCGCTCAGCGTATAAATTTGCAGGCACCGACTGTCACCATATTCTTCTTCTCTTTTTCTTTCTTCCAACTGTCACCATCTTCCACCTGGTTAAATCTCGAACTGAGGAGAGATTAGCATATGGATGTTTTGTTGCCCCCAGAAATCAGGCGATACAAATCGACCCTTTGTCTATGAATCCCACATCACATTTCGCCTTTACAAGATTAGATTATGAAATTAAAGCTTAGGAGGACCCCAAAGTGGCATTATATAAATTTTATAGGGTTATTTAGGCATTATGTCAAAATAAACAAATTTGTGTCATGTCACTTCTCATTTTCATAAACTTTTTACTTATGTTAAAAATTTCTTTTACGAATATATTTGTGAGATATTATATCATATTATAATTTTGTATTGGTATATGAGAATGTCTTCATATTATTAAATTAACATCAATAATTGAGACTCCAATATGCACATGGCCGCCTCAAAGATTTTGGGGGCCTTAAATATTTGGGGCTTAAGTAAAGGTCGCCGCCTCCTTCTTTCTCTCTCAGATTTTTTTTGTTATGATTTATAAAATTAGAATAAAAGGGAAATTCAAAAAAATTGGGGCCTTAACAAATTTGGGGGCCCAGTGCAGCTGATCCACTTGCACTGGGCCTTAGCCGGCCCTGAATATGCACCACACACTTGTTCATGGAATCGAGAGAAGCTGAACTATGAAGAAGTTGGATATGGTGCGGGAGTGTTGTTTATAATATGTTTCTCATTTCATTATTTATAATTCTAACTGCTTCTATGGTATCAGAGCAGTTGATCGAAACTTTTAATCATTGCAAAAATTGTTTTTGATTTTTTATCCTTTTTAAATTTTACTTTTTATTTAGCAGGTGATATCTAAAATAGTTCATTGCAAATATTGTGTTGAAACTTGAAATAATTTTCTTAACTTCAATTTCTAAAGCATCATATTAAGAAAAATTCAAATATGTCATATATGCTTCGTTTTCTTTTTTTTTTACCTCACTTCTTGGTTTGTTATCATACTTATCATACTTTCTCATATTTGTGGTCAGAAACAACGAAGATTCTATTAATATTCGTTGTTGTAAACCGTGTGGCACCCCCAGGGTCAGTCCGGAAATTTTGGAGGCTCTGAGCAGTATTAAAAATGAGGCCCCACTAAGTTGCAGCTACAGCTAAAAAAATGCACTTCACTACATTAAGGCCTATTTCTCACACAACCATGTAAGACTCGCCTAACTCAAAAATATGAAAAAATAAAAATTATGATTATTCATTCAAATATTGAATCATTTCAACCAGCACATCATATCTAAAATAGACGTGGTTAATGCAAAAGAAAAAATTCAACTTAACCTCAACAAATGTAGTTGAGTTATACATCAAGCTAATTAGCTAAATATGACAAGCTAAAGAGCAAAATGTAAAACTTAATCTACATCATAGTTTGTTTAAAGGCTGGCATGCTTTGATTATTTATAATAATCTTCTTCCCACTTTCTCTTCTTTTTGGCTAATGTGGGATAATGACATAAGACTTTTTTATTTTTTTTATCTCACATCGCTCATATCTAATGTCCACATGAAACTCCAAGGCTATATGTTCATAAACCTATGGGCTTCTCAAATCACACAAGCATTATAAATGTATCTATTTGAGTATTTATCATGAGATGTGTGGCTTGTAATCTTGTCTGGAGGCCTCCTTTTAAAGGAGGTGCAGATAATTTGGAGGGCTTTTTTTAAAGGGTCGTGTTCTTCGGGGCTTCTAAAAATTGCAGGCCCGGTGCGGCTGCTCCGCAAACAGCGCTCTAGGCCCGGCCATGGGCACCCCCCACCCTGTCAGCTGCCAACTTTGCGTTACATTGTAGCTTCGTTGTTAAGTAAAAAAAATATATACATCTTCATTGTTTCAGACAACAAATATTATTTTAGATAACTTTATGGTATCAAAGAACGAAGATGTAAAAGATTTTTGTATTCCTCAACCACAAAGATTGGATTAGAAAACTACTTGGTATCAAACAACAAATATCTAACACAATTCGTGGTCTCAAATCATGAAGTTCCGCGACCTAAATCCACATACCCAACCATTTTTCCCAGCCAGTTCGAACTGGTTACAAATAACTTTTGACATTACACAACCTCTATTTCAACTATAAACCACTTCATAAACATATAGTTTAATAACTAAGTCAAATCTGAACAATAACATACGAAATATATGGTTTAATACAATGCATCAAAAGCTACTATATGAATCTGCGTCTTACCTGCTGATCCTGCACAGGAGTGTATCTAATACGGTCCCTCTTGGGGCACAATAAATATCTTGGATAAACTCCTCATGAACCTATGAAGGTTGTGAGATCTGGGTAACTTGCGATGGTCCAATGATGTCGACACCCTCGTGCGCACCGTTCTGATCGTCGCGTGTATCCTCACCCCGACATTCTGACTCCTTAACAACACAAGTGTCTCGGACAAAGCTAGGTCCTCTCTCTACATAAATGAAATAGTCAGAACCAAATATTGGCAATTTATGTAATGTAACAAATGAGGAAATAGAATGAGAATTATACTCTGATAGATGGATATTAGCAGGATCTATAGGAACGGGTGCCTCCTTATTCATTGCACGCAAGATCGCACTACGTGAATGGAAAAGATCGTGTGCATCTTCTTCACCATCTGATCGTCACCTAAAAATATCTTGTCTGCCGCCTTACATGATTGCACTATTGTTTTCAACTGCAATATAAGACATTTTAACGATAATACCAATCTGTTTAACAATCATAAATACATTAAATGCTTTTTAGCTCACTAAAGTAATGTGTTCAGATGCAATGGACTGAAATGTGGTCATATAAAATGTGTAGGCTGAATGATTCGGCATTTTATCCTATCATACCATGCAATGTACGTAACGTGAGTGGATGGATCGAATAAGTCGGAACCGGTCACCACATGATCAAAGTTAGGGGAAAAACTCAAAAGGGGCCCCGAACTACCACCGCTTACCCATGGCCGTCTCGGATAATTTGGGGGCCTGAGCAAAATGTGAAATATATTTTTGGTAATTTAAAATAGGGAATTTGTTTTGTTATATAGAAATGGAAAAAAACATTAGCATATCAGTAATATAAGAAAAAAAAGTAATAAAATAAAATGAACTAAAAAAATATATTTGGTGTTCAATAATCAGGTTATATATCAAAGAAAATGTGAAAATGAGGTATAAAACTTGTTTGATCCTCAATCTAGATCAATGAGAAATTTTTTTTTGAAAACATTTATAGTTATTAAAATGTTGTATTTAATGGATTTTAATTAATTTTAAGTTTTTAAAAGATCAATAATAATTAATTATATGAATATAACATTTAACATGTTTATAAAGGTAGTTATTTTATATAAAACAAATTGACTTATAAAACAGCTAATTTTAAGTTTGTATTAATTTTTTTTATGTGAGTGCAAATTATAATAAACTTGCTCTCTAAATTTGACCCAACCCAATAATTATTGGGCTATCAGCCCATATCACAATAACAATTTAAACCCTAAATTTTCCCGATTAGGTACAGTAGATACTAAATTTTCAAGGTCAGATGCCGAAGAGTGGAACACACTCGAGTGAGGGAAAGCAGTCATGGCGGAAGTGAAGAAGAGCAATGGGCAGCAGAGAAGCAGGTCGTGTCTTTCTTGCGGTAATAGCCTTGCGTTTGGGGCCTTCCAAAATCCGGGGGCCCTGCGCGGTCGATCCACATGCACCACCCCTTAGCCGGCCCTGCGCTTACCCAATTGCGGTCAGAACTACCATGATTTTCAAAAAGGGTGCAATGAAAAAAAAATTGAATTGATTTTCTAAATTAAAATTTACCAATACATTCCTAACCTAATATTATTATAAGACTTAGATTTGTGTGCAAAAATTACGTCATTCGGTTATCAAAAGACATCATTTTCTTTACACAAATCTAAGTCTTATAATAATATTAGGTTAGAAATGTAACGGTAAATTTTATTTTAAAAAATCAGTCCAATTTTTTTTTCATCGCACCCTTTTTGTAAATCATGATAATTCTGACCGCAATTAGGTAAGTGACGATAGTTCAGGGCCCCTTTTGGATTTTATCCCTCAAACTTATGCCTCTAATTCTTATATGCAATGGTCCCTAACATTATATTCATCTCCACTTTTCTAACATAGGTCTGAAAATTACTCACAAAGTTTCTAATACAAACTAGGGGAGAGTAATCGGTCAAAACCGAACCAAACCAGTAATTCGGTTAACCAACCGAATTAACCGAATTCTAAACATGATAACCGATAACCGAACTGAATTATATAATTAACCAATAATTCGGTTAATTCAGTTATCGGTTAAGTATCCGATTAACCAAAATTAACCGATAAAAACCGACCCTATGGAGATGCAACTGAGCATCTACACAAGGCCTCAAAATTCAGGAGGCCTCAAACACAGAAGTCCTCCCACAAGTGAACCTTCAAACTAAAGGCTTTCACTGAAGAAGCCCATAAGCTCAGGCCTGTAATCAAATATTGATGGAGCTCAAATGTCTATATATAGCAGCTTGGAAACTCGGATGAAACAAAATTTAAGAGTTATGGGATATAATATAACAAATAAGCTCTTCAAAACCTTGCAGCAGGCATAAGCGGAAAGCCAACGACAAAGTCTCAGTAGCTGAACCCATCATCATCCTCTACAGTGAGATCTGAATCGGAGGAGACCGAAACTGAAAGGAGCAGTGATTCAGAATGGCGATGGCTCGAGCCAGCTCATCACTCTCGTACCTGGACAGATTCTACGCGGCGGCTGCGTATGCCGGATTCTATGGATCAGCCTCGCCGACTAGTGGCCTCAGCTCCAAGTTTTCCAACGACGTTGCTCTCATATTTTACGCGTTGTATCAGCAGGCCACAATTGGGCCATGCAATACCCCAAAACCACGAGCTTGGAATCCAGTAGAGCAGGGTAAATGGACAAGTTGGAATGGACTTGGAAAAATGGCCTCCACTGAAGCAATGCGCCTCTTTGTGATAATATTAGAGGAGGAAGTCCCAGGGTGGTACTCGAGAACAACTGGTAATAACGTAGATCCTGGTGTGGATGTGGATGTGGATGTGGATGTGCAAGTGAACCATAATACAATTACTCAACCTGGTGCTGAGAATGGGAATGGCATTCCTGAGACAAAGGCTATCTCCAATGAATATGGCAATCAACTGGAAACACAGGATAACCTATGATGTTGGAGGGTCTTGGTTCAGTGGGTGCCTATGATGAATGGATTACCCCTCCAATATCAGGACCACGCCCTAGAAGTCGGTATGAGCATGGAGCAGTCGTTGTTTAGAAAAAATGTATATATTTGGCGGGAATCATAATGGTCGCTACTTAAGTGATCTTCAGGTTCTTGATTTGAGAAATTGGACATGGTCTAAGATAGAAGCTAAGGGTACAGTTGACTTGTCGGATTCGTCATCTCCAGCATCATTATCTCCATGTGCAGGTCACTCCTTGATTCATTGGGAAAATAAGCTGCTTTCAGTTGCCGGACACACTAAAGATCCCTCTGAATCTATTCAAGTGAAGGTTTTTGATCTCCAAACTTTGACATGGTCAACCTTGAAGACATATGGGAAGGCACCGGTTTCTTGTGGAGGCCAGTCTGTAACACTTGTTGGTGCGACCCTAGTAATTTTTCCAGCCTTGGCATCATTAGCAAATCGAGCAATAAAACCATCAAACTGTCGGCCTTCTCCCTTCTGTGCAGCCATGGCATCATCAGCAAGCCGAGTTCTAGCATAATCCAACGAGTAGACAAACAGCAAAGAAGAAGCACCAGCAGCACCTCCATATGCCAAGTTACCAGCAAATCATTTCCAGGTCTGGTGCAGCATACGTAAGAGATCTGCAAGACAAAGGCAAGGATTAAAGTTAAAGATCAGCTAGGCAAAGCAAGGCCAAGGATTCTGTAGTGCCTTATAGTATGGATGCCAGGGCCGGCTCAGAATTTTTGGGGGCCCTGTACAAATTCAAAATTAGGGCCTAACTTTTGTAAAGTTTAAAATTTAGATTTGAGAGATATTGGCAAAATTTGAGGGCCTTAACAAATTTGGGGTCTTAGCCACCCTATTCTTTTGTGAAGAAATCACAACAGAATGGGATATTAGCAAAATTTGGGGGTCTTACAAATTTGGGGGCCCAGTGCAACTGATCCACTTGCACTGGGCCTTAGCCGGCCCTGATGGATGCACATATCCCACATTCACCAATATGCTGTGTAATAGGATAGAAACTCACTATAAATAAACAAGTTATGGCCTCAAACAAGTCAAGTCAGCATTTGGCTGAGAATGTATTTTACACAGTCCGAGCTGTGTAATTCATCATAATGATGAATGATGCTTGGATTTGTGCTTATAAGATTTTTTTGCAGCCTTTGTAAAGGTGGAGTGTTCATATATATATATATTAAAAAAATTATTATTTAATAATTTTATTGTTTAGTTAATTTGGCTAACCGAGTTCAAAAATGTTTTTTTCCATTAACCGAACAAAATTAATTAAATTTTATTTTTTTTTAGACCGAATTAACCAATTTACCGAATTAACCGAACCGAATTAATTTGGTTAAGCTATATTTGTTCGGTGAATCGGTTTTTACCGAACAATGCTCTCCCCTAATACAAACCCTATAATATGTCATGGACGGAGACAACGCCGGAGACTTCATGGCATGAAATATGCCGGCATAGCGATCAGAAACAATGTACAATCCACTTTTGTTACTTACCCCAGCCTTGATACAATTTATGGACCACCCCAATTGTCGTTATTCTCACTTTCAACAAGGGCAAAATCAAGTGGAACCACACGATTATTTGCATCGAACCCAATAACAATAAGCAACTTACCCTTGTACTCTCCATAACGATTTAACCGTTTATTAAAAGAACAGGTTCATAATATTTAAAAGCTTCTAATTTTGAATCAAAAGATCAAAATAATCTATCAACATATTGAGTTACATGGACATCGGTCTTCTGCCAATAAACAATTGTACGAGGACTGGTATTGTAAAATTCAGGTAAGATGACAGCAAGTCGAAGGGTATCTTCCAATAATCACCGAATAAATTTTCTAAGGCCTTCTTCCTATTCCTCCATGCTTTCAAGTATGACACCTCTATCCATATATATTTTACATCATGTTCTTTACAAGAAAAGAAGAAATATTTAAGCGTTCTTGTATGAACTTTTTAATCTCCCAACAAATGACATATCTGTTCGGTGAACATTGTCATTGGGAATGATATCCACCTCATACTTATGCGGCTCAGAGTACACACTACATGTAAACATGACTGATTTTTTCTTATTGACAGCTTTGAAATGCCATTTCCAGTGGACTTCGTTCTCACAATCAAGCCTAGACTTCAAATTCACCATGCAATACTCTTTATGAACCATATACTCCACCTAAAAACTCGAACAGCATGTACCGCCACTTATTTTGATACAAAGTGTTGGCCCTTGTATATTTCACCCTTCGAATGTGAGGTATCAAAACTCATATACTCATCAAAATTAGCCAATCAATTGGACTATTTTTTGAAGCAACTATAGTCATAAAACTAGGGTGTGTCTGCACTTAAAACAGCATCCATATCATTCGAATAGTTGCCCCATATATAATCTATAATTTGTTCTTTATTGTGCGATCTCTTTCCTATTTCAACATTCATTGATCCTCCTGGGATATTACCATCATCATCACCCCCATGTTATCACATTCATCAACTTCATCTTCGGAAAATAATTTCCTAACAAGTTTCTCGCCTTCTTCATTTTCTCTAATATTTCCAATTGTTCATCATTATAGTCACCGACAACTTCCACATCGATAGTTTCTAATGTTGATATTACAACACCGTCAAACTCATACTTTTTGCGCGGCATTGCTATTCAATATAATAATCAAATAAAATATTTTATTAGTCAACAAAATTTTAAGATATCAAAATTGTTCATCATCGACTCAAATCATTCGAGAGAATTCAGGATCATATTAGCCTAAATAATTCGACACTTAATGAATCCTAATCAATTCATAATCGCACCTATCTTAACCAATCCTAAAATTAAATACTATTAACTAAAATATAAATTAAGCACACGTGAGCAGGAGAATTACCAACGAGGGATGAAGACATGGATAAGGGAATTACCAACCAGGACCGGAACCGGAACTTGTGCTGGGCGATGGAGCGGCGACGATAGGTTGGGGAAAATGAGTGAGATAATTTAGGGTTGGGGTTGAGTGAGATGATGGGGCTATAGATCCACCTCTAGGAATTAAGATCGACAAACTAGTTTTTTGAAACAACGGATTTTGTTAAAATTTTGTTGCTTGAGACAACGAAGATAGGCAAGATAAACTTTATGGTTAGATAAAATGAAGTTTGACTTAAAATCTGTGTTCTATACAATGAAGTTTTTTTCAAGTAAACTTTGATTCGTTATTTGATACGATGAAAATAAACTTAATCTTTATTGTAATAAACAACGAAAATATCATGTAGGCCGACGACGGGATACTTCATATTCATGTGTAATGTTCGTTCTTTGGAATAACGAAGTTCTTTTGAATCTTCATTGTTTTTTACCACGAAGATGAGGAAGTAGAGTAGATTTGATAATAAACCAAGGAGGGAGATTCAAAAAATAGAAAATAAAGCATATATGGCAGAGGTAAATTTTTTCCCTTTATTATCATGATACAGAGGATTTTTATTTGGGATCTGTCATACACTAGTTCATGATAAGAATCAGATTTACAGATAATAAATATTATCTTTTAGGTAGAAAGATAGTGAAAGAAAACAAATAGTTCAAGTTTAAGGATTTTTGCTTCATAACATAAGAGTTTACTCTTTTTCGGCAATTGAATAAGAACTTTATATAAATAGGGATATCAGATTGATCATCAAGATTGTTTGGGTTATTATCAACTGTAATCAGAACTCATAAAAATTTTAACTGTAGTCAGAACTTGTAAGCATCAGAACTGTAATCTTTACTGAAATAGACACGCTTTAATAATAAAAATTATTACAACTGCCCTCATTATTTCGAACTAATCTTGAACTCATACAAAGATTAATAAATATTCTAAAGCTTAATCAGATTTAAGTTTTGACTAGAAATCTATAACTGCAATAATGATTGCTTGAATTAATAATTTTTTTACCAAAGCTAATTTTATGGACATCAAAAGTCGGTTACACCCCAAGTGGACAATTGAAGTCAGAAATTTTAGAGTCGGTTACACCTCAAGTAGGCGAGGTTGCCAAAAAAACTGTAAGTTTTTTAATTTACTTTTTGAAATGTAATTTAATTCAATAAATATTTTATGTTAACATATATAATATTTAATTTTTTCCAGGAAGAGTTGAAGGTTCAGCAGAATCAAGACTTATTTAAGACTAGCGGAAATTGAAGAGATAGTTTGGCCAAGGTTCACTATGTTTGACTATCCAAGATGTTGTTGGAGTAGGGCAGCGGAATTTTAACTAGAACAACGAATGAGAATAAACGAAGACACAAGAGATACGTGGTTCGGTCGTAGTGAATACAAGAGAGAGTTTATGGCTTTCTAATCTGCCTTTCAAATAAACCTTGACTAGGTTTATATAAGCTACAATGAAATCCTAAAACAAATAGGATTTCTAATCTAACAAGATTAGGATTTCTAAATATTAGAAAATCCTAATTAAATAAAGTTTCATAAACTCAAGACTTCCTAAATAATGATGCAAGACATAACTCAACAAATTCCACGTTGGCTTCCATCATGCCAACTTCAAAAGATTCTTCTCCACGCCTTTACCAACCAGCCCTATAGGGCCATCAGAACTTCTGAATGCTGATCAAGTCCAAGCAATGCTTGAACTTGTTAAGAGGAACTGGTTTTGTCAACATATCTGCTGGATTCTCGATGGTAGAAATCTTCTCCACTTTAACAGAACCCTTAGAGACCACGTCTCGTAAGAAATGATATTTGACATCAATGTGTTTGGTCCTCTCATGGAACATCTGATGTTTTGTCAGATGTATGGCACTTTGACTATCACAAAATACAACTGTAGACTCCTGATGTAGACCAATATCACCAACCAAGCCCTTCAACCAAAAAGCTTCTTTAACTGCTTTTGCTGCCGCCATGTACTCTGCCTCTGTAGTAGACAAAGCAACCGTCGATTGTAAAATCGCCCTCCAAGAGACAGCATACCCAGCAAGTGTAAAGATATAGCCCGTCAATGATATTCTTTTGTCAAGATCACCAGCAAAGTCAGAATCCACATAACCAACAAGTGAAGAAAATGATTTACTCCCTCCTCCAAACATCAAACAAAAGTCTGAAATTCCTTTCAAGTATCTGAGAATCCACTTCATAGCTTGCCAATGCACTTTGCCTGGATGAGCCATATATCTGCTCACAACACTGACTGCCTGAGAAATATCAGGACGAGTGCACACCATAGCGTACATGATACTGCCAACTGCACTCTGATATGGAACACGGGCCATCTGTTCCTTCTCCTCTTCATTCTGAGGTGACAACGTAGCTGAAAGTTTGAAGTGTGCGGCTAATGGTGTAGCGACAGGCTTGCAAGTCTGCATGCTAAAGCGCTCCAAAATTTTCTCAATATATCTTCTTTGGAATAGATATAATGTACCAGCTTTTCTATCTCTCGAAATCTCCATGCCAGGAATACTTTTTGCTGCTCTGAGATCCTTCAACTCAAAATCACTGCTGAGTTCTCTCTTTAACTTGTTGACCTCGCATATGCTTTTTGAAGCAATGAGCATGTCGTCAACATAGAACAACAAATATACAAATGAGCCATCCTGAAGCTTTCTGTGATACACACAACTGTCATAAATACTCCTTGAATACCCATGACTTATCATGAAGGAATCGAAACGCTTGTACCACTATCAAGGAGACTGCTTCAGCCCATAAAGAGACTTCTTTAACCTGCAAACATGGTTTTCTTTTCCTTCAACGTGAAACCCTTCAGGTTGATCCATATAAATGGTTTCCTCCAATTCACCATGTAGAAAAGCTGTCTTGACATCTAGCTGCTCCAATTCCAAATCATACAAGGCAACCAGTGCAAGTAAAACACGCATGGAAGTCTGTTTTACAACTGGAGAAAATACTTCATTGAAGTCAACTCCCTCTTTCTGGTTATACCCCTTCAGCCACCAAACGTGCCTTGTATCTTACATCTTCAGCACCTGGAATTCCTTCCTTTTTCTTAAAGATCCATTTGCAGCCAACTGTTCGTTTGCCTTGAGGTAAAGGTACCAACTCCCAGGTTTGGTTCTTATGAAGAGATACAATCTCTTCAGCCATAGCAACTGACCATTGGGCAGACTCAGCGCATTTAGTAGCTTCCGAATAGGTAGACGGTTCTCCTATCTCCTCAGCAACTGTCAAAGCATAAGCAACAAAGTTAGAGTATCCGTATTTATACGGAGTTCTACTTACTCTTCTTTCACGGTCAAGAGCAATACTGTGAGCCCATCTCGTCTCTGAACTCCTGTTAGTATTCACAGCTTCATCAGTCACCGGCTGATCACTAACTATCTCTGGAGCCTTTGTTGATGCTTCAACTTCAAGTTCCACCTTAAGACGAGTCTCATCTACTTCACTGCTAACTTCCATCTGCTTCGCAGCATGTTTAAACAAAGCATATTCATCAAAAGTAACATCCCTACTGATTACTGTCTTTCTGAAAGTAGGATCTCATAACTTGTAACCCTTAACTCCACTAGCATGTCCCAAATAGATAGCTCTCGGAGCTCTTGGCTCAAGCTTTCCATCACTAACATGATAATATGCTGGACAGACAAATGTTTTTAAGTCAGAATAATCAGAAGGTGTACCTGATCACTCCTCATTAGGTGTCTTACATTCAATAGGAGTAGAAGGCGACATATTCACCAAGTGACAAGCTGTATTGACCGCTTCCGCCCAAAATTCTTTGCCCAAACCGGCATTGGAGAGCATGGATCTAGCTCTCTCAATTAGCGTTCTATTCATTCATTCTGCAACTCCATTTTGTTGTGGAGTGTGCCTCACGGTACGGTGTCTAACAATGTCTGCATCAGCACAAAAGTTATTGAATTCACCTCCAACGAATTCTAAACCATTATCTGTTCTAAGACGCTTAATCTTTTTCCCTATCTGATTCTCCATCAATGTCTTCCATCTCTTGAAATTCAGAAAAACATCGCTCTTCTTGGCTAAGAAGAACACCCAAACTTTCCTCGAAAAGTCATCAATGAATGTCAAGAGATACCTTGCACCACCAAGAGAGGTAACTGGAGAGGGACCCCACAAGTCCAAATGAATATAATCAACAGTACTCTTTGTATTGTGAATACCGGTATTGAACTTGACTCTGTGTTGCTTTTCAAGAACACAATACTCACAAAAGTCAAGTGATCCGTCTTCTGGCCACGTAGCAAACCGCGTTCACTCAATAAATTCATTCCTCTCTCGCTCATATGACCAAGCCGCATATGGCATAATTTGGTGTGACCCATTTCAGAATCTGCAGCTACGTCAACTGAACCTGCAACTGTACTTCCTTGAAGCACATATAAGCCTCTATTAAGCTTCCCTTTTAGCACAATCATGGATCCCTTCTTTACCTTCAAATATCCACCTACACCATGGAATTCATAGCCGCTACGATCTAGTGTACTCGGAGAAATCAAAAGTTTTTTTCAAATCAGGAACATGTCAGACGTCTGTAAGAGTTCTGACTATACTATCATGACATTTATTTGAACATTACCAATTCCATGAATACTGCACTCTGCATTATTCCCTACTAGGACTGCACCGTTCTTCTTCTCATATGTCATGAACCAATCCCTGAATGGAGTGATATGATAGGTGCATGCACTATCAAGAATCCATTCTGAATCTGAACGATCATCATGATCAGAAATAGTAAGGATGTTGTATAGTCCCTCGGACTTGTCCTCTACTAAACTAGCAGAACTCTCAGAGGTTTTCTTGTTTTTGCCTTTCCTTTTAAGCGTTGGACAATCAGATTTGTAGTGACCCAATTGGTGACAGTAGAAACACTCAACTTTGTTGACATCCTTCCTAGGACTGGACTGTGACCGGCCCCTAGACTTTCCTCTTTGTTTGCTATTGTCCTTTTGAGAAGATCTTCCTTGAATAACAAGACTCTCTGCATGTTTATCAGAATCTTCTCCTTCTAATTTTCCTCGCATCTTCTCAGACAACATTGCTGACTTTACCTCTTCTAATGTTAATGTATTTCGGCCATATAACATAGAGTTCACAAAACTACACATAGATTTAGGTAAAGAGCACAACAATGAGATGGCTATATCTTCATCCTTAAAATCCCCATTCATACCTTTTAAGTCATGAATGATTTTGTTAAACTCATCCATATGAGTTTGTAAGGAACTGCCTTCTTTCATCCCGAGATTAAAAAGTCGTGTCTTCAAGTACAACCAACCGGTTAACGTCTTCTTGTTGTACAAGATATCCAATTTATCCCATAATTCTTTAGCTGTTTCTGCATCTGAGACTTCCCGGAGAACCTCATCCTTCAAGGATAACTGGAGTTCTCCAAGCGTTCCTTCTTCCATCTCCTCAATCTCTGCAGATGTCATATCATTGGGATATTTACCATCAAAAGCTCTCACAGTTCCCTCACGCCGCAACAAAGCCTTCATCTTTATTCTCCATGTCGCAAAATTGTTCTTGCCATCAAAAGGTGCAACGTCAAACCGCAACGAAGTCACCATCATGAAACCCTAAGCTCTGATACCAGTCTGTTGGAGTAGAGCGGCGGAATATTGACTAGAACAACGAATGAGAATAAACGAAGACACAAGAGATAAGTGGTTCGGTCGTAGTGACCTACGTCTACGGACAAAGGCACAGATCTTATTACTTCAAGGAAGAGAATACAAGAGAGAGTTTATGGCTTTCTAATCTGCCTTTCAAATAAACTTTGACTAGGTTTATATAGGCTACAATGAAATCCTAAAACAAATAGGATTTCTAATCTAACAAGATTAGGATTTCTAAATATTAGAAAATCCTAATCAAACAAAGTTCCATAAACTCAAGACTTCCTAAATAATGATGCAAGATATAACTCAACAAATTATGTTTTCGTGGAAAATGACAGAAGATCAAACTTTTCAAATATTATAATGAAGAGATCCACAAAAAGTTACAAATTCTTCGGAAATGACTCACAACTGCAAATATATGTCTTCTCACAATCTGATATCGGTACTAGCAGCCATCTGAAAGGCACAAGTGTAGGCCCATCACTAATTCACGACATAGACATTGATTACTATAGTCCGAGCTTGGATCTGAATGAGTGCAACATATGGTCAAATGATCTTTGAATTGAGTCACACATCAACATGTCGCATGAAGAGTTGCAGATGTCAGACTCGTTACTAGATTCATTCAGTGACATTCCTAAGATATGTTTATAAAAATAAAAAATTTATTTTGATATTATTTATAGATTTTATTATTTTGTAATAAAACAAGTATTATATATATGTTTCATAGGTGAGGAGAGATATCAAACACAATATTCTCTACATGCATCACATCCAAATTGTGACACAACAAGTTATCTTTTCAATACGAAAGATCTTAAAATTTACTTTATTTCTTTCAATGATGTTCCGTTCCACATCAATATATGGATGATCCAATTTTGTTAGAGGCACATCAGCAGTTGCACCGGACGAGAGGCATAGAGCTGAGGTGCAAGTCATATTATAGCTAGAATGACAAAATTTTAATTAAAAATTTTTTTGGAACCACCATTGATGCATACGGTATTTCAACTTCATAGAGGAAATTAGCCAAGAACAAAAATAATCAAAAATGTGTTCACCAGGCTATAATTTTACCTAGGGGAAATGTTGATTTCGAAAGTTGAAGAACAAGTATTTATACGTTCAGGCCGTGACATGTAGTAGCATTCAAGCTAGGAGCCAGCCATGGATTGGCATGCTTGCAGCCAAATGATAAAGAAAAGTCCCACCAATTGTGAAAATTTGAATATAAATCTACCAAACGTCATATTTACTAGGCGATGAAGAGGACAAATGAACGATGACAAACTAGATATTAATAACATAAATATAAATGTTCACCAAATAAGTAATATGTTAATCTGATGATCTGTTATATTCATTAGATAAATAATGAGTTATTAATTTAAAATTTTATTTTTAAGATATTTATATGTTTTAATTTTTTAAAATTATTTTTATGCTTTGAAATATTTTTTGAAACTGATTTCTATTTTTTTTAATTTTTTTTGAATATTTTTAATATATATATAGAATATAAATAATTTAAAAGCTGAAAACGACTTTGTTTTAATGTGAGAACATTCAGATGCTCTCAGTGCACCCATGCCCGTGGATGACTTACACTTCCTTAAATCATACTCCTCACGTCCTCTAATAGTAGTTTATTAAAGTTAAATTAGTGTATTTAAGAAAATACTATTACTTGATATTGATTAAATTTAATAAGAATGTATTTAATGTACTTTTTAAATTTTGTATAAAATGTGTTGTTTTATTACTGATATACATGTTTCAATGATGAAGTAAAATAATAATAATGTTGAATTAAAATAGATAATAATATTAATTATGCATTAAAATTATTAAGTAAAACCAACAGGGTGTTGGCCTAGTGATATTGGAGTTGTTAGACAACACTCAAGATCATGAGTTCAAGCCATATTGCTACCGCTTTACGCTTAGATTCGATAAATAAATATAATGGTAATAAAAAAAAGGGCTACTCAATTCAACCCTTTACCTTTGTTTCTAGCTAACCTCGCCAGAGTCTTAGATTCCGCTCACCCCTTGTTTTTCCCAAGGCTGCGAACTTCTTTCTCGTCAGCCTGCACTTCTTTCCGCTGATTGAGCAATTGATGGATCATCAATTAGTACTGAATAGCTTCCTTTTTTATACAAATTTCAAAAAGCAAGAAAAATCAAACTCTGACCACCTCTACCGAATATCATAGACCATCAATTCCCCTTCTCCATTTCTTATCCAAAACAAACTCAAAAATCCAACATCACATGAACACAAACACGACATCCAATTCCAAACATCGCACAAGAACCAAAATCGTAAATATAAATATAATCATATTCAATATGTATGTTTGTTAATAATGATTAATTTAAAGCTGCGGGTAGACTTTTCTAGCCACTTCAGCTTACAATACAAACTACTCTCCATCTCCATCTCCATCTCCATCTCACCACACACACTCAATCCACTCCAGAAATTTTTTCTACCCTCACATAAACAACAAAAACCCACCCAAACCCACATCACCATTTCTATCTCCATCCCCCCCAACACCTAAAAGATCCAATCTTTCCTAAATTACACTAACCAATTAAAAGCACTATTCAATAACACAACATTGCTCTGTAAATGCTTCACTTGCTGTAGGTTGGTGTTGTTTTCGTCTCTCAGACTCTAAAATTCTTTCCGATGAATGTCTGCCCGAACTGCCAGTGAGCGGGCACAATGTTCCACGAGGTGGAGGAGCGGCGGTCGCTGCCGGTGAGTCTGAATGACAGTGCTTGACCGACCAGTACCGCGTTTGACTGCCAGTTCTGACCCCAGTTTCGACTCATGCTCATCCACCCGGTCTTGGACCCCTTCACGCTCGCCCTGACGATATCTCCGGCGCCGGCCACGTTGGTGATTAGGACTAAGTTGAAGTAGCGGAAGCCGTTGATCGTGAATCTGATTCCCCCCTTCTTTCGGCATGGCACGCTGGCGTCAACCACGAGGACAAGACATACATTAGGGGTTGCTTTTTTGAATTTTCGGTAAAGACAAGTGCTCGAATACAAATTAATGTAAAGTAATGGGATTGATGTGTAATTAAGAACTTTATCTAATGGTGTAAGTAAAAAACAATAAAACTCTTAAATAACCATTTGCACTTGCACCTAACTTTACAGAAGTGGGGAATGTCGCCGGCGCTGGAACCAAACGACATCGTACTGTATACCCCTAAACCTAAATACATGTAAATAAAGCAGTTACTAGGCGACAAGAGAAGGGAGAGAGGGACATACCGGCGGTAGGAAACGGGGACGATCCCGGCACGGTACTCAGCGATCTTGAGAAACATGGGCATGGCGAGATCGAAATGAGGCCTGGGAGGGTTGCACCATCCGCCATTGTCGCTGGGTTGGGCGAAGTTGGGCGGACAGAAGTTAGTGGCAGTGATGAAAATGGATGGAGAGCCAGAGTGGCACCATTGTGGATCGTTGGCGCATTTGAGCTCAAAGCAGGAGCCGCAGCTCTGACCGCTGTTGAACAGCGCTGTGCTTAGCGCCGCCGTGTTCACTCCGTAACCCTGGCTGTACAGGTTCCCATACCCGCAAGCTCCTCCTGTAATTAATAAATCAATTGAATGGGTCAGTTGATTGAACCCAAGTGATACACGTACGTACATACATAGACACTCCCATGGCTCCTTATTTATATTTTCAATAAAATGTGTGAGTGTTACTTACCCATGGTACCAGAGGCATCGCTGCCGCCGTAGAAGGTGGCGTGGGCGGTCTGCCAAGCGCCACCGGAGTAGACGCCGGGGATGCGGGCGTGGGCGGAGGCGAGGAGGAGGCAAAGAATGGCGGTGACCAGAGTGAGGAATGCCATTGAAGAGAAGAATGGGGAGGTGCAGAGTGTGGAAAGGTCTGAGCTTGGTGTGGAAGTTTGATGGAGGGAAAGTGTGGGTATTTATGGATGGAGATGGTGTCTGTCTAGTGAAATTAAAGTGAAGCGAGGATGAGATTTTGGAGTGGGATGGAATTATAATTTTTTTTAAGGGAGAATTTTAGAGGAAAAAAATACTTGAAAACTTCATAGTTTTGGTTTGGGACATATAAATTTGAACCGATGAATAAACCAACACATCCAATACTTGAACCGCCCAATTAAGCAACCTCGGCCGACGGACTCTGTAGAAAAAATGGGAGAAAATTTTCATATTGTCAGTTACTGTATTATTTTGTTTTCAATTTTTATGATGATTAAACTGGAAAACTTTTTTAAAAAATAAAAAAGTTATATTTAATTTTTAAAAAAACAAATGAGTAGTAAATGGGATGAGAGGGATGGGAAGGATGCCGAATATGAAATCCAATAGAGAATAACTAAAACGCACCTTGTTCCCTTTTCAAGATGGATTGAAATAAACTCAACATTGTTATAAAGGTTTTGTTTGGGACAATTTGGGGGTAGAAATGAAAAGTGTTATAGAATCTGATTTTTAGAGAATCGGAGTGTTGTCTATTGCAGATAAAAGAGGTGCTATAATATAACTGTCACGATCTGAAAAATGTGGATCGCAATGGCGTTTGACTTGTCTTTTTGATTTTTAATTGAACAAACTTCAACGAATAAAAGTCAAAGTCAAAGATTCAACATGCACGTATAAAAACTTTATGGGCTGTGAAGCTTCCTGGCCTAGCCCAACATTCCCTTTAAAAAAAAATTGTTTTTTTGAGCCTTTACCATAACAGTCTTTTCAAACAAAATATCATTGACACATTTTATTTATACATATTTTACCAAAATAAAATAAAAGCTAAAAAAAAAGTGTGTCATGGCGATGGCGGTGTGTGACATTGACTAATGGAGGAGGGAGAGTAAAGAAGCAATCTTGAAATGGAGGGAACATAAAGAAGAGTGGAATAATGAGATGAAGAAGGTGTCATGTGCGAAACCGCGGGATTTTGCAAGTTGAGTCTGCAGTGTCTTCCTATCACTACTGGCTAGTATTCAAATCCTTCTTAATTCAAACCATATCGCGCTTTAGCTTTCCCGCAGAATGGTCGAATTTAGGATATGATTCCCATTCACTGCACTTTGCACACCCCAAGATCAATTTGATGTCCCCAAAGGCAAAAGGTTAGTTATACACATAATTCACATTTCTAAGGGCATCTTTCAATGAATAATCAGTTTCATGTCAGATGATAAAGTATCTGTCATAAAAATTCGATATGATAGTTTGTTTATGACTTTCTGACATGATGCATAATCATCAGAAGATGCGCTTTATGAATAATATACGGCGTTTGCAGGTTGAATATAAGGCTTAAACTTTATACGACATTTTATGATTAAAAACATCGTATATAAACTATGCAAACACTTTATATTTTTTAATTGTAAACGTCGTATATTGATTAGAGTTTTAAATTAAATTAGGTCGGATTTTTTTACCGTATTTTAACGTTAAAATTATTGTATATGTTTATAATTAAATATTAAAATATTGATTATAGCTGTGTGTATAGATTGATTAAGAAATTGATAATTAATATATTATGAAAAAGTATAAAAATTATGATAAGATAGGTGGTACATGTACAAAATTGTATGCAAAGTTTATTCAATGTACGGAAAATTCATGAAAAAAAATTATAAAAATACTGAGTTAGCAAAATACAAATAGAATTTGATTTTAAAATTTATTCAATGAAGATGCCTAACATCTCCTCTGTAACTTAGCCTTTTTTAAAGACAAACACACATGAGGAATAGTCAACTACAACTATTCCTACTACTAACTTCAGTCATTAATATTCATGTCATTCTTTGATGCTTTATATTTGGCTTATTAAAAACAAATTATATAAAACTTTCTGTCACTCTTCCATGAGAAATTATTTTCCCATATGTTTTCCGTTTCATTTTATTTTCAATAATATTTTTTTAAGGATTAATAGTGGTTTTCCACTTTCTCCTTTAATGGTTAGGGGCCGCACATCGCGTCCACCTTGATAATATACGCTCATACGGACCAGCTCACTCGCACCATATCAGCATATCTAAACATAAATTATTTTTATTCAAAAATTCAAACGATGCATAAAGTCTTTGATTTTATCCATGTAATTTTATACCCCATGTGTATGTCAATCAATTTCACTACTACGTATATCCACAGATAAATTATTAAATATGAAGTGTGAGAAAAGTCGATACAATCGCGACAAATCAGACCTAAAAAGAACAAAATAAACAATAAAATTAACGAAGCCAAGCTTAAGCAATCACATGGCAGGTACAGATCTATTAAACCCTAATCAGTTAAGTATTAACTAGAAAGTCAAAAAGTAAGCACAGAATACTCCCTCCGTCCTCTATTACATGTCGTTTAAGGTTAATTTGAGTAGATTAAGGTGAAGTTAATGCTAACGGTTGAACAAATTTAATGAATGGGTGGTTAATGTTTTTATAAAAAAATTCGTGCAAAAAGTAAAATTGGTAGGTGATTACTGGTGGAGAATGTATTTTTTATTGAATATGATAATGAAGTGATTAATGTTTGACATTTTAAGATAGTTATGGACATTAAATACGCATTGAAAATTGGTAAGTGACAAGTAAAAGTGGACAAAAAAATTCGGTTAAGTGACATGTAAAAGAGAACAGAGGGAGTAACTTGCAGCTGAAGACCAGGGGAAGTGGTGGGGGTCCAAGTCCCACTACGCCCGCTTGTAGTCTGTCGTACGGCCGGCTGATGTGTGGCCCGATGATTGCGCTCCAGGTGGGACCCGTCTTCTGTTACATTAACCCTATTTCCTCATACTTAATTTGAATTAGTTAAGATAATACTTGTCTTGATGACATTCTCTGTTACTCCCTCGGTCCTCTTTTACATGTCACTTAATCGAATTTTTTTGTCCATTTTTATTTGTCACTTAACAATTTTCAATGCGTATTTAATATCAACAAATACCTTAAAATGTCAAACATTAATCACTTTATTATCATAATCAATAAAGAATACATTCCTCACCAATAATCATCTACCAATTTTACTTTTTGCACGAACTTTTTCAAAAAATTGTTAATCACCTACCTATTAAATTTGTTCAACCGCTAGCATTAACTTCATCTTAATCTACTCAAATTAACCGTAAACGACATGTATTAGAGGACGGAGGGAGTACGTATTAGAGTTCCACTTTAATTCAAACACCGTAAAAACGACGACGTAGCCCGCTTTTTTAAAGTTTTGACCGTGGCATTTATTATAAGGGGAGGTTGAGAATTGATGAGATGGCGAGGCGGACGTGTCGGACATGGTATCTGCCTCCACCAGCAAAATCGCCACGTGGACTGAGGTGGTTAAGAGTGAGACGAGATAGTTTGTTGAACCACACGAACCAACTTTCACAGGGTAGATCGGATTGGTAACACATTAGAGTACATGTGAAGACAGAAGACCTATAAATCTGACTCACTCTCTCAACTGCTTCGAAATTATTAAAAACGACGTGCTGGTAGGGTTTGGATGGCGGTTCCTTCATTTATGGAGGGTTTTAGGTGCACGCGATTGCAAGCCATTTGACTGGGAGCTGAATGGAAGTGAACTGTAATCATTTTGGCAGGTTCGAGTCATATAAACCAGGTTGTTCTTTTTGAGGTTCATGGTTGGATATGATCTATTGATTGATGCGGACGGTGGTGATTTTGACATAACTACAAACATAGCAAAAACAGCTTACGTATTAGTTAAGAGTGTTGTCTAATAATTCTAAAATTATAGGTTCGAGCTTTAGTAATACCGCATTTACATTTTGATACGCTGAAGGTACGCATGAGCTGGCCTGCAATGAATAAAAACATCACTATCAAAATGAAAGATATGTGCAGTTTCTAACCACTGGAAAAAAAAAGAAAAAAGCTTTAAAGGGCCTTAGCTTTGATTTTTCCTGAGATCGTGAGTGATGTTTAGGTATTATTATTCCTATTTCATTTGTGTGCTATTGATTTTTCTTGAAATTCAAACAACCGCATATTTCGTTGGAGACCAACTCGAGTGGAAAGACACAATGCTATAATGATCTGTCGCTTGGCTCTTCAAAAAATTCAAGCAGTAATAAAATGGCGCTTCGGATTTGAGACAACAGCAAATTAATTATATTGTATTTTTTAAAATGTAGATATATAAATTATTATTTTATAATATAATATAATATAAGATGTTTTTTCGGCCGATTTTTTTCTTTATTCTGTGGATATCCGAGACCGCGTAACCCGTAGACATCTCATATCAAACAAACGGTTCTGAGATTACATTAAATTTCTCCTTATTCAATTAGACTATAAATTTTATAACTTACAGTATAACATCAAATATTAAGACTTGTTTGTACGAAAGAAAATATCATCAGTTTGTCATGCTCCCCACACTGCATACATCGCATGCTTATTGTCATCGCTCAAGTTAAATTAAATAATGTGCATTATATATAGTTGAGATTTCTAATTCATTGTTAATAGATTATTTTGAGTGTGGATTCAATCAATTAATTTTCGTGCTATCAGAGTAGATTTTTTCGGCACCTTTGAGACATGCTTATGACGGATAACTAGATCGTGTTGAGTATATGAATAAGTTTAATAGTGTGTTTTATGTATAGTTAGGCTCCTCATTTATTGTCAATTAATTTTGAACATGAACTCAACTAATCTTCACTTATTATGAAATAGAACTTGTTACTCTTCAACAAATTTCCCCTAATACAAACTATAGGAGTTAGACTGTGACACTAAAGTTACATTTTTATTAATTTTAGATGTTATTTTAAAATTTGCTAATAATTAATTGTTATAAGTAAAAATGAGATAGAAATATTACAATTTTTATATTTAGACCGTCAATAAAAATATATCTAAACAAATATATAAAAGTTTTCAAACGTATAATTAGTCATCTGAACTGAAGCCGCTTAAGTTGGAGACATTTTTCAAATTAATAAAATTTCATTTTAGGATCGGATATGGATCTCAAAATGTGATGATGGTTAGTTTAGTTAGTCAGTCACTAGCTAGAGCGTCTATTAATTGTGTTTGTTTGATTGATGGGCAGTGATGAGTGGTGCATGTTGTTACAGACATAATTATGTTGTGGTGTGTTGCTTCTCATGACAACTAAAATCGATTTACTCGACATTGTGTTAGATGCCTGCTGCATTCGGACGTTGTCCATGAAGTTGGATACATAATGATTGATTCACTTTTTACCAACCCACTCAATAACCAATTAATTAATATTACAAAACAGGTGCTACGTGTCACAATTCTAGAATAATGATACCACACAATGATATTATCATATGACTCATGAGAGAATCCCTATAAATAATCACTCATTACTCGATTGGGATATCAGCTTATCCCTGAGATCCATCTATGAGTTTCGCCTAGTTCCGTCCTCGGCTAAAGTATAAGAGTCTCTTCTCGAATTCCCCTCTTATTCCCATATCTCATTAAGGAAAATCCAATATGATCCAATGATCTCCCGTGGTCCTTTATGTTCGTTATCCAAGGAGTTAAAGGATCATCCGATACCTAGCCTAGACTAGAATCTCATCGCGCGTCGTCGGGGTCTCGCTCAATTTGCACGACGTCCGTAAGGTTGACACCTTACGGAGATCTTCGGGGCTCGCAAGATCCTCGGAGATCCACCCTCATGTCTCATATGAGTTGGGCTCACTTAGGGTTCGCATCCGAGTACTTACCCCCGGGGTGGCTGAACTTACCATCACTCCCCCCTTAAAGAGCTAATGAAGCTTTTCTCACTCCCACGGGAAGACACTATACCAACTCTTTAAGGGCAACCACTTATCCGATTTATGTGATATACATATCGTTAGACTCGCATTGAAATCTAGTTTCATAATCCATCATCCGATTTGCCACTTGCCCTCCCAAACGTCCGATACTTAATAATTACGAAAATGCCATTGAGACCATAGAGAAATCCCAAACCTTATGACATGGTTGATCTGTGACACTACGTTACGTTTTAACTGTCTCTCTTGTAATTTCTTCATATTTTTTCAGAATTGTTTGGCACCCACATATTGGAATGAATATATGTGAGGGTGATTTGTATACTCTCAATCTCAAGTGTGAGTGTGTATATATTATATATGGACCAGCAACTTCATATATCAGAATCGACAGATTCGTCCACATTATTATCGATCGTAATAAGGATGGATGGAAGATATGATGCATGGATTTGGAATAAAGATCGACTTTAGCAAATGCATGACTGACGGTGCATGGGCTTTGCAAAAACGAGTGAGTTGGATTCTTGTGCACGCAATATAAATTCTTCAGTGTGACCTTTTCTTGCATGCATGCGTCATGTGTGTTTTGTAGCTCCTTCATGATCTTTTCTACCCGCCGGCCAACATATATAGATTATAGACAGACATTGTAGCTAGGATAAACACACCAATTCAACCGTTGTGCTTTCTCTGCTTCTTCTCTACTACTCTTCTTTGATCACTCCTCTTAAAAGCAAATCCGGCCTCATCACTTCCGCTTGCTATATCATCCATCATTCATCATGATCATATGTATATATATCCCATCGAAACGGACACTACTAATTTTTGAAAGACAAATTTCCTTTTTAGTGGGGTTTGTCTCCCCGGCGACCACTGCTTATCTGTTTATTTTGGCTAGCTAGTGTTTTGTGATTTTATTATTGCCCCTTTGTCTTGCTAGTGGCGGTTTACTAGGTTGTTTGTCTCGATTTGTTCTGTTGGTGAGTTCTTCAGCTCTTATGTAATCTGTATTCAGGTTTAGTTGGTTTGTGTATTGTGTTTGATGTAGCTTTCTAGTCTTGGTAGTGGGTGTTTCTTGTGTTTATGCCTTTTGATTCAATAAACCAATATGTTCCAAATAAAAAAAAATGTAAGGGTAGTAAACTAGTAATTATAAAATAAGGTAATAAATAAGCGGAGTAACCTAGCCTTATTATATTTATTTCAGCCATTTATAATAATTTTTTAAGAAAAAATTTCAAAAGATGTTTTGAACTACCATCACTAACCAAATTGCGATGAAAAAAAATTGTGCTGATTTTCTAAAATAAAATTTACTGTTACACTCTTAAACTAATATTATTACAAGACTTAGATTCGTGTGTGAAAATTGTGTCGTTTGGTTATCAAAATAAATAATATTATTTCGCGCACATAAACAAAAGGGCGTTTTTTCATACTTAATCATTCATAATCCTCAAATAATTTAATAAGATCTATTTTATTTAAAAAATCAAACAAATTGATCTTAAACATCATTCAAAATCAGTCCAATTTTTTTTCATCGCACCCTTTTTGAAAATCGTGATAATTCCGATCATAATTGTGTAAGTGATGGTAGTTCGAGACTCCTTTTAAATTTTTTCTCTTCTTTTTACAGAAAATATTTTAGCCTAATAAGAAGGATCTCTTTCTTAATACAAATATACTTGAATTTTTTTAAAAAAATTACAAAACCAGATCTATTTGTATTTTTTCATTAAAAAGTCTGTTAAGTAGAAATTTGAATCACTATTTTTGGTTCGCCTACATTCTACAAACATTTCTGCGTCTTCGGGAAGAGAATATCATGCACTGTAGATATGGTAATGGTATGGACACTTGGTGGCCCTACCAAAGTTTGCAGAACAAGTGGTCGGAAATTATTCAGAAAATATTTTGAAGATTGAGTTTTGGATTATTTTTCAGACAAAAATTATATTTTCTGATGAATATAAAATATATGTGAAATTTAAGCAAAAATTGATCAGAATGTTGGCCAACTTCCAAAGACTTCTGTTCATATTGTGTTTTTGTGAAGCATTAAATCTAAAAATTAAAACTTGACCAGTACTTCCTTGCAAAATGAACGAAACCTTTTGGAGTAATTTTTCAACCAGTTTTCGATGAATTTTCAACCAACTAATTAACAAATCATGTTTGACCGAAAAATTGACCGGATAACAAAAATCTGACTAAAATCATTTTCTTCCTTTTTCTTCTCTCTTCCTCCTCATTCCCCCTTCGTAGTGCCCATCAATGACGAGCTCCCTTGTCCCCAGTCCAACACCTCCAGCTAGTGGAGAGCTTCAATTTGTA
>NQLW01000100.1:660523-733892 GCA_002312845.1 Kalanchoe fedtschenkoi
TTCAGAAGACTAAACCAAATTAAATCATGTGATTCGGTTTGGTTCAATTTAATATTTACATAAAATTTATGTATAACTTTATTTATTAAATAGGAGACTTATAATATAAATCATAATATAGTTCGGTTTGATTAAAAAAAAAGTAGTCAAACTGAACTTTTATTTATCAAATTTTTAAGGATATAAATCATAATCAAACCATTAACATTCAGGTCCTCAGTACGTCTGGATCCCTCGCCCAAACCCTCACCTCCAACGGATCCAAATCTACCCGGTTAAAATCTTACACCTAACCGATGTCCCCATTGAGTTCTCCTTTGATTCGGGTCTGAGGCTTCGCATTCACATGCTCTGAATATCTTCTTTAATTCATTATAAGGTTTTCAAATACCCAATATCACTTATGATGCGATGATTAAAATCGACAACATGATCATCCCAACCACTTGAAAACAAATGAAACGTGTTGCAACAAGTGAGAGAGAATGAATAAAAAAATAGAAATGATTGTATTATTCTTTTGGTAGGATCTTAAACTAAAACAACAATTGAGGATTGAAAGTGTGTGTGATAGATTAAGGTAAGGATTCCAAACCGTCCTAGATAAGCCATACGCATTCCCGTTCCTTTTGGTTCCTCTTGTTTGTCGTGTGTTTTAATACTCATCATATACGATGATGGTCGTCTGCGCAATGTTATTATATTAATAAATAAACGAGTGATACTTATAGCCATATACGACTCATTCAATTTATAATGAACAAGGGGGAGTACCCGTCGAACCGACGGATTTGAATCGGTCCGATTCGAAAAAAATTAAAAATCAAACTAAATTATTAGTTATCGGTTTTTTGAAATTTGAAACCGAAAATTTAAAATCAAACCGATCCACTAACATTTAAAACCGAACCGAACCAATCGGAACCAAACCGAACCAACCGATTTCATATTGAACTAAACCAACCGGACCTAACCGAACCGACCGGGAGCGTCGCGACGCTCTCAATCCTATTCTGTTATATATATAGATTTGTATCAAGTTATTCATTTGTTGAGATATGTAAACTTCGATTTTTAAATTCATGCATTAATTAATAATCTGTATTAATGAGTTATATAATTAAATGATGAACTCTTTTGAGAAACTCTTATATTTCTCAATTAATTTTCGGTATTCTAAATAAAAAAAGCATAGCATGTTGTACAAATGGTGTAAGGTGAATGACAATCATGTTTTGGTGCATTTAGCGCACCTGCTCTTGTTGGAAAATGACATTATTTTTTTATACACAAGTGATGCATTCATTTATTCATATGATGCAAATATCATTCAACTGATAAATGTAACAACACAACCCATGAATATATAAGCACAATTGATGAATATATAAACACAATTGATGATTATAAATACAACTGATGAATATTTCAGCTCATCTCATGAATATATAAAATCATATGATGAATATAGATGCTCATCTGAAACAAATTATCTAATGAATATAGCATGTCAACTTATGGATATAACATCACAACTGCTGAATATATAAGCACAACTGATGAATATATAAGCACAACCGATGAATATTTCAGCTCATCTGATGAATTCTGATGAATATATAAAATCATCTGATGAATATAACAGCTCATCTGAAACAAACCATTTGATGAATATAGCATGACAACTAATGAATATAGTAGGTCAACTGATGAATATATAAGCACAACTATTGATTGTAAAATACAACTGATGAATATTCCAGCTCATCTGATTAATATATAAAATTATTTAATGAATATAACTGCTTATCTGAAACAAATTATTTGATAATATAGCAGATCAATTGATGAATAAAGCAGCAAAACTGATGAATATATAAGCACAATTGATGATTATAAATACAACTGATGAATATTTCAGCTCATCTGATGAATTGAATGAATATATAAAATAATCTGATGAATATAGCAGGTCAACTAATGAATGTAAACCAACTAAAACAATGTCATTTCAAATGAATAGTATGATGTTCAATAAATGTCATAAACAATGCCGTGATCGAGAGCACCTGCTCGAAATGCACCCAAGAATTTTCGCGGTGAAAGGGTGGGTAATGGTATTCATGAGATTATGGGAGTGTCATCAATAGATTTTGTCATTTGCTTGAAGCTAAAAGTTTTGGTTGCTGAAACCCATTTGGCGCCAAATTTATAGTCAAGAAGATGGGGTGATCGATCATACCTCGAACTTACTGCTTTATTAGCGGCAGGGCCCATTAAGGGCCCAACTAAGCTAAACAGCAAACTGTCAATTTACAAAGTTTGGCAAATCTCGAACCTCGGGATACATTTTGGTTTAGAAAAAAAAAATCGAGTTAAGGAACTGTGTTTCGGAGAGCCAGATGAATTATTCAATTATTTTTATAATAGATTATAAATAAAAATATCGACATAAATCGTTGGAACGAAAAATTGATTTAGTTATAACACATTTTCATTATTATTTTCCAATCTAATCCAATAAGATAATTAAAATAAATTACACTCGTAATTCGTTTTCGTTCGTATTTTTATTTTTCTTCAACTTTATTTCAATCAAACATAATCTTAGAATATAAATTGTACTCATATTTAGCATAATGAAATATCTAATTTTCCTTGCCACCAAAGTGGTAGTTTAATGTTTGTCTATGATTCAGACCATCCTTTTCATTAGCCTTTTCTTTAAACATTTCTTACGTAAAATTGGTGTTGGGTTCGTAATGTAATTATAATTTCTGGGCTAAATGCAATATTTGTTAACTTAAAATATTATTATATGTTTTTTTTAAAGTATGTAAATAGGACATGTGTTATCACTCTCTGAAAATTTACTAATGTTATTACTTTAATTACTAAATTTGTAACTAAACCAAATAATTTGTTTGTTTTTTCATTTATAGAAAAAATAATCTTCAAAACTTGCTCATAATTTTTTGGGTTGGATGTTTTAAGAATGGTGTTGAATCAATTGCTTAGTTGTCGGTCCTAGTTACACAGAAACAGAGACGGTGGGGGAGATCGATAATTGTGAGGTAAATGCAATATTTGTTAACTTAAAATATTATTATATGTTTTTTTTAAGTATGTAAATAGGACGTGTTATCACTCTCTGAAAATTTACTAATGTTATTACTCTAATTTTTAATTTCAAGATAGAAATTCAGTTTGGGGTCTAAATATAATTATTAAATTTGTAACTAAACTAAACAATTTGTTTTCATTTATAGAAAAAAAATAATCCTCAAAACCGGCTCATAATTTTTTGGGTTGGATGTATTAAGAATGCCTTTGAATCAACTGCTTAAACACCGAAACAGAAACGGTGGGGGAGATCGATGATTGCTCCTCACACAACGGGATTGCCAATAGTGACAGAGTCAGAAATTTTTTTTCGGGGAACAAAATTATATAATCAAAAATTTGGATTAAATTTGGGGGGACAATATTAAAATTTTCGTTGAAATTATATATATAAATTTATTTTGTTTATATATAAATATTTTTTTACCCTAGGTAGAAGAATTTTAGGTGGGATTCGGGGGAACGGCTGCCCCCTCTGCCCCTAGTGGATCCGCCTATGATTGCAAGTGTTGAAAGAGCTATTATTCTTTATTTCAATTTAAGATTTTTTTTACTGATTGTGCTTCTCGTTTGTTAATTTGTTGAGAAATCGGGCTAAAATCAAACATAAAACATAAAGAACATAAGATATAGCAACGTTCGACAATTTGTTTATGTTTCAAGTGAGCGTTGAGCGGATACTATTTTATTATGAGCCGAATTCTCAATTAGTGTTACAATTGCATATAAAATATAATAATAATAATAATCTTAGGTACAATTTTATTAAATTATTCATGTATTATACAGCCGAGGCAAAGCATGAACAATGGATAAATGATTCTTTACTTACGTTCATACAAAAAAATATTTTTAAAAGTATTTCAAACAAGATGATTTATGATTGATTTCAAAAAAAAAATTCGTCATGTACCGACATAAATTTATATAACTCTTAATATTATTTTTTGACCATACTAATTTATTTTTCTGAATCCGTTAAGTGATGATTCATTGCGACTGATCATCCATCCTCCATGTGCCTCAACCTGTTATGAAACGGCTGAATGCAACATAAAGCTTCTATAACTATATCATGTTAAAAAATAAAGAAAAAAAACTTTGAATAGAGATCAAATAAAAAAAATAACGCCTAGTTTTACTTTATCATGGTTTGAAGATAAACCTTAAAAAAGCACCACAAATTAGTAATCAACCAACACGACACGAAATGAAGAAATAAGATTGTTCCAAGAAGCGACAACGTTGAGTCACATGGTCGTAGCTGTCACAATTTTATATTATATACACAAATAAGATAATAAAGCAATAACCGCCACAAGGATTGTATTCCTTGTGCTCCCCTCCTAAAAAAAAAACCACTGGAAATAAGTATGAAAAAGTTATTAAATATAGCATATTTTATTTTTATTTTTATTTTTTTATTCATGATAAAGCTGTAACCTGATCTGCTTGTTCCCTGACTCCCTTCTCTCCATCCTTTATTATCTTTTTGTCATTTTTTTTATCACATTATTTATATTAAGGTAGATTAAATAAAGTATAACTAAACCTTAATTGTGGATATTCCTTATTTGTTGATATTTATGTTGTTTCCACTTTGCAGTAGTTAATTGTGAGAATGGTGTGGCAGTGGGTGAAATATATGAAAATGGTGCAGGAGTCAGTAAGCACGTTGGTCTGGTGTACCTTCTTATCCTACCAGTATGACTCTTCGGTGTTCTATCAAAAACAGTAATGTTGTGTTTCCTTTATAGAAAATAAGAAGAAAGAAAATGAATTTTTCATATATTTCATTCTTTTTTTTATTTGTTTAAAATGAAAAATTATGAAAAAAATATTTACAATTATTTACTTTTATCATCTAATTTTCTTACTCTATAAATTTCCCAAAACCAAAGACAACCTAAATGAAATATCTACATGTATCTCAAAATTCTTCATCCATTCAATAAACAAATCTTAATTTTTAAGTCTTGCTAAAAGTGTCACAACATATTACACAATGGATATGGACGATGAATATCTGATTTCTTGCACAAACAGATCCGGACATTTGTTAGTAAGCGAGATAAAAAAAATTATATTTTTGTTTTTATCATTTAGATTATTCATTTAATTTATCATTTCAATTCATATTTAGTTAATTTAATATTATTCGACATTAAACTACAATCTTCTATCGATATCCATCTCTACCCAATTACTACCTTACAAATAAAAAAATGCATATTTTTAAAAACAAAAAATCAGGACAAAAAAAGTTGAGGGGAGACCAACCGCTGGCTTGGATCACGGGATGTCGTTCCTTATCTTAGTATCTCATTTCCTTGGCTAGTCCGCTCCGACCTCGTTTATGCCCATCAAAATTGAAGCCACTGGTCCTCACTTTTTCCACCCTCATACCCTCCCCGCACAAAACGACAAAATTAATTTAAATTCAAGATATTGATCCAGTAGTGGTTAAGATTGTTGTCTAACAATTTTAAAGTTCTTAATTCGAATCTTGGACGTACCACATTAGAAATTTATATTTCCACCCTTCAGAGGCTCAGACTGTGTTTTTATTTTCGGATTTTCAATTTTGTGTGTTTTTTTTTGAATTTTTATGGTAAATTTTCAGTTTATTTAATTAGTCATCTGAGGGGCAGTTTTCAGAGTATAATATTGTAACAGCAGTGCAATATTTAAAGCATTGGATGGATCAAAAATCATTACTCAAGCCAAGAGGCTACAATATTAGTGGCGGAGTCTTGTTTTGGGAAAATGACATAAAAAAAATAAAATGTTTTATATCTTGCGCAGAAAAATTAGAAAACAGTTCCAATACAAGTTTTAGGCGTTAATAAACATAAAGTAAAATATAAATATTATTAATAATTGAATGATTAGACACGTGTCAAATAGAAAGTGTACATTAAAAATAAAAATTACACCATATGATTGCTTGTCTTTGAAAGATTTTGTGCCAAAATAAAAATAAGTGTTAATTTTTTTTAAGAAAACTCATTTTAATTTTGTCAAGTATCAAATAAAGCCCTAATTTTCATGAATCAAAATTTCCATGCTATTTTTAATATAAAAAAACCCTCAAGATTAAAGGTGTAAGAGACAAAAAATGGATTTTATTATTTTTGTAGTTTTTATAATTATATAGCATCTTTTGATATTCAATTTAATGAGACATGAGAGCACCGAAACACCAAATTGTCATTCAATACATCTTTTAAGGATTTGAAAAATAACGTCCCACATGCTTTTGCTACATTAATCTCAACCTTTATGTCACATGCCAACCCCAGTCCCACAAAATAATTAACACTTGTGGGGCTCACAAACCCAAAATCAAAGGCTGATCTCATCATCCTGTCAAAAATTTAAACATCAATCAAGCCGAATCCAGACTAAGAACAACCCCAAGCCCACCACGTGGCGCAATCTCAGGGCCCAAGCCGGTTACAGAGAAAGTGGAGGTTTAACGTGGGGACACGGTGCCGTGACCGGCTACAGCCAGTAGACTTAGACTCCCCTCCTTTATTACCGGCTGCAACCCACTACGGATAAAATGAGAGGTTTTAGCATGATTTTTGGAGTTTTTTTTTAATTATTATTTTTTCTTCCGGTATTGTATTTTTTTATTTTATTACTTGTCAATTTTCAAATATATAAAAACCTGCACGATTCATTAACACGCCATTTCTGCATTCACTCCAACACGCAACATATTCCATCATCAACAACAACACCACCAAACTTACGTTGGGATTGAGATCGAGGTTGAGTATGAGGTTGTCTTTTTTGAGGTTTCTGAGGGTTTAGCGTCGCGCCATTGGAGTTACCGTCCGACCGGACGGAATTCGATGATTCCGGCTAAAATCGACAAATATTTGTGAAGGCTGATCGTTGTGGGTTACGCGATCAGGTGAGCGATCGTGCAATGTTTGCTGCCTGGGGTCGATTTGATGTCGTGAGGTGTTTGGTTTCTGCTTGCGATTGTCGCTTTGATCGGCATGAGAGGGATCGTTGCGTGTGTATGTTGAATCGCGATTGGGATTTGTTTTTTGTTGGTGTGGTTTGGTTTGGTGGATCCGTTTTGGTTCTTATTTGGTTGCCAATTGATGTGGTTTTGCTGTACTGGTTGTTTGCGTCATAAATCTTTGAATTGCAGAGGGTTTTAGGATCTGAGGATGTTGTGGACTCAGATCATAGGCTTGTAGCAATAATTTGCTGAGATATGATGGTCAAATTTGACAACTTTCTTTCAATTCAGATTCATTTATATGGTCAGTTGGAGTTTTAATTAAATGTGGGTTACTTGATATGTTTCTTCTTATGGGAATGTTGAGATGAGACCTGTTGACTTGTCTATTTATGAATAACCTGAAATTTGTGGATCTAATTATGTTGCAACCATCTGACTTTTCATTTAGTTTTGAGTCAATTGGAATGTGCTTATGGGTTTCTTTTGTAGGAAGGAGACTAGACTTGCAGGATTGCATTGGGTTCTGGTGTCTGCATTGTGTTCATATTTTGAAGAGATATGATGATAAAGAACAAGAGAGGCAGTGGGATCAATGGGTTTGATGTGCCTTCAATACCCAAGGCTCCAAGATCAGCTAGAGTAATTAGCTTTGTTAACTTGAATCCATTTACCAATGAACTATGCATCCTTGGTTTCTCAAGTTTTTCTGATAAAATCTTGATGTGAATTCAACAGAGGGCGTCTATTAAGAGGAAGTTAGAGGGTCATCAAGTGTGCGCATTCGATTTATTAGCTGCTGTAGCCGGGAAGTTACTGCAGGAAAATGAGAATTCTTCTGCTTCAAGTAATGAAACAGAAGCTAAGGATCAGTTTGTTATGGATGGGGACTCTGTAATATTGGAACGCCGGAATTGGGATAGAGTTGGGGATACAGATTTCTTTCATAAGAAAGATAGGGAGATTTCGGATGAGCATCTATCTGCATTGTCTACTTCAGATGGTTCTGAGAATGTTGAAACTGATCTCAGGATAGGAATTAGTGTGAGGACAGATGCCCCTCCGAAGATGTGTAATAATACAAAAACAGCTCATCATTGTAAAGGGTCTTCTGATGATGCTGCAGGATTTGAGATCAATACAACAGCACAGGATGAGGGTCAAAGAACTGGGTATCTGTTGCTGAACAATTCACGTCCATCCCAAGATGACCAGTTTGTTAGCGCTCCTGATCTCCATCACGAGGGTAGTGTAAAGCTTGTAGGTAAAGATGATCTCGGAAAATATATAAGTCGTTGTTCGAAGAGCAGCAAGGCAATGGCGTCTAGATCACCGCCACATTTTGGAAACATCAGAGTTAGAAAGTTTGCCGGTTACAAGTACTGGAAAGTCTCTTCAAAACTTGGGGATCATGATTCCTGTGCTGGTAAGCTTCTAAGATTTCAATCTACTGAGTACAGGAAATTAAGGATATACTCTCTGCTTAGTCTTTGACATTTGCTGATTTTGTCATGTTTAGGTGAGGGAGAGAGGCATGTTAACTGCTCTAGGAAAACTTATCATGAACGAGACAAAGGTCTTGACATTTCTCTTGTAAAGAAAAGGAAGCTGTGCGACCAGAGCTCTGTGATTACATCTGATCGAGGGGTCAGCAGTGAAAGCTTTTCCAAATCCCATGAGAAGTGTTTACATGTGAATAAAAACTCAAACACACATTTGCATGGAGGTACTGACATAAAAATTTCTTGTGGGCAAATGTTTTCTAGCTATTGTGAGTTTGTCATGAATGTTTCGCCCCTTCTGTAGCAAACGAGGAATGCTCTTCGTCAAAGAACCATCCAGCTTCGGACCACACTAGAGATTCTCAAGGTATCAGCTGTTTCACCGACAGTGGACTCGTCATATGATGATTGTATTTAAAGATCAGTGGTTGATAAAATAGTCTATATTCTCGCAGTGAGGCTAAGCATTAAGTCATTTGAGGTGCCGGAGCTTTTGGTAGAGGTCCCGGTGACAGCAACTGTTGGTTCACTGAAGGTGCTTCTTCACTTTGAGCACTATATCTTGTATAAGTGTGTATTTTAATATTGTTGTCTGTCTTCTAATATCTTGATGTATTAAATTTTCTGTAGACCACTGTCTTGGAAGCAGTAAGTTCTGTTCTTCGAGGGGGCTTACATGTGGAAGTGATAGTCAAAGGGAAGAAGATCAGGGACGATACCAACACCCTAATGCAGTCTGGTATTTGTCACAGCAGCAACTTGGATTCCTTGGGTTTTATGCTAGAGCCAAGCTCGCCACAGGCTCCTTCGTCAAGATGCCAAAATGATCCTGTTGTTATGCCAGCTAGTGATGATAACAAGTCCTCGAAAAGGTAACTGCTATTCCTCTAAAAATGGACAAAGTACATTGCTTTGCTCAACCGGATTTTATGTGATTTAACCAAAGACATCTGGTTCTTTTACCTTCAGGTCACCGGACAGCGCCTTGGCGATCTCAGTGATCTCTGATGAGCCTTCTCCCGCGCCCAGCTTGAGCAAGCAAGTTAAAATTGATCACGATGCAGCCCCAACTGCCTCTGATGCATTGCCAGAGAGGTCGCAGGAGAGCAAAGCGCTTGCTCTCTTCCCAGTTACCAGTGCTGATCCTCTAGCCATAGTTCCAATGGGCCAGAAGAGCAACCGATCTGAGCTTGCTCAACGACGGACCAGGAGGCCTTTCTCTGTTGGGGAAGTGGAAGCACTAGTTCAAGCTGTTGAAGAACTAGGGACAGGAAGGTATATGGCCACTCACTTTGATGAGTCCTCAGATTGATGGTTAATGCTTGATGATTTGGTATTAGGTTGGAATCCGAAATGTGATATTTTGTGATGGTTATTTCAGGTGGCGGGATGTGAAAATGCGATCTTTTGAAAATGCCGAACATCGAACATACGTTGACCTAAAGGTTAGACAATCAAGCAGCTAGTTTCAGGCCTTGATCAGATGCACTGAATTCAACTCTAACAATTTCCAAATGTGATAAGCATTTGACTGGTGGAGTTACTGTAAACAGGATAAGTGGAAAACACTTGTTCACACGGCAGAAATATCCCCACAACAAAGAAGGGGACAACCTGTGCCACAGGAGCTTCTAAACCGCGTCTTAGCAGCCCACGCATACTGGTCTCAGCATCACCATGTCAAGTCCAACGCCAAGCCCCATTTCTTGCGCTGATTAAATCTGATCAGTTTACAATCCAGGTACACTGATGTTTTAAGTATAACTGTTGTAAATTAAGAATACACAGAAGGATGAAACACAGAGAAAGGAAAAGACACAAATTTTACTTGTAGAATACTAAGCAAGTGGGTACGAGGAGGGGGCTACATAGGAGCAAGGCAACACAAAACAAGGTTGGAACTGTAGAGAAAAGATTTCACTTACTGTAAACTGTAACAAACAGCAGCTTCCCAGATCCTGGGAAGTGTGCCATTTTTTCATTTTTGAACACTGGTGAAGACTTTAGCTTGTATAGTGACAGCCACATCATAACAAAATTTGTTGTGTACTTGTAATTCAAAACAAATTTAGTTATGTCCTCAATATAAGATTAAATCCTCTTGTCTGTATTTTGTTTGATTGAATTAGGCATTTGTCAGCAGAAAATGAATTTGAGATTTGAATGATGTTTGATTTCGTACCCAGTATAAGAGTTGTGGGTGATGATGATATATATATTTATATATATCCACTGTTGGTTGCGGGTGCGAACCGGAAGTGGAAGAAGGGGGAATTTGTTTTTTAAACTGACCATTTTCAATAATTTAAGCTGATTTATCCTGTTTTTTTAAACAGACCAGATATTAGAATCTACTGCTTGCCAAATATAGATGTAGAGGTATGTCGTGATCGAAGCCAAATTACATGATTTGGATGAGATTTGAAAGTGGGGGAGAAGTGTTGCAAGTGGGAGTGTTGATTTTGAAAGCGTGCCGCATTTGCTGATTTCTGTTCCTGTGAACTGCACGTGGATTCCTTCCAGTACAAGATGTGTTGTAGGGCCACACTGAGCAAGCCTCGATTTATCATTAAATTCGTAGGTATAATGTTCGAGTTCCCCGAGTCTTCTCCTGCACTCTAATTTCCCGCCAAAACAGTCCAGAATCTGTATATATATATATAACTCATACCTCTAAATAAATGCATCTCCGGAGTTTAGAGCTTGAGAATAATCAGATGTCAAACAAAAGCAGATGCAACGGCAGCGTAGAAGAAGAAGAAGAAGGATGCAGGACACCGAAACGGCCGACAGACAAAGTTATGATGGTATGTCCCCCAGCACCAAAAAAGAAGAGGAGGGCCGCCGCCATGCAGTGTCCGAAGCTCCAGCAAGGCCTGCCAAATGACATTGTCTACTTTCATCCCCCCGATCTTGAAATCCTTTTTGCCAACGTCAATGCTAGGTGAGCAAGATTGCGCCTAGCTGGTTTTGATTCAGTGGAGGATATATATATATGTGCAAATGTATTGAAGCAACACCAAGCAGCTTCAGCACCTGCTATCTGTTTCTGTCTGATGAATGACTGATCCCCAATCGGCTGTATTGAATAAAGCTGTAATACTACCACTGCCACCATCTGTAAATGAGTATTTCTAGTGTGTGCATAAACTAAGCACGTTGATGCAAAGACTTGAGACTTCTCGGTCAGATTTGAATCCAGATCATAGGCGTGTGTGGTTTCTGGCACACGGGCCAGTACCTTTGGGCTAAAAGGGGCTGGATTAGAACAAGGTTTTGTGAGACGGTCCAACTCACAAAGCCCAGTGAAGTAGGTCATCTGCGAGTCAATTTCAATCAGGTTAAAGTGAAAGTGTGATAATGGGGAGTTAAGACACAGCCTCATAATAAGCAAACCTCCAACCTTCTCTCTCTCAAACATGAAAACTGAGTTTGTGACAGTTTGTAGGGCGTCCCAATTGAAGCTTCGTGTGCAAAGTTTGTGTCAGGTCACGAACCGCTTCGTATCGATGTGGAAGTTGGTTCGTGGCTTTCTGACACAAGAGACGAAGCGGTTCGTGAATTTAACTTATATGGTGTTTTTAAGTTAAAAACGTCGTATATGGTATTTATTTAAATATTTAAATAAAATTATAACCGTTGTTTCTAACGTTCAAAAAAATGACCGTTGGTGAAATAAAAAATTTTAAAAAAATTATTTTATTTATTTTAAGCTTGAAATGTACTTAAATTGAATGTTACGTTTAATACGTTATTATTTTTATGGTTTGATGAAATATTTTATTATTTAAATTTTTTAACATATAAATATAAAAAAAAGTAACATGAATTAATAATTATAAATAATTAAATATTTAATGAATTTAGAAAAGATTTAATTAATATAATATGAAAAGATAGAAAAAAAATATAATATGACATGTGGGTCCCATGAACAGAGGTTTGAGAGGTTTGTTTCAATGAAAGTTTAAGTTTGTGAAAAGAAAATTTATGACAATGTTGAGTTGGCATAACACAAATCTGACGTGGCATGACACAAACCAATTTTTTTGTTTGTGTGAATGGGGATGCCCTTTTGGACTATGATAATGATGATGATGCTCTGGTAGTGAGGAGGTCAGGAGAAGGGCACATGTCATCTGATTTGATGGGGGCACAATATTATTTTGTGTAATCAAAATCTTGTATTTATTGAATTAGTACTTGTTGACTCTTCTGTGTACCTGGAAGGTTTTTTTTAGGGATAAAATCTAAAAGGGGCCCTGAACTATTACCGTTTACCCAATTGCGGTCAGAACTACCACGATTTCCAAAAAGGATGCGATGAAAAAAAAATTAAACTGATTTTCTAAAATAAAATTTACCATTACATTCCTAACCTAATATTATTACAAGACTTAGATTTGTGTGCAAAAATTACATCGTTTGGTTATCAAAATAAATTATACCATTTTGCGCACATAAAGAAAACGACGTCTTTTGATAATCAAACGATGTAATTTTTGCACACAAATCTAAGTCTTGTAATAATATTAGGTTAGGAATGTAATGATAAATTTTAATTCAAAAAATCAGTTCAATTTTTTTTTCATTGCACCCTTTTTGGAAATCGTGGTAGTTCTGACCGCAATTGGGTAAACGGTGATAGTTCAGGCCCCTTTTGAGTTTTTCCCTTTTTTTTTAATATATAAATCTGATGATCACTAGGAAATCAATTGGTCCGAGGATGAGACTCACATGCATGTATATGAACCAAACCAGTTAAATCTGTGTACTTGGACTATTAGGCTAGTAAGCAATATGAATCAAACAACTCAATGCTTTTACACTTAAGATAATTTATATAAACAAGACATAAATCCTCTCATTCGAATCACCTTCTAGGCTTCCCAAGACACTCCTAAATACTAATAAGATGTTCGGCTAACGGTATTGCGTGAGTACGAACGTTACTATTAAAATAAATGAATGTAAAAAAAAACACTCTTAAAATTTGTCCATGGAATAGGCACCCCTCATTTTTCAACGTTACATTTCCAAATAATTCAAAAGCAAAAATTATCAGATTGGATTCCAATTCTTGAATCTGATCAATGACAAATAGAATAATTAATTAGGAACCACCGGCCATAACTTGTTTTAAGCTGCCCAGTTGAACATGAAAGTGCGTTTACGAATTACAACTTGCAACGTGGACTGCAGAGACCCACAAGTTGATTGTATCGAGAAACTAATCAACTGCAACATATGTCAAAATGATCAGGTAGTGGTAACAGTAGGTCGTACGTTAATATGTAGTTTAATCTGCTGCTGACAAGTGAACCAACAACACATGTGATCTCTGCTGGCATGTGATTCAAAACTAAATATTATTCCCGACCTGATTGATCAATTACACATTTGACCTGAAGATGCCTGTGTGCGTACGAGGTATGATAATGGAGCTAGCTGGCTGGCCGGCCGGTTAAGCATATGTCTCCCACACGCGTTACTTTATTATTGATTGTAACGTGGCTGAGGGTTGCGGATTGGCGTGGCCCCTGCGTCATGTTTCTCATCGTATTTCATCTCATCAGCTGTTTGTGATTCCCCACTGATCAGAGCAAATGTATGTCCTCGAATATCCAGCCACTTTACACGAGACGCATCGCTAGCTGTGATTTTATTGCTAGGTTTAGTTTCTCCGGATTTGTCATCATCAATCTTTAACTAATTTCCCTGTCATCATGATCCAATCACACATAATTTATTTAGCTTATTATAATATGGTATGCCATGTGCCCGCTCAGGTTTGATCCATACCAATTTGCTATCTCTGCTGGGTCCTGGTTCAGTTAGATGAAGAAGCTAACACAGATGTGTATATGTCTTGATTCAACGTCTATCGCAACCCTATTTCCAATCTGACTGCAAAAGTCAAGTGAGCATAAAGTCTATGAGCGAAGTTTAGCGTATAATATATCTGCTTTGAAGAACATTTGTAAAGTAAAAACTGGTGCAACTCCATATTCAACCAGCTAAGATTATTATCCTATATACTCTTAATTTGAAAGTGGAAGAATGACCAAATGGAAGCTCATGCAAAAAAACTACTTGTGTCTTGCATTTATGCCTAATTATTAAATTAGGTTTAGATTCAATATTAAGAAAGCTTTAAGAGATTCGGTACAATTGTTTGCTATATATTAAAACGACAAATTTGTTATCATGAATCGGTCGTTTTAGAATAATAGAATCCTGGCTTTAAAATAAAAAAAATTGTATATTATAAAAAAACACAAGTTGATCCTATGACAGGTGAACCGAGTAAATGATTATGCACATGTTTGCTGGAGCACTACAAGTTAGCAATCGGCTGTGCTGGAGATCCAAACTCAACAAAAGAGAAAAACCCTAGCCGGCAGCTGGTGTGGTGGTGTCTGCGTTTGATAGGATATTCAAGATGTTCTTAAATCTCTCCTCACCGGCTCACCCCCTTGAATTAAGGCAGTCAATGTCAAAGTAGACTCCCTTATCATCGTCCCCGTTAGACAAAAAGCTTGCAAAGGACGCCAATTACACAAGTAGACCTAAACCCCACCATTCTTGGTAAGGTTTCTTTTCCATCCATCATATCCTTCGTTTAATATTCCTGCTGCTGCTCAGATCTGCGTACTACTACTACCTCCTTCCTGCACACATCATCATGGATCAGATACCCAAAAGCAGCCTATGAGGTTGAGTCAGTTCACATTTACTGGTATGGTATATTTGGTAAACCACTTTTAATCAGCTTGCGAGGTATAACTGTGTGCCGCTGTACACTAAACTGGTCCCCTTTTGCACACTAGTTTTTCCTACCCTCTTTTAATCTTTCTTCTACAGTATCTTAATTTGTTATATAAAAATAAACCTCCATCACCCTTTGATTCTTCATCTCAAGAGTTCAGGCCAGCAGAGTTCATTTGTTTCTGAGGAATAAAGCCTCAACTCCACACATAAGCTCCTTCAATATCTATCAAATTTAGGTTCTACGTACTAGATCAAGCTTAGCTTTGATATTTTTGATAGCCTTGATATAGTCTTCTTGGAGTGTCTCCCTTATATTTTGTTTTGAGAAGTTTCATCTTTATGGATAAGGTTAGATCTAGATCAGTTAGGCTTTGTATTCCCCTTTCTTCCGTGAGCTGATGCAGCGCATGACGATATAAAAGAAACGAGCTCAAACAGCCGGCCACCGAAAACTAGTCACCACTTGCTGGTGCAGCACCATCAAGATTCACACTAAACATGTCGTTTAGGGTTTTGCCCTCATGGTAGTAGCAGGTGGTGTATCATAGAAAATGTTTGTTTTCAAAGCTAGAAAACAGCATTACACTGTGAGATCACCAGTTGAACCAGATCATTGTTTGCTGTGAGAATCTTGATGATGCTGCAGTGGCAACAAGTGACTCTTAATCTCCCAGGACAAGTTTCCGGACGACTCATTATTGCTTCCCAACTAGTAAATCAGCCAATTTTCTCAAAGGTGTAACTAACCAAGGTACATACTCATTATTGCACCATTATTTGCCTCTTTGATCTGTATATGCAAGTAACATTTGTATTCTCAACTCTCAGTTACGAAAGAAGTCTCGTACAAAATCTCAACTGTCACATTTCATCTGCATCTAACTTCGATAGAAATGTTATATTTCAAGATACCTGGTGGGTGAGGGTGGAAGCCCTTTTCCTCGTCATAGGATCAGAAGGGGTTCCAACTTTGAGTAAAATCACTACTTTTTGAAGGGTTAAGAAAGTGTGTTTATTTAGGTAATCTAGTGTCTATGTGTGCTCCTTTTGGTGGTTGTCTCTACACATGGTGTGGAGATTGGTGTTATATATACATGTCTGATCTCTAATTGTCTGCTTAATAATTCTATATCTTTTCTACTATTTCATTGTGTAACCTATGTTTCATTGTGTGATCATTGTTTGGTATAGTAGTTCTTCGATGTGCCCCGATCCTCTGGACCCAGGTACGACCAAAGTTTAAGTCAAATATATATGACATCATCGCTTAGTAGAATGGAAAAGATAGCATGACATCTCATAATCATTGTTTGTCCTAAACCCTGCAATGTGCATAATGTATACTCATTCATAATCATTTATATATAAGAAGATGTCCACCTCTAAATTTGGTATGTTATATATGTATTCATTCATAGTCAGTTCCATGCATACACATCTTCTAACTGTGTGCACGATCAGAGCACCTCACTACTTATACCTTTTCTTTTTCTCCTTAGTATATAAATGGATGGAATTTGGTCCTCATGCCCTTCATAATTATTTGTTCCGTCCTTTTTTACTTGTCCCTTTCATTTTACAAATTTAAATTTGATTTTTCATTTTTTATGTGAAATTTTTTGATAAACGTTATGATGATGTATCTCAATATATCCGTATCGAATTCTACTTCGATAACATATTTTTATTATAATTTTATAATATTTACATTTTAAATTATTTGCGTCCAAAATTTAATGCACGATATTTTAAGTGATAAGTAAAAAATGACAGAGAGATTATATAAATGTTGATCAGTTACGAAGGAGTATAAAAATCTTTGAGTGTTTGAAAACCAGGAATTCTTTCTGACCTGAATACCAAGCTATGCTCTTTGCAATAACACTACCATTGTTCCAATTCGTAACCCTTCACTCGAGAAGTGGAAGAGAATGTAGGAAGAGGGCGAGGAATCAAAAACACGAGAAATCCTTATGAACAAGTTCTTGTTTTACCACATTGATCTCAGTCTGGCCGGTTTACTAGGAATTAGCAGAGACTGTTTTTGATGCAATATGAATAGTGTTTTCCTGGGTAGAAATGAAGAGGAAGATGAAATTAGAATGAGAAGAAAAGAAGATTAATGATGGTGGAAAGGAGAAGACAATGACAGTTTAGGGTTAATCTTGTTTACCTATTCTCCCATCTTTCCTAATATCTTTTGTAAAGTTTGTGATAATTATAATATTTCAAAGTATATGCGTAAGTTTATTTGAGTACAAAAGGCTCCATCTAAATTTCGTTACACTCTTGTGTTCCCTAATATTGCATCCTCTCTTTTAGAGAATCTTGTCCTCAATATTAATTTTATGACAAAGTTTAGTCAAAATACGATAAATTCGGACGGTCTCAATGAAGAAAACATTACAAATCCATTAGACCCAATGATCTAAACCATCAAAGAGAGCCAAAGTTTCCCTGTTGCATAAAACACCTTAGCTACCATTTCACACCCCAAGCCGCTTCCAACATCTTGCTGCTTCTGGCAATCCTCATTCTATTACCCACACTTAATAGCTTATGTAATGTTCTTTTTACATGTCTTGCACGCTCTATAATACAATGCTGATTCGATTTGGTATGACTGATGAATGTCGATGAAGCAAGCCGGCTTATCTTCATTCAGAGATGAATTGTTGCTTAGAAAAAATAATGTAACACGGTCAGAGTACATAAATGACACCCCACTGGTAGCTGAAGGGCTCATACCAGAGCCGATGGTGCTCTTAATTATCATCAGAGTCGTCCCATGATATAAACTTCCTAACTTCAGGCAGATCCAAACTTGTCACTACTGAACCTATTGATGTTATGGATAGAGAAATGCTTTGGAAGGTATCCAATCTTAAGAGAGTTGATAGCAACCACTGGGCTACTGTCTGCAATGTCTAGCAACTCTTGTCCCGCCTTGGCTGCCAAGTCCTCACACAAAGGAACATTGACAATTTTCCTCGCATTACACAAAAGACATTTTATGTTACAATCCAAACGTGCAGCCCACGAGGTGAATACGGGCTTGTCCCAACGTATGCGTAGCCCGGCCAGCTAGCCTATTAAGGGCCTAATTAAGAACCAAAAACGTAGCCTAATAGTATGGGCCTTACATATCAATAAGCACAGTTAAGGACCATCTCATGATCACCTTAGTTGGCTGGAAGACTACTTGTATGAAAACATGTCCATTTTGATTAACATTGTCCAACAAAAGAAAACAACCAATCTAAACCACATCTGTTCAAATTATGGAAAATGTTTTTTCATCGACAAGAAAAAGCTTCAGCGGTTTTATTTAATTGTGGCTATATAACAACCCAGCCAACAGCTTTGCAAAAATTATCTTCTGTGGTCGGCCCAAAACATCCGCATGCAACAGCAAATAAACAAAGCTACACTCTCATTTGCAACTTTGAAAATCATCTCACAGTAGCTGGTGTTTTGTCACCTAAAGTTGAGATACGATGTCGGTGAAATTGGCTCTAACCAACAAGGGAGGAGGCTCGCATCACGTGGATGCATGTGTAGTGATGGATAGCAGCTCATGTATTAGAGATCATAAAACCACATGCGGTTTAAAGACAAACAACTTGGTCACGGTATGATGATGGTTGATCTGGTATTCAATCTTGCGCATCCGTGTCTTTAATTGATACAATTAGGGCTAATCTTTTTTGTTTTAAAATCAGAAGTGGCCGTGCTAGATGCACACCTTGAAACCTAGCTAATGATTCAGACCTACTTTAGTTATTATATATGTCACTATGTAGTAGAAGATTCGTTAATGGTGGAGCGTATGTGGACAAGTTTTGGTCTAAAGAATCTACAAGTCGAGCCGAAAGATGTTCCATGATGAATCAGGGTTCAAAAGGGTAGCTACACGAGAGAGGTTATGATCATGCATGTGTTTGATCAGTCTACTCTGAGGAAGTTCGGCATGCTAATATTTAACTAATTAGCCTATGATACACTCTCAATGTGCTCGCTAGTCAACGAACTATACATAACTCATTGTTATCTATATTACACAGTGATGGATTATAAAACTTGCCCGACAAACAAAAGAGAAGGGCACTTATCTGCCGCCAACCTATTACACTTTGCCCAGAAGTAATATAAAATGTTTTACAATTACTGTCTCTATGATCTGAATGTGTCACCTGGATATTCTTCTAAGAGTCGCAACAACACAGTCTTGTATCACTGAATGATTATGAAATTACCAGGCTGAAGTCACATGATTTTAACGGTAGCGGGCTAATATACCGAGCCATTATAACAACTAGTTCCAATAGCACTATGTCGTATTTTGTAGTAAAAATTCATAACAGTTTTCGCATTTAGCTCCATATGTCGAAAGATCATAAATACCAGTGACCCAGCAATCACTAGTACAATATAATTAGTTTTTAATGACGCTTATTTTTTATGTTGTTTAGCTTATGGACAATACTTTTAGTAAAAAAAACACGGTCAAAAGTGATGTTGAATGAAAATTGTATCGTTTTTGTTATGTAAGATGTATTTTTCAGATAACGTTTGGAAACAATAAGCAATTTTGAATCATAAGTACCATTTTTAATCATCACTATAGACGATATGTTAAAGTACCTTCTAAAGTATACCGCTTGAGATGACGTGTATAACTTTAAAGTGTCTTATAAAGTGAAGCGCCTTTTATTCTTTATTAGAAGGAGCTTATAATCTTAAAACGTCTTCTTCAGTAAAAATAATTTTAGCAGACGTTTATTACCTTGAAACGTCTTCTAAAGTACATCATTTTTGAATTCGCTTAGTATGTTAAAGGGCATTTTAAGGTCAAAAATCAATATGCTTTTCCAAAACTGACTGGATATACTTTAACTTATATGTTAAGATACCAAAAAGATAAAATTCATCAACTGAACGTCAGATTTGTTGTTATCAATATTCACAGTGGCAATCAACTCAATTACACCATTGGATGTTCAATTTAAATTATTTATTATTATGATTATTAATCTTGTTTTCATCACCACAATCTGACTCCATGTCAATCCCGTCTTCACGACGGCTCATTTACTCCCTTCTCGCGTGACCTTCCCCATCTCTTTATAGTCATTCAACTCCCTTATTTGGTTGCCACGATGATATATATCTTTCTTAGGTCGAAAGTGGTGAGATTCTTGTGTTGTCCACAAGTCTGTTGAGGCTTACATAAACGGTCAGCGTAGAGACTTAAAGGATAAGAAGCATGGGTAGGAAGGAGATAAGGAGAGAACATACGGGTACGTTACCATGCCAACACACATGTATCTTCTAAGTTGATTAATGCCAACTGAAGCTACATGATTCATTGCTTCATCGATATCATTTCAGATTTGAATACAATAACATGTATATATATACAAGAAATCAACAGATCTAATTAAGGGATCAAGCTAATCTTAGTATTTGATGATCGCAATCTATAGGACAAAAGTAATTTCAGAAACAATTTCAATGTCTTAATTAAAGTTGTTAATTAAAGACGAGACTTATTAGTAAGAAGTATCGTCTAAAGTGTAACACTATAGACATCGCTGTGCTAAACGTCGTCTAATGTACTACATTTTAGATTTAACTTTTTACCATCAAACGCAGTCAATAGTGTAGATTATCACTATAAAAATATGTATGCTTTTTGGCCAAATTTCCTTTGGTAGGAAAATGGTCGGAAATTTTCTAGCCTCTTTCATAGATATTTTAAAATAAGAGCGAAGGTTCCTATAAAAATGTCCAAATGAGACAAACATTCCCAATATTTAGCTAGAAATTCACAGGAAACATTCATTCGATTCAGGATTGCATCGCTCAAATTAATGAGCCAGGTTACCTGGCCACCTCATAAAGATAATTTGTGTTTAATATTATAGCATTTCAAAAACTGTCACGTGTCTTACTATCACGTTCACGAGTCATTCAATTATTGTCACGCGTCACTATCATTCTTCCTTCCGCCTGTCATTTGCACTATTTTTCTCTTGATTCAAACTCATTAATTCTTATTTTTAACTGCTAAATCAAATTATGTAATTATATTGATATTTTTTAAAATCAAATTTCTAAATTATCAATACAGTTACATAAAATGATTTTAAAAGTTAAAAACAGAAATTAATGAGTAGCAAAATGAGAGAGAGTGTCGATGACATGTGATAGGAGAGTATGTGGGACACATGACGGCTGACATGGTGTTAGTGGGAAAGTGCACTTTTGCTAGACCGCTATACCATACTTTCCAAAAAAACGTGACACGATTCTCGATTGATCTTATTTTTTATGTTGTAAACTGGAACCAATACAATCCATCGATCTATTTTCCATCAATGCACCAAATTAATTTAAAATTTTGATTTTTTAATTCTCCCGCAACCTACTCCATCATGCCCCACTCGCGTATCTGCTTTCCATATCACCCAATCGTCTCCAACGAAACCCCACTCGTGCGTACTTTTCATCCGACTCTCTCTCCATCTCCTTTCTCCGTCGCTCCGCTCCGCTTCGTCTCAGTCGGTTGTCGAACATTTTTTCTGCCCGTCAGTGCACTGACCGAATTCGTTCTCTTGATTTTTTGTTCTTGTTTTGGCTACCGATAAGGACGGGTACCACCGACATATTGCCAATCGTCTAAGCCGGTTCAATTGCATAAAGTTGAAGAAATTGAAAAAATTCTAGGCGGTGGGTGGAACAAATCCGGTGCACGACAAAATGGTGAAGACGACATCCCAAGTACGCAAGCAGTTGAAATCAGGTAAGTCACTAGTTATCAGAAGGCGCAACCTTTCAATATTTTACCTGGCTCGTTACTGGTGCATCGTTCAATTTTTTTTGCGGTATTCCGTTGTTCTACTCCAAAACCCTAACTTTCGTACTTCCAATTTTTGATTCAAACTAGGTAAAAGATCAGATTCCCGCGGCGCTATGGCTTCGAAAGATAACCCAATCATGACCGGTAATGCTATCTCTATGTTTTCGGTAGTTGTGGTGCACCGGTTTCATAATCGAAATTAAAACTGAGAGTTTTATCTCACAACTACATCGGCTTGGAAATAAAGACTTTTGGTTCCTCATGATCAGACATATAAGGATGACCTGTTTTAACCCGAGTCACATAAACACACTTGAGCATTGACTTGGGGACACCATGCACCACCATCGTTTGTTTAAAATTGAACTCCTTATTTTCTGCTTCAATGTAGTCGTAACATCCATTAAAATCTCTTGTGATGCTCCATGAGAAGTTTATTCAGTTTTAATATTAGAGGCTCATGATGGCTGTAAATATATAGTTTAATTTATAATATAAAAAAATGATGATTTATGGTTCTCTAAGTTTAAGTTGAGTTTGCTATGTGTCTCGGATTTGAATTTGGTCATAGTTTAAATGTCTGATCATAGTTAACTTAAAGTCTTTGTTTTCTCGTCAATGTTGTTTACAGCGTGCGGTTATGAGTTCAAAACTGATGAGAGTTTGATATCACAATCATATGCAATAACACAATGCCTTGGAAATAGAGGTTTGATTTTTTATAATCAAACATATAAATATGATCAGGTGTTAACCCGACTTGAATAACAAACTCAGGCATTAACTCAGGCACACCATTCACCACTATTTGCTCTAAAGTTTCACTCTCTATTTACAGTCTTTGTCAACATCTAGTATCATTCGAGGCAGACATTCAACACATGGACATCGTAAATCATTCGGGTTGGATCTACATTATAGCTACAGGGTTTTTGATTTTAAAATAGTTTTTATAATTTCAAAAAATGATTTTTTTTAAAATGTGGCCCGAGATTATAATAACCCTAAAATGGCCAAAATGTAGCCCAAAATTTTTGGTTAGAAATATTTAACCGTAAAGTGGTCATTATTTGCACCTCTAATCCAAAATTGGTCGCAATGTACTCGAAATTACTAGTCATTAAATTAAACGGTTTATATTTGTCCTCCAACAAACATAAATCTCCACCAATACAATCTCATATAACACATCTTTTTCTCAATCTCTCTATAAATACAACCTTATTTTCATTTTCTACAACTATTTCATTTATCTCACTTCTTTTTCCGTCTTCTTACACAAACCAAACCTCATTTACATTTATTCTTTCAGTTTCTTCTTACATAAATACTACCCCTATTTATCTTCAAATTCTTGTTTGATTTGAAGTTAATCTATTCACCATTGAAAATAGGTCAAAAAACACAACCCACTACACCATAAATTTCTTAATAATAATTATTATTAAATTAAAATCATATTCTAGATGTAATTAATTTTGAAAAAAAATATTATCAATTAAATTTTTTATATTGAATAATGAATTTAAAATTTTAATATTTGAATTGAAATTTAAATTTCAGTAGAAATATTTTTACAATTTTTGTCGGAAAGCGACCGAAAATGATGGAAAGCTCAATTTGGCTTAAAAGTGGTTGAAAAATTACACTAAAATGTAAATATAAAAAGTTGGCCAGAAAGTAGTCCAAATGATAGGAATAACTGATCAGCCGTAATTTGACCGGAAATTGGCAGGAAAAAGTCACCGAAAAATGGCTGAAAAATATTTTTGAGAGCCTCGTTCCGTTCATCTTAATTTGAACAAAAAATGTTGTCAGAAAGTGACCGGAATACGTTTGTCCGACTAGTTTCCGGTCACGGCCAAATATTTTGCCGAAAAAAAATCATGCATTTTGGTAGTGTACATTTTTGAAAATTTTCAAAAAAAAAAGTAATGTAATTGATTTACATTCTATTTTTACAATATTAGTTGTATTGTATAATAAAAATGCTCTAGAAATCTGAGCTAGTATTAAGTGAAACTAAAACGTTTATATTTTAGAATTAATTACATATATAATAACCAATATTTTAATAAAATAAATATATTATAAGTGTAACTTAATTTGGTTTGTTACTGTTCATCGCTGAAAAAATAAATGATGGTATAACATTAAACTAGAGCTGAAATGTTGTACTAAAATATAACCTAAGCTTGTGTTTTTATTTGCCGGAAATGGTGCATTGTCTCCTTCTGCACACAGTTGATGTTTTTTATTCTTACAGTAAAGATTCGGACAATATATGAGATGACCATAAATGCGCCTTAGATCGGATTTTGGAACATCCGAGTCACACAATATCTACGAAACGACACCGTCAATCATGCTCTAAATGCATATGAATAAAGTATGATCAATGATTACTTAAACTATGTTATTATGTTCATAATTACGATTAATAGCAGATTTTGACTAGTCAAATTGAAGAATCAAAGCACCAAAGCATCAAATTGAATTTCCACCGAAATTTTTGGATGGACACAGTCCACCAAATGGATTGTGAACACAATAATGAGGAGACGTCACTGTGGCATTTTGACCAATCATATGACGTGTTGAAAAATAAAAAATTGGGACTATTTTGAAAAAATAAACCCCATTACATAAAACAATTTATACATACTCCCCACCTTGACCTGAACCAAAAAAATTAATAATTAAACAGACAATGCCTCATTCTAAGTAGGGTTCGCTCATACTAACTCAACTCAAGTGAGTCGAATTTTCACCATTATTAATTAAATACATTCAGCAGTCATCAACTCTGGGACGACACGGCCGCCTCTTTCCCATTTTAAAAAACTATATAAAAAAAACCCTCTTTCATTGAAATATATCTGCGTCATCCATCAAACTTGTTCAAAAATCAACATACCACTCTATTTCAACTCATCAAATATTGTTTTTGATTTGGGGATTACATTTTATTTCAAATTATCCTTATTTATTTCAACATGAATTGTCTACCATTTATTAAGGTTCAGTCAAGTATATTATAAATGCCTCACAATCGTCTTCATACTGATTCAATTCAACTGGAAAAAAAATCACATATATTAGAAAAAGTTTATCATAGAAGTGTCAAAAGCACACTCAGAAATCGATTGTGTTAAGTAAAAACTTGTATCGAAACGCAGCCTGAAATTCGTAACTGGGCCAAAATCCAAGCCCGGCCCAACTCGACATCCAGTCTCAAAGCATCAAACCACCATCACGCTCTGCAGAATATATTTTTTCGCATCTCCAAACTCCGGTTTATAAATATCGCAATCTCTCTAATCCTCATCATCTCCGTCCACATTCCGATCCAAATCAGCCCTCTAAATTTCAGCCCCGATTCCACCGAACACTCAGAAGTGAAAACACCAATCTGGGTCATCCTCAAATCGGCTTGAAAATGGCGGCAGCAGCAGAAACGATGGGACGCAACTCCTCCGCAAACTCACTCCACTTGGACGAGAAATGGAAGCTGTCGAAGAAAGAGAGCCTTTCACGGAGCAGATCCACATCTTCGCTGGTCAAGAATAACTCATCATCCAGCAGTCACAAGAGGTGCGCTTTCACCAGAAAGTGCGCCAAGCTTGTTAAGGAGCAGCGAGCGAGGTCCTACATCATGCGGCGGTGCGTCACCATGCTCATCTGCTGGCGGGATTACAGCGACGAGTCTGAGTAGCAGCAGTACACTTCATCTCTTTTGTATATAATCAGGTGGTTCGATTTTTTTTTCCCTTCTTCTGTTCTTAGTTTTTTTGGGTTGGTAATGATCCTGTGAGGAGTAAGCAATAGCAGGCTGAAGTAGCCTCTGAGCGAGACTGTTTTCAACGTTGTTGAAGCCTGGTGTTGCCATCGTCTGTAACTGTCAACTGTGCATCTTTGTAGATTTTTTGTTGGAGCTCGCCATCAGAAATTGAATTGCCCCAACACTGATTAGTTTGTCTAATTTGGTGTTCACGTGATGACTAGTAATTTTGTGTTGATTGATGGATTTGATTGACAAGTGACGGAGTCACGGATGGTGATTCCAGTTTTTGGCAACCCAGCTGGGAAACAGAGACCTGCAAAGTTTCTGGGATGGCATAGGCAAACATTAAACAACACATGAAACTTAGGGCATCCGATTTGTGTCAGGAGCCGTTTCATTTCGATGAAGAGATTGGTTCGCGGTCTTCTGACATAGCATCGTTTCGTCTGCACGATGCGATTCGCGAATTAAGAATATATGATATTTTTAAGATAGAAGTCGTATACACTTTATGATAAAAAAATTTATGATAAATTTGAATTGACGTGACACAAATCTATTGTGACATGATTCATTTTTTTTTTGATTTGTTTATTGGGACTGTGTTGGTGTTTCTTGGAATTGATTATTTTCATTGATGATGCAATTAAGTTTTAGGCTATTTTGATTCACAAAGGGCAGTCACCGATCGGATTAGATTAAAATTATATTTAATATTGAAGAATTTAATTTAATGCATACTTTAAATTTTATGTGTAAAACGAAAAATTAATGGATTAAGGTGCCTTCTTTTACTTATTTTTATTTTCAATACATGTTTAATACAGTCACATATTTTGAAAAATAAAAAATTCATTATAATCTCTAAATAAATTTCTACACCACTAATAATAATACACCACATTATACATTTTATAAAAAATTTAAAAAATACATTAAATACATATTTATTGAATTTGATAACAAATAATATTAATATCTTACTTAATTTCTACTATTAGAGTTTGGAGAGAGTATCACTTTCATAAATATACCAAAATAAACACATCCCACTTATGTTAATATTAATCACACCCATCGCAATCTATATTCTAATAACTTAGCTTAATCTATTTATCAATTCAAATATCACCATTAGTAGATCCAATTTTATCAAAATAACTGAATTTGAGGATTAAGTGACCGAAGCAAGAAGACACAGACTTCGGCAACGGACCCATCTATCTGCCTTCCCTGTGGCCTTCTTATTATTATTATTATTATTATTATTATTATTATTATTATAAGATGAGTTTAATGTATTTTATTGTGGGATTATTTGATGTTAGTAGCTAGCAATGGATGGGATATTTATCCATGCCAACTTTGGTGGGCTATTGGTGTTTTATGCTGTTCTGGTGATTACTAACGTACAAAATCAAGTTCGAGGTAAATTATCCTCCTCTATTACGATCTCATCAATTCACTATTTGATTCGTCAGATATATTCTTGATTATATACCATTCACAATGATGTTTTGTGAGTCTAACTTAATTAAGCTCATACAGACTAAAACGAAAATTAATTTTTGATCATTTTTTTTTCTTAGATGACTTTACTTGTTCCGTCACGTGACCTACCGGAATGGTTAAACTCAATTGTTTTGTCTTATTTAAATTTTAAAAATTCAAAGTAAAGTTTCAGACTGGCGGAGAACCAAGCTGCTAAAGACGCGACGCCAAGGCTCTGCAATACAGTGATCAAGGGTTGATTTATACGCCGACTAAATTCTTGTGGTATCAAATTGGTGAGGATAATCAAGCAATATATATTTTGTTTGTGTTTATTGTACCTATTGTAAAAAAAAATTAGAAGAATTAAGCTTCATATTGGGGCATTAATTATTTCTGAAGATCAACAGATATCGATAGGATGAAAAACATATTTATCATATCAGACATGTTGGCCGCCTAATCTTTGGAATTTTAGATTTCTCTTATGTCTTATCCCCATAAACTATAACAATAAACACACATATAGGAAACTATTCTTTATTTATCTTTTTAAAAGATTGTACGAATAAAATTTTAATTGAAAGGAAAATGCATATTTTATGTTTGTTTTATTATGATTTATCTATTTTTATAAATTATCATTAGTAACATCTAAATAAAATATGTGTACATATAAAATAAAATATAAAATTTGTAAAGTATTATATATGATCTTATTGATGTTTGAAGTCAGGAGTGAAGATGTAATATCTTCAGTTTAAAATAAGAAATAAAATAAATAAAAATATTGGGTTGGTTTAATGAAAGCCGGGATTTAAAAACAATTTTAATATATATTCCCTCTGTCCTCTTTTATATGTCACTTAACTGAATTTTTTTGTCCACTTTTACTCGTCACTCAACAATTTTCAATGCGTATTTAATATCAACAACTACCTTAAAACGTCAAACATTAATCACTTCTTTATCATATTCAATAAAAAAATCATTCATCACCAGTAATAATCTATCAATTTTTTGCACGAGTTTTTTTTTAAAAAATATCAATTACCTACTCATTAAATTTGTTCAACTGCTAGCATTTACTTCATTTTAATCTATTCAAATTAACTAAAACGACATGTATTAGAAGGCGAAGAGAGTAAGTAAAAGAAAGAGTTCAAAAAGAAAAGGGGAAAAACCCAAAAGGGGCCCTGAACTATTACCGTTTACCCAATTGCGGTCAGAACTACCATGATTTCCAAAAAGGGTGCAATGAAAAAAAAATTGAACAGATTTTTTGAATTAAAATTTACCATTACAATACTAACCTAATATTATTTTAAGACTTAAATTTGTGTGCGAAAATTACGTCATTTGGTTATCAAAAGACGTCGTTTTCTTTATGTGCGCAAAATGGTATAATTTATTTTGATAACCAAACGATATAATTTTTGCACACAAATCTAAGTCTTGTAATAATATTAGGTTAGGAATGTAATGGTAAATTTTATTTTAGAAAATCAGTTTAATTTTTTTTTCATCGCACCCTTTTTGAAAATCGTGGTAGTTCTGACCGCAATTGGGTAAACGGTGATAGTTCAGGGCCACTTTTGGGTTTTATCCCAAAAGAAAAAAGAAGTAAAAGCTGCAGCCACGGTAGTCGTAGGAGAAACCCAGATTTGAGATTTGTGATTAAATTTTTAATCTTCAAGTTTGACCCAACTTAGGTGTGTGTCAATCACATAACTCAGCCTGATTTGTGATTAATGTGAGTTGTTTATTGGCACGTTGAGGCATGTAATGAGTATGGTTTCTTCCTTTAGAAATTGAGTTGTTAGATGCGACAAGGATAATAGTTTTTTTAATAAAAAATACATTACATCCTTTGCCCTTTAATACATGTCGTTAAGATTAATTTGAATAGATTAAAATGAGTTAATGCTAGCAGTTGAACGAATTTAATAAATAGGTGGTTAATATTTTTTTAAAAAAATTCGTGTAAAATGTAAAATTATTAGATGATTATTGGTGACAAATGTATTTTTTTTATTATGATAATGAAGTGCTTAATGTTTGACGTTTAAAAATAATTGTTGATATTAAATACACATTAAAATTGTTAAGTGACAAATAAAAGTTGATAAAAAAATTATTTATGTGACATTTGAAAGAGGAGAGAGAGAGTACTATCTAACACATGTTTGTTCTCAGTTGGGTAGCCTTAATGAATTTAGACATTTTAATTGATTTTTTTAGTAAGATCTACAAGTCTTTAATTATTAGTATTTCTAAACTGTTAATTCGTGTTCCTACGGGAGAAGTGGCAATAGGGGTGCCTCTACACTCAAATTGGATTCTATTTGTTATAGTACACTAATATGTTATGCTAGGCATATAATATGTCTATATGATAAACTGAACTGATCTGTTAAGCATTCATTCATGCATAAAAGTTTCATCATGTCTGCGAAATTTTGTTATGCGAAAAAGATAGCGTGTTTTTTAGTTAAATGATTTAAAGATCCGGATCGACAATAACGATTGCCTACCCAAAAAATGTAAAAATATATTTGTGACATTCTCAAGTTCATGTCTGTGCATCACACATTCACACTTGCATCTGAATAGCGTCATATTTGTGACAATGTAAAAAATATTATTCTATATACAAACTGGGAAATTGTGAGTAATCTCACACATACATGTGTATAACACGAATGGTGAGCCGCATCCAAAAAAAATAATTTGATGATAAAAATGTACCATAAGTATTGTAAAAAGAATCCCCGTAGCTCATCGTTGTATGTGAGAATTACTACTCACTTATTCTTTTGACTCACCATAATATTTAATTTTTTTTCTTTTTAGATGAGTAGTCAGTTAGTAGTAACGGTATTTGGATAGCATCGAGCGAGCTTTCGGTACGATGTCATTCATTGTTCAATCATTTTTATCTAGTGGAGTTTGGAGTTATTTATTTTATTTACTTTGACGTCTCATTAGTTGTCGCTCTGATGTATTTGAGCAGAATCCGAAGTTGATTTTTATAGTTTAAATTTCAGATTTTAGAAATTTTAAGTTTACATTTAGAATTCATGATTTTATTAAATTATAAATGTTCATATACTAGGTCAAAGCTGGTTTGACTAAAAGTCCGAAGAAAGTCAAACGCCGATTGTAATCCGTATTTTTGGGTCGTGACATGTTAGTACCGAGCACTATGTTGTCCTCGAAGCTAGGACTTTGTAGCATTTTGATTTTGGTAGTGAAGTGCGCCACTGTCATAAATAACGTTCTGCTAAGACCTTTTTACGAGTATATTTGTATCTGAGTATTGAAATTTTTTTTCTAAATCTCCAATTTTTATTTGATCTTTATTTCTAATCTTTGTTCGTATAGATTGGGATGGACCGTGGTAGAGGTATCGGTGCACGCGGTCATGGTTATGGCAAATCCCATGGTTGTGGTCAAGGCCACGACACTGGCGACAATGTGGACCCGCATGTTCCACTTATTTAGCTAGTACATGACGAGGATGTGGGTAACCAAGAGGTGAAGGAGAATGCATAGGATATAACACAAGCTCAGGCTCCACCAAATTTGAATGTTATGATGAGTACTATGCATGGAGTGGCACAAACAGTTGTCGCACTCATTCAGGCTTTTGCATAACAGCAGCGGGCTGCTCTGGCTCAGGAAGTTGCTCAAAATGTGATGGTGCAACCACCACAGCCAGTGCCTCCACCGCCAAATGAGATTAGGTTTACGCTCCACGAGTTCTTAATCTTCATCCACTCACTTTTTTTGGCACATGGTCTTCTGAAAATTCTAAGGTGTTTATTGACATCACTCAGAGATTTTATCGAGTACTGCAGTGCTCAAGTATGAGATCTATGGAGTTCATGGCATACATGCTTCAGGGTGTTTGCTTATCATGGTATGATACAGTGTAAGCAAGTCGTATTGAGCATGCACATCCTATGTAATGGGGCTAGTTTGAGGCCTCATTTAGGAGAGATTTCTGCCCCAAAGTTGTAAACATGCGAATCCAACTGAGTTCGAGAGTCTCTAGTAAGGTTTTGGCATGTCTTCTACAGACTATACCACTAACTTTACCAGTTTGTCGACTTAAGCACATCATCCCACAACGACCAAGGACATGCGGGTTAAGCATTTTTGAATGGTATGAGATTTTTTGTCCACTAAGTTTTTGCTAATGGTAGTTATACCTCATTGTGTGAACCGATTAATCGGGCTATGATGATTAAGACGAGGGAGGTTAATGAATGTGATAATAGGAAGAGGGGGCGAGGTGAAGTTTCACATGATTCATACCCGAGTCAGAAGAGAGTTTGTAGAGGAGGTAAGCCTCAGTATCCTCAAAGAGGTTGTCATCAGTTACAGGTATCACATCAGTTAGCAACTTCACAGGATCGTAAACCTTACCAGCAGAACAATGGAAGTCAACGTTTAAGTCCAAATTAACAAAACTAGCCGAAGGTGCGGTGTAAGACTTGCGACCGCTTGCATTTGAGCATTTGTCATCATGAGGATGGGACATGTTTTCGAGTGCCCCCAGCTAGATGATAATATCAATCATATCTCAGCATATGCATCTTTTATGTATTCGCCTACGATTTAGTCTATGGAGCAGTCGAGTGCCGTTACTGGTCAGCTTACAGTGGGAGTCCCCGATATTGCGTTTTTGTGTTAGTCATGGTGGCCAGTCTTTAGCTCAAGCTAAGAGTAGTAGATCTCAGCCATACGATGGGAGAGAGCTCAAGCGAGAGTTTTTGCATTGACACACTGCGATGCAGAGGCATCCAATTTCGTGGCTAGAGGTACTTTACCTGTTTAACCTTAATGCTTCAATATTATTTGATCACAGTGCTACACATTCATTTATTTCATCACATTTTACATCTCATTTTTCTGTGTCTCATATGCATTTGGAGACACTTTTAATGGTAGCTACTTTAGTTGGTGATCTTATTAGAGCCGAGTTAGTGTATCACTCTTGTCTCATTCAGATTGGTTGTCATGATATGCTAGCTGATCTGATTTTACTTAATATTCTATATTTTGAAATTATTTTGGGGATGGACTAATTATCTTCACATTAATCTAACTTTAACTATCGGGAGAAGGTGATCACATTTATCTAATATTCTATGGCGGCTAAGGTTTTTGAATTTTGGTGTGAGGCGAGTAAGGAGTGGCTGAGTTTTGGAAGGAGTCAAAAAATGGTGAGCTGAGCGAGGAAGAAGATGGAAGAGATGGTTGAGTTTTGGAATGAGTGAATTTAGGTGAGGCATACTAATAGGAGGAAGATGAGAGAAATATAAAATATTAGTTCAATGTCTTATTTATCATGCTTCATTCTATGAAGCATGGTAATAGGTGAATAAATTCAATATCTATTACAATGCTTATTATATTAAATATGGTGATAGATATAAATATCAATTATCACACTTTATTTGTATTATTTAGCACGTTTTGTACTAAAAACCATGGTAAAAAGTTTAACCATGGAAAATTGAAGTATAGTAATACTAAAAATTTATAGTAGTTTAATTTTGCATAAGGAGAATTGTTTGTGGTGGTGTATTATCATAGGTCTGTGAATCTTTGACAGAAATATGAGGCCACGGAAGAGCTTCTGAAATGAAGCCTTGGAACGAATTGTGCTAGCTTCAACTATATTCTGGCTAAGAGAAAATTCATTCATCACTTGATGTGAGTAAATGATTCTTTTCTTCCCTTAAAGACACGTATATTAGCAATGAGTCCTTTATTAAACCTAAATTTTATATAGATGATGGATTTGCAAGATGAAGCTCAAATAAACATAGTTATAGTACCAAATATGGACGTGTCATCTTTGTAGATGCAAAATATATGGTGCCATTACATGAAGCAAATATGGTTGAGGAACTAGTTATTATCAAGGAAAAATAACAATGCATGAAGCAAGATTAAGAAGCCTTTGTGAATGGCCACAAAAGAGAAACCCGATGTAAGATCAAAGCTCTCAGGCACAAAACATGGCTAGAAAATCAGGAGGATAAAGGCCTTTTGCCAACAAAATGGTGACAGAAGTAGTAGATGGCTCACTAGTTCATGATAATAACAGTAGCAATGGTGTATCTCAACTCCCAACATAACAAGCACGACACTTGCTGGCACTTCTGCAACACTCTAACCTTGTCATGGCAGATAAAACCAGTTTATCTGTTGCACCTTTTCAATAAAATATTGGGTGATTAATAGTGGAGCCATTGACCACATTGCATGTAACCCTGAGGTGTTCTTGAATCTTGCTTTGCTGAAATATGACTGGCATGTTTCATCACCCACTGGGATTACAGCTAGAGTAACACATATAGGGGTGTGTAAAATTAATAGCAAGTTGGTGCTTAAGGGAGTAATTTATGTCCCAGAGTTTAAATTCAGCTTGTTGTCAATACATCAGAAATAGGTTTAAGATCAAACATTGTGGTGTTACGTACCTTTAATAGTTCTGATGGTTAGAGCCTGGTACCCTCAAAGATAATCTCTATCAAATCATCACATATGGGAGAAATGATAATCAAGTCTATGAAAGTGAACAAAGACTTAGACAACCTCTTGCTATAATGAATAAATCTAGAAGTGTTGATACATGACACAAGAGACTAGAGCATATATTACTAATTAAATTACAGCTTTATGACCTGATTTGTCTACACATATTAAGAGAAATGTCAAGCATTTCCATTGTACTATTTTTCCCTTAGCTAGATAAACAAAACAAAGTTTTTTAGCAATATGATGGAATCTTTGAATTGGTTCATTCAGTTGTTTGCGGGCCTTACTCGGTGAGTGCTTTCACAGGCGCAAATTAAATACTTCTTCATGATGATTGATGATTATTCTTGATGCACTTGAGTTTTTATGATGAAATCAAAAATTAAAGTACCTCATTTGATAGATAATTTCTTTAATATGGGGGTCACTCAGTTCAACACCAAAGTCAAGATGCTCTTAAGTGATAATGGTACTGAATTTTGCACAACACGGTGAAAGTCTTTTTACTCACCAGGGAGTGTGTTCAACACAACTAATATCCTTACACATCTCAACAAAATGGGAGTAACCGAGAGAAAGAATAGACACTAATTATTTGAAGTTGCAAGAGCTTTGAAATTGCATTTCAGTGTCGCCAAATGTTTTTGAAGTGACTGTGTGCTAACTGCTAGTCATCTTATTAACAGAATTCCTTCTTCAAGACTTGCCATGAAGACACCATCTGTGGCACTATTTGGTTACAAAGATGATTTGAAACACTTAAAGACCTTCGGGTGACTTCAGTTTGCAAAAGATAACTAAACCACCTATGATAATCCAAGGACTACGTCTTGCGCATTCTTGGGATATACCTATGCACAAAAGGGTGCATGCTCTTTTATATGAAGACTCATAAGTGTGCATGTCCTTACAAGACATGTTAATTTTATGGAATATATCTTACCACTAAAGGAGAAAGTCTCTACTTTATTACCTAAGTCTGCTGTTTAACCCATCCCACAAGTTTTAGAGGAGTTTGATGATCAAGTTGTCGCTCTAGATACTGCTGTTGAATCCCCAGTAGTTCATTCAGATAAAATAACACATGCACCAAGCATCAGAAGATCAAACAACATGCCTAATAAGAAACCTTATTGGCACAAGGAGTACCTATGTGGGACTGTTCAAAGTACTACAACTTATTTTATATCAGACTCTGTGAATTGCAGCAAATGCTCATCATATTACAAGGCTTTTACTTTACAAGTTTCTAGCTACAACATATAAGAGCCATAGTCCTACACATTAGCAATTAAGAATCAGAAATGGTGTGAAGCCATGCAAACAGAAATTTCAACTTTGGAGGCTAACCACAAATGGAATATCACATATTTGCCTTTGAAATTACTAGTTATAAGATGAAAGAGAGCCTACTATTAAGTAAACTTTCATTTAGATGGGACTGTGGAGCGTTGCAAAGCCAGACTCATGGCCAAAGGTTCACACAGCAAGTGGGTCTCGGCTATACATTAGCATTTTCACCAGTAGTAAAAAATGAAAAGAGTAAGAGTTGTGCTAACTGTAGAAGGAATAAGAGGTTGGGGTATTTTATAAATGGTTGTTAACAATGTCTTTCTACATAGAGAATTAAATGAAGAAGTGTAAATGGAGCTCCCTACTGGATTCTACAAAATTGAGAAGAAACAAGGAAAAGTTTGTAAACTGAACAAGAGTTGTATATATAGACTTAAAAAAGTCTCTCAACAATGGAATGCAAAGCTCTCTCAGTCCCTTCTCTCTTATGGATTTGTCCTATATAAGTCTTAATGACTACTCTTTGTTCACATGCACATGTTGATTTATATGGACGATTTGCTTCTTACAGGCACCTCAACCGAGCTTACTCATCAGGTGAAGTAGTTCATCAAACGTGTAAGATACTTTCTTAGTTTGGAAATAGCTCAATCCACAAGAGCCTGCTCATTTATCAACAAAAGTACTTTCTTAATCTCCTTGATGACATGGGCATGCTTGGTCCCAAGCCAGCTAAACACTCCATGAATACTAAACACAGTTTAAATCTCTCAAGTGCACCATTTCTAGCTAGATGATTCATCCTTCTTAAGAAGATTCATTGGCAAGCTCAAATGTCTTATCATTACAAGTGCGAATATCTATCACTCTGTTCATTTACCCGGGTGTCATTTTATTGTTTTTATTGGGCTTTCTTATAAAATGGGGTCTCTTATTATATTAAGTGTTTAGTGAATCTTTTTTTTCTCTGAATGGTAATTTATAAATTCCAATTACTTTGTTGTCAATTTGACATCTGGATCATTCAAATCTGAATAAAATCTCATTTAGTAAATATATTTTATTGCGACATACTTATTGCATTATGTGATGATGTGATGCGGACTGAGCTTTGTGCCATGTGACCAGACAATCTAATACTGAGTATATTGTGTTCAATCGGGATCCACATTGGCTTCATGGACAACCAAGAAACAACAAATAGTTTGACACTCTTCTGCAGTTTCTGTATATCAGGCCATTACTCAAGCAGTTTATTAAGTGTTTGCGCAGTTGCCTCATCTGTTGCAGATCTGCATGTTTCTATACCTCTTCCCGGCCCTATCACTTTACTATGATAACCAGACAGCTCTTCACATAATATAAAATCCATAACCATATGGAGCTCAACTGTCGGCTAGTGCGGCAGCATTTCGTCGTGTCATTCATCGCTCCTCAGCATCTTCAGTCTTCATAGCAGCCTGTGGACATGTTCACCAAACCACTCACTGCAAATCAATTGCTACTCTTTAATCCAAATTCGGCATTTTGAATACTCTCCAGGCTGAGCTTGAGGAGTAATAGAAATAGAGGCCAAGGTGTAACAATTTTATATTTTGGAATTCCATTTGTAATTATGTAAGACTAGGCAGAGTACCCATTGAACCAATCGGCTTGGATCGGTTCGGTTTGAAAAAAATTAAAAATCGAACCAAATTATTAGTCATCGGTTTTTAAAAAATTTGAAATCGTAACAAAAAATTCAAAATCGAACCAAATCACTAACATTTTAAATCAAACCAAACCGATGGTGTCAAACCGAACCAAACCGACCGGGAGCGTGACATCCTATTATGTTATTATATAAGATATTAGGAAAGGTACCAGTCGACCCGACGGGTTCTGTTCGGTTCCGTTCGATAAAAATCAAAAGCCAAATCAAATTATTAATCATCGGTTTTTTAAAATTTGAAACCGTAGCCAAACCATTGACATTTCAAACCGAACCGAACCAATCCGTTTCAAACCAAATAGTTTTGAACATTTCAAACCAAACCGGACCGAACCGTCCCGTTTCAAAATGTACAATTTTTTAACATTCAAACCGAACCGAGCCAGCCAGTTTCAAACCGAAACGAACTGGTTCGGTTCGGGAGGGCGACAGACGTCATAATGTTATAGATATAGATATTGTTTGGCACTTAAAAGGAGGAGAAATTTTTGGCTAGGTACCACCAATAAGAATTCGTCATGTGTCGCGTTGAAAAATTAAAAAAAATCAAATCAATGGTAAATCATCACGTATCAGTTTGACTTTTCAACATCACTAATAAGAATTCGTCACGTGTCACGTTGAAAAATTAAAAAAAATTAAATCAGTGATAAATCGACATATATCAGTTTGATTTTTCAACGCGATTAGTGATATCTACCCAAGAATCACTCATTAAACGAATTAATGCTTTTCTTTTGTTTTCTCAATTTCCAACACATTCTTTAGTTTTAGGTGAACTACGACAAACTGGTGCTGCTCTTTTCTACAGTTCCACTATGGATGGTCAGGAAGAGGCAGTTGGTTGATGATGATGAGACGACAACCTTACCTGAGTGAGGCATGGTCAGGGAGTGGAGCCAGTTTAAGGCTTTATTATTTTATTAATTAAGTTATTATTACTAATGTACTATCTATGTAGTAATTCAAAAAAATTAAAAGAATAAATTAGCATGAAATGATGTAACTTTATATGAAGATTTATTTTTAATTAACAAAACAAATTATAAGTGTCAATTAGAAGTTTAATAATTACAACCAAACATCAAGTTCTTAAATATATAAAATTAAAGAATGGGCAAAGGGATTTCACTTGTCGAGTAGAAAATTTATCTGCATGTGCGAGTAAAATGACTATACTATCCATAATATTAAATTTATAGAGGTTAAAGTCAAAGTGTACATTGATCATAAGAAATTGTTATTTTGATAATTTCGTATTGACTAATAATATACCCCTATCAACAGGGTCACCTCGTATAATTTGGGGGCCCTGAACAAAAGTAAAATGAGTTAAATAAATTTTTTTGTAATATGAAACAAAAAAAAATTTCATGGTATACATGCATGGAAAAAATATTAGTGTATCAATAATATAAAAAATATTAAAGTAAAATGAATAAAAAAAGTGTACTTTATTTTCAATTATGAGGTTATGGTGGAAATGAGATGTCAAACTTGTTTGATAATCAATCTAGACCAATAAGCAAAGAAAAATACAAAATGTTGACATCTATTTTTAAAAATTATCTTAAAAACTTTAATGATTTTTCAATTAATTTTAAGTTTCGTTAATGTTCAATAATACTTAATTATATAAATAGAAGATTTAATATGTTTATAAAGATAATTATTACATATAAAATAATATGACTTCTAAAACAATTAATTTTAAGTTTCTATTAATTTTTTTGTGTGATTGTTAATGGCAAACATTGTTCTTATTCTAACTTAAAGATATAAAATGCAGTCCCAATTGAAATTGGGCTGTCAGCCCATGCACTAAAGTATGTCAAGAATAAAAATAAACCAACCCTACTCTACTTCTTCTCCATCTTCATCCACTACGGCGCAGAGCTTCTATGGTGGAGATGCGGAGTGCACAGTTGAGTGCGGGAAGCAACCATGGCAAAAACAGAGAAGATGATGCGCATGAGAGAAGCAGCTCCGCGGCGAATTGTAAAATTTTCCTTGTGGAGGACTTTCTAATTGTAGCGTCTTTGTGCCGGGAGTCTGCCAAAATTTGGGGTCTTGTGCGGTCGATCCACTTGCACCACCCCTTAACCGGCCCTGTCTACTAATTATTATGCAATTTACATTTTAAATAACTTATATACCCCCGTGATGTTAACCTATATAAATTTTAAATCATGAACAATATGATTATTTTATCCACATATGCAGAAACTTTTTCTACCTTGACAAACATATTCTCTTTTTCCTTAAAAAATAATATCATCACTCTGATAAAATAATAACGCATACACCATTTTCATATTTTCTCGTAATAAAATTGATCAGTAAGCTCACTTGAATTTGGATGATATGTGAATGTGGGTCGGGTAAGCCTCTCAAGTCTTGGGCCACGAATAGGCCATGCGGGAGCCCAAGCGCGTATGAACCCAAAAAACTAAAGACATCATTAGAAGCTTCCAGTGAGGGACAACCTTCGTCTCTATCAGTGTCTCAATCTACTTACAGACGTAACAGACCACATATGTGCTAAAAGCTAAGATGACACGAAAGTGCACATCAATCATATCATTGTGCCAGAAAGTCATGTAGTGTCCGATTGTCACTCTACTTTGTTCTACTTTTTTTGTTTACGCGAATTAGTAGGCCATGTCACCACTTTTGTCCCATGCAACGTAAGAAAGTGACAAACCTAAACTGGTCGTAAAAACATGTCCTCAAGATTAGTTAAAGTGATAAGTAAATTAGATTACGCACGAAGAAAACAGAGCACGTAAAGATGTTGGAATAAGAAAGTTTTGGGTTTGAATTTTCTGAGACGAGGTCGTATTTTATCGAAGCTGTGGAGCGATGAGTGTTCGGTCGGGGTTGACGGAGGAAAATGACAGATAATAAGGTTCTGTTTTGGAGTCCGTGATATGTTGAAAAACAGTGTCCATGTTTTAGTGAGTGCTACTTAAGGGGTGGATTCATTGATACGGCCATGTATACATGTTTGTAGATTTTTGTGTATGAGGAGGAAACAGCTTTGAGTTTGTTTTCCCCAAATAAAACTAAAATATTTAGTTCAGTTCAGTTGATCTTATTAAGCTAAATTTTTAATATAATTCAGATCAAACCATACAAGAGGCCAACTAATCACTTCTCTTATGTTTTTAGGTGGAAACGTTTTTATTAGGGCAAATTGGTTCGGTTCCAACAGAAATTAAGAACACGCCTTTGAATAATGCCGAAACAATCAAAATGGTAGATGGTTTCATCATTTCATTTCGGTTCGATTGAATGTAATTTGTTATTTCTCCCTCATTGCTAGGTAAGTTTGTTGTATAGGTCACCTAGCTACATAGGATAGTCTGATTGCTATAAGACGAATATACTTCCTTTGTCCTGTGTTATTTATCATTTGATTAATATAAATTTGTTTATTTTATTTGTATTTAAACAATCTCAATAATCATTTAATATTATATCTACCTAAAAAGTAAAAAATATATTTAATTCATCATCATAATAGATAAAAAATCATTCTACGTCAATATTTCACATTTTACACATAATTAAAAATATATATTAAACACATACTTATTAAATTTGATCAACAACTATTAATATTTCATTAATCCATTTTTATTTAATTTTTTAAATTATTATAAAATACATATAGATTACAGTACAGGCTATTAGTGGTGGAGAAATTTTTGGGTGGACTGTGTCTATCACGTGGGGGTGGAGATCACCAATGGAGAGTCGCGATTAAGAGTCGTCACGTGGCATGTTGAAAAGTCAAAAAAAATTAAACCAATGATAAATCGCCACATGTAATTTTGACTTTTCAACGCGTCATGTGACGATTCTTCATTGGTGATGTCCACCGTCACCGGGGTGGACACGGTCCACCCAAAAATCACTCTTACTGGTGCATATTGACATTCTGAAAAACTTGATTTGCGGACTCAATTATTTGCTGGGGGTGAGGAAGGTGCAAATTCCAAAGCGGGGGCACAAAACAGACGTAATTAGTCGGGATGTAGCGAATAGTTCGGCCTTAATCTACGTTCAGTTCAAAGGTGGATCATATGAAGCAGATTAGGATTAATTACTTATTAATTAAGGTGGTTAAAATATATAATTAATGTCGGAACAAGAAATCCGACATACTCCCTACGTCCTCTATTACATGTCGTTTAAGGTTAATTTGAGTAGATTAAGGTGAAGTTAATGCTAGCGGTTGAACAAATTTAATGAATGAGTGGTTGATGTTTTTATAAAAAAATTCGTGCAAAAAGTAAAATTGGTAAATGATTACTGGTGGAGAATGTATTTTTTATTGAATATGATAATGAAGTGATTAATATTTGATATTTTAAGATAGTTGTTGACATTAAATACACATTAAAAATTGTTAAGTGACAAGTAAAAGTGAACAAAAAAATTTGATTAAGTGACATGTAAAAGAGAAAAGATGGAGTACTGTAATCAGCAGCTGTATAGTACTATATAGTGTATACTCCTCCTATTTAAAAGTAGGTCTTTGTAATTAACATCAAGTTTGATTCAGGCACAAATCATTCTCTCTTCTTCGTAGGGTTTGACACAAGTCAAAACTGAGTTTGGAGATTTTGAAGTATTGTACACTGCGATAAGACGTTGCCCATGCAGGGTGGTTTTGGGTGTTGTAGCTTCAAAATGACCTGAGTTTTGGTTGCCTACATAGGATAGTCTCATTGTTACAAGACGAATATACTACTTTTGTCCTTTTCTATTTATCATTCAATTAATATAAATTTATTCATTTTTATTTGTTACTAAACATTTTAAGTATACATTTAGTAAAGTCATCTATTTTAAAAAGCAAAAAATTATTTAATTCATCATCATAATTAAAAAAAAAATCATTCTACACCAATAATAATGCACCGCATTCTATATTTTACATGTAATTTAAAAAAATATTTTAAAAATACTTAATAAATTTAGTCAGAAACTACTAATATCTCATTAACCCACGCAATAATAATTATTATTAAAATACAGACGGAGTAAAACTTGACCTGTGAACTCAGTTATTTGTGGTTGAGGAAGGCGCAAATTTCAAAGCGGGGGCACAAAAACAGACGTAATTAAGTGGGGATGTAGCATTAGGAGTGGAGCTAATAGTTAGGCCTTTCGGTGCAAAGCTGGATCATAGGAAGCAGATTAAGATTAATTATTAATAATTAATGGGGGTTAAAATATATAATTAATGTTGGGACAAGAAATTCTCAACCTAATCTGCAGCTGTATCCTCCTCCTACATAAGAGTAGGTCTTTGTAACATCAGGTTTGATTCAGGCACAAATCATTTTCTCTTCTTCATAGGGTTTGACACAAGTCAAAGCTGAGTTTGGGAATTTTGAGGTCATGACCTGAGTTACAAAGGTGAGTAGGTCAACATGTCTCGCATCATTCTCTACCAACAAAAGATTGTACACTGCGATAAGACGTTGCCCATGCAGGGTGGTTTTGGGTGCTGTAGCTTCAAAACGGTGTGGTTTTATCCAAGTTGCAGCACCTACCTAATTGGAGAGCGAAGATATGGATACGTGAAGGTCAAGGGAGCTCGTCAACTAACATCACGTCATGTAGTGAGAAAAGTAATAAAATATGAGTAAAGTATTTATTAGGTGATGTGAAGTACTCCTTATGTCTCCAAACTCTTAATATATGTGCCGTTTAAGATTATATTGAATAGATTAAAGTAATATTTAATATTAGTGATTCAATAAATTTATTTAATTTGAATTTAATATATTTTTTTAAAATTTTGTATAAAAGGTAAAATTGATTGGTGATTACTGATGTAGAATTAGTACTTTTTATTAATTATGATAAATAAGTGATTAATATGAAGTTTTAAGATAGTTGTAGATATCAAATACGTATTAAAAATTATTAAGTGGCAAATAAAAATGAGCAAAAAAAAAAATTTCATTAAACTGTTTCCAGTTGTCAAAACTAAACTTGTAAAAAGCCAGCCTGCCTGCCCTTCATTTCCTACCAGCTTCTCTGGTCGATTTCAATTTTCATTCTAATAAATAAATAAATACACTCGTAATTATTATTTTTATCTACTCCCTTGTTTTGCTTCTCCTCGACAAACATCTTCTATCTCGAGTCTCAACGGCTTCCATCCGACGTGCCGTATATGTTTTCATGGTGTTTTTGATTATTTCAAACTAATATATAAAGTTTCATTTTATTTAAATTTTTAAGGAAAAAAACGCATTTGGATCATAAATATCATGGTTCAATCACTTATCATGAAAAGATTTTAATATTTCTAATTTTATTTTATTTTATCTTTTAGTATTAACCAATATCTCCTGCGATATTATGATACATAAAATGAAAATGATAGATATTTTATATACGTGTAAAAAATATTTAACAATAAATATATTTTCCCTTAATTTATGTACCACCATAAATTAAATTTTTTTTGTTAATTTTTTATTAATAAAAATTTCAAATGGATGCAATCTTTAAAATAAAGGCACATATTTTGGGTGATCCTTGTGCTCTGAACATGATTATGAATATATGACTAAAAATATGAATTACGTAATGTGAATGAAAATAATAAAGAAATCACCAGCTAAGATGGAGTTGTTGGGTGCGAGTAGTAGGAAACGATCGAACAAGTGCCAAACAAGAGTTATTGTTATGACCTTTCGTTATTGAAATTTTGTATAAAGTTTTATGTCAGATTTTGAAGCAGTGATACAATTTTTTTGTTATTTTAAAATAATTGTCCTTTCATTGGCATGAAGCAAGCTGTGAACAAGATTTATACAATATTTATTAGTTAAAATCGTCTCTAATGTTGATTGTGGCTTTTTACGGTATTTTTCAAAAAGCTAAGTCTACTATTTAGTGAAACTTTAGACATCTATTGTGTATTGAATAAAAGTTGTATAATGTTTTTAAATAAATGTGCCGGATTTTATACAATGCTTTAAAATTAAAAGTATATCTATTGTGTATTGAATCTTTAGAGTAGGCGTTATACCATTAAACACCTTATAATTTTTTTACGCTTTGAAATTAAAAGTATTACTAAGTGTTATTCTAAATGGATTGTTATATGTTTTCTATGATGTTACATGTTTAAAATCGTATATTTTATTATGATTAAGTATTTTAATTAAATTATATTCTTTGTGAAACGAGATTTAGTGATAAGTATTAGTAGGAATGACAAACATGATAAAAATTACATGCGCCAATTCAATTTACGCAATCTCACATCTTCATTCATTGAAATTGCTTCCAATTCCATCCTTTCCCTACCCCCAATAACGTCATCCTTATTATCAACTTGGTTGCACCTGCTTTCATTGAATTAAAATAATAAAAATATAATTTATATTTAATATTGGATGTTATTTATAATTAAGGGAGTTTGGTTCATTAAATATAATTATTTTATTAAATTTATTGAGATTTAAGATTGATTGTGTTTGAAAATATGTTATTTTTATGTGAACAAAATGTTATCACTTAATTTAATAATAAAATGACGCAGTTTTAGTGTAAAAGTATAATTTCTGTAGTAATATTAATTTAGAAATGTAATTTTAAATTTTATTTTATAAAATTATTTGTAAGTTTTTATCTTAAACCATTTCGACATTGAAGAGAGTCATTAAACAAGGATGTAGTAGTTGAAGACTCATTTTAAATTGGGGAAAAAACACAAAAGGGGTCCTGAACTATCACCGCTTATCCAACTACGGTCAGAACTAGCATGATTTTCAAAAAGAGTGCGATGAAAAAAAGTTGAACTGATTTTCTAAAATAAAATTCACCATTACATTCCAAAACTAATATTATTATAAGACTTAGATTTGTGTGTGAAAATTACGTCGTTTGTTTATCGAAAGACGTCGTTTTCTTTTTGTGCGCAAAATGATATAATTTATTTTGATAATCAAACAATGTAATTTTCATACACAAATCTAAGTCTTATAATAATATTAGTTTAGAAATGTAATTGTAAATTTTATTTTAGAAAATTAGTCCAATTTGTTTTTCATCGCACCTTTTTTGGAAATCGTGGTAGTTCTGATCGCAATTAGGTAAGTGATGATAGTTCAGGATTCCTTTTGTGGTTTATCTCTTAAATTATTTCTTAATTATTTATTATCACAAATATTGTAACAGTTTTGCAATAAATAATAATACAGTAGGTAAGAAAGTCGTCTGATAATGCAAGAAAGTGGGTCGGGGCCAGTAAGAGATGTTAGGTCAATGATTTGGTGTGTTGTCAAACAAACTTCAAGTCAAGAGCTCGAGCCTTAGTGATACCGCATTTTCGCTTTGATACATTGAAGGTGCGCGTGAGCTGACCCGCGGTGAATATGGACGTCACTATCAAACGAATAACAACAAGGACAATGATGGATTAGATGAGGAGAATGTTACAGTCCGAACTATCCATGATATGTCTAAAAGATTAAGTGTATCGATCTAATACTTAGTATAAGTATGGCCCACGATGTAGGTCAGAGCGAAAATTCGCGTAAGATATTTAAATGGATGGAGGGACAAGTCCGGTTCGACCTCGTATAGAGGGCCTGAGAGAGAGGGACACCAGCTCACACTCGTAAAATTTGTGTGGAATCTTATGAGAAGAGTATGGAAAGAGTGTGTGGGTAAATATTTAGATGTTTTAGAGTAGGAGAATCGTAGTCGTGGGATCGGATCGATCTCTACCAATCATTGAAGATGTGGATGAGTTTATAAGGGGCTCATTTACTCCAACCCATATAAGAGTTGTCGTTCTTTCTATAATACAAGTCTTTCTCATATTCTCCGGATTCCTCTTCAGTCATATTCGTGTTATTGACTCCAAGTTATATTTGGGCATAAGACTTGCATAGCTTCGAGATCAGAGAAATCCTAACTAGTAGGTGCCGGATATTTGATCTGAAATGCAAGTCTGCGGCAATAAGCAAGTATGAGCCCTAAAAACTGAAGCATCATGAGGGCAACTCGAGGTTTATGAGAGAGATTTGTGCCAAATCATTCAACTTATTAGCGAATTTTCTTTGAAAAAGAAAATGATTCATGCTCTTATGACATATTACAGTATCATACAATTGATGCGTATAAGAGAATTTAAAACGTCGCTTGTAATTTAAAAACATTAGGTAAACTTTGTATTGGGCTTTTAGATTATTATCAACGTCGTGTTATGCTATAAGTGCACATTTGATATGAGTGTTAAGAAAAGTATAAATGGTATATATAATACTTATGAAGTTGTTTGGTCGACAATTAAAAATTAGTGTTATTACTACACAAGCACCTAAGAAAGGATTAAATATGTTATAAAATAGGTATTAATAATATTTAACTTGTAAATGCATTAAATAATACTTTCACTATTAATTCAAAGATAAATATTACTTCCCAAATGTGCACTAAATTATATACTATGCGGCGCGTTCTAATTATAAGCGACGTCTATTGATTAAATTTTTAAATGATTTAATTCGGACTTTAAACGACGATTTAGACTTACAAGTGTTGTTCATAATATAAAATTAATTTTTAAGTATTGAATATAACTGTTTTTTGTGTTTTAAAATATAACCATGAAACTGGTAATTAATTTATTATAAAAAAACATAAAACGTACAATATGATATACAAGTCTCATATATAGAGAGTCATATGTAAGGTCTTTAATGTGCATGAAAGTTTATAAATATTGTGAAGTGGCATGCTATAAATATTATGTAACATTACACAAAATTATTTTTAAATTTATTGAAATGAATATGTTCTTGGGCATTCATATTGAAACAAATTTAAAAGAAAATTTTAGTCAAGTCAACTCACAATTCCCACAATTTTTTTTTCCACAAATCTCTCACTCACATTGCAAATAATTCTATACAACCGCTATAATTTGATTTAAAAAAAAACTAACTGTAATAGAAGACAGCGTTGTTAAACTTAAACGGTTGTAAAAAGCTACATGATTTTTAAATTTAAAGCGCTGTGGAAAGCAAAAGTAAACTAATTTTAAAAAAATTTAAATAACATTTATAAATACAAAGTATCGTATAAAGTCTCAATATATAAAAGATAATTTTTTTAATTAAATAGTGTCGATTGTCTGTAATTTGTCCACAAAATACTTTGTTGAATAGCGTCAAAAATTGAAAAATCTGTTTCCACATGGTTCGATTTGTCAGTGTCTCGAGCTACGTACAGACTACTACCTAGCTAAAGCTTATAGGAAATGAAAGTCCATATTAATTACATGATTGATGTGATTTTGAATTCTGCCAGAAACTCATGTAGTCACCGATTAGTATTCAGTTCTGTTTGAGCTACTTTTTGGTCTTACGCGTTTTCCACTCACCAGTAGGTCCTTTTGTCCCATGCAACGTAAGAAAGTGACAAATCTAAATTGGTCTAGAAACATGTGACCAGATTAAAGTAAAGTAGATTATGAAGAAAACAGACCACGTAAAGATGTTGTTGGAAGAGAAACAATTCATAGTTGCTTCAATTTTTTTGAGACCTAATGAGAGGTCATATTTTATTTGAAGCTGTGGAGAGAGGTGAGTATTCGGTCGGGTTCACAGAAGAAAATGACAGATAAGGTTCTGTGTTGGAGTCCGTGAAATGATGAAAAACAGTGTCCATGTTTGAGTGAGTGCTACTTTAATGCAATGTTTGGTATAGAAAAAATGAGTCGAAAGAAAAATAGATAAAAGTGAAATTTATATGGATTTTATTTTGTTTTATTTGTTTGGTTAGGATGAAAAATTATGAGAAAGGTGTTAAACCATTCATAAAATTTTCTTTGTTATTTTCAATTTAATTTTTATTCTCTCAACTTTTCCTCCATCAAATAAAAAAATTCTTTCCCTTTTTTTTTTAAATTTCCATTTACCACAAATTTTTGGTCGCCCAAACACAACTGAAAGGACTGGCGGATTGATTAATAGATAAATATCCATGTTTTTAAATTCTTACATTGTGTTTGGTTTAACGAAAATTTGGCGGAAATGATAATTTGATGGAAAACTAGTAAAATTTATTGTTTGATTTAGACAGAAAATAGGAGGGAAAGAAAAATAGGTGGAAAATTAGATAGAAAGTGTGATTCTTATCTCTAACAAATCAATCCAATCAAAATTCAATGTATCTCAAACAAATAATCAATGTATTTCATCAAGTTCAATGTATGAAGTGATCAAAAGTTGATATCATTCTACATATTTTCCATAAAAATTTCCATTATCATGAAAAATGAAATGAGTTCCTAACAATTTTTCTTGACATTTTCATTATGAAACCAAACAATGAAAAGTTATATGGAATCCTTCAAGAATTCCATTTTCTTTCAATTTTTCCTCAAACTTTTCTTTCCACCAAAATTTTCTTAAACCAAACATAGTCTTAGGGTGTGTTTGGTTTAGAAAAAATTTGATGGAAAGGAACAACTGGTGAAAAATGGAAAAGAAATGGAATCTATATAATTTTACCTTTGTTTGATTTGCTATGAAAAATGTCAAGGAAAACAATAAGGATTCCATTTCATTTTCCATCGTTATGAAAAATTTCATGGAAAATGTATATAAAAGTATAATATCATCTTAAATCTTCAACCTCGTCAGATACATTTAACTTAATATAAAAACCTTATCAAATACATTGAATTTGTTCGGATACATTGAACCTAATAGAAGAAGTAGTTATTCATTTCATATACATTGAACTTAATTATATCATATTTTTATACTAAGAGTTAGAATAATATTTTCCACCAAAATTTTTACTTAATTTTCTTTCTAACATATTTTCCATCTAAACCAAACATGAAATTTTATAAATTTTCCCTCAAATTCTCCACGTTCATATCTTATTCTACAATTCAAACAACATATGAAATGTGTGCACGACTTACAATTCAAGCAAAATTTTGATAGTCAACCAACTCTTATTAGTAAGCAATATTAACATTCAAAGACATCCATATAATTAACAAACTATACATTCCGACCGTCAATATAACTTAACAGAAACTAAAAATTTATTTCAAAATTTAAAAATATATAATATTTATCTATTAAATAAGACACATATATACATAATATACGATCAGAGCAATATAAATATTACCTTAGAAAAACGAAATTTGATGAATGATTGTGAATTTGGAGGGTGGTTGCTTCTTGTTGGTGTTGTGCAAGCTAGGGTTGTTGAGTGAGTTCGTGCTTATGTGAACTAGAGCATAAGGTGTAAAGAGAGGTAATTTGAACATATATGATACTTTTGACTTAAAAATGTCGCACATGAGTGATAATTTAAGCATATACGGTGCTTTCAAATAAAAAATATAGTATATTAGTTATTAATAATCTTTATGCGGCACTTTTTAATTAAAAGTGTCGTATATGCAACACTTCGTGAAGTTGTCCATCAAAGCACCACACAACACCCTAAGGCACGCATTTGAAGCACACCTAACTAGAGAGGTACAGACCTCCGTATATAGTTGTAGGTAGCTTATAACTTAAGTCATATTATTCTGTGCGAATCTGATGTATAACTTCAGGATCTAATAAAGATCGAACTTCGAAGGCTGCTAGAATTTAGAATTTGATTTGGATTCGGATTATGAAGCATTCTGTTCACCGACTATACTCATCTTTCTGGAAGAAATTATATGAAATTTAGGCTCCGGTTCCTCTTAAAAAATTATAGATAACCTTTTGATCTTTCTATAGTCGCTTGAATCATACAAGTTTGACATCTGGTATGAAAGTTATGCCCCTCGCAAGTTAGAAGACCGATTTGTCTCGATTGGGAAACAATGTGCACTTTGCACATTCGTGTCATTAACGAATCACAAGCTCGACTCCCGCACGCGGCTAACTGCTAATGTTAGCTTCTTCTTGCTTCTGAATGTGACACATGTCTTCCTTTGCCACGCATGCCGCGCGCGCGGCGGGTATCCTAGCGCACAGCTTGTTTGTTATTTGACATGAATCGTCTTCTGTCCGACTTTCTTTCCTTGTCTGAATTTTGTTCTAAAACTGTTTTTTTAGCATGTTTTCACATTAAGATGTAAATAAATCTAAAACATGAAAATAGTAAAATCATTAAATAATACTCAACAACGATAAAAAATTATGTGAGTTAAATATAAAATAAACATAATAATTTGATCTTATCACGTTGATCACTAAATTTTATGGCCATAAAGTTGAGATCTGAAGAAAATTGAACTTATGATCGGCAAAATTGAAGACTTCCCGGGCAATTCACGACTGGAGTCTTGGTGACCAGCATGAGTTGATCATCCAATACTAACACACAAACGTGGTGGAAGCCATGTCTTCCGGAGTTCAAGAGTAAATAACTTTTATCTATAAGTAACGTTTTTTCCAAATTTTATCATTTCTATTATTTCATTTTTCAAACTTCTACATTTATATTTTTTATTTGGCTTTACTTGTACAAAAAAGTAGTCCAGGATAGCGCTTTTGTGCAGTAAAATCATAGTTTCGAACTTGCATGCAGAATCATCATATTACTGAGTTGAGTCAAAATTCCAAAATGTGTGCGATTATATATAAAAATAGATTGATTTTAGAATTCTTAATCAATTCACAGTGCATAACTGTGATTTCTATCTTAAAATCATCGTTTGAAATTGTTGTCTGATAATGTAGCTCAATTTACGTCAGATGCTATCCATGCAAGCAAATGGTACAAATATTTTTTTGAACAAAATTGTAGTAATGAGATGTGATTTTCATCAAATGAATATAGTATAAAATAAATAAAAAATAACATATTTGAAATTAAAATTGTGAAAATCGTAAAATTAAAAAAAACTATTCCCTCTGTCATTGTTTACATGTCATTTAACCGAATTTCTTTATTCACTTTTACATGTAAATTAACAATTTTCAATGCGTATTTCATATCTACAACTATTTTGAAAAACAAAACATTAATGATTTCATTATCAATAAAAAAAAATCTACACCATTAATAATTCATCGATTCTACCTTTTACATTAAATTTTATAAATATACATTGAATTCGTACCTATTAAATTCATCTAACCGCTAGCATTAAATATAATCTTAATCTATTTAATTTATTCTTAAACGAGATTATGAAACATTAACGTTAAGAATGCTCGTCAACTAACATCGTCATAGTAAAGAGAAAAGTATTAAAATAATAAAGTATTAGTTGAAGTGAAATATCAAATGATGATCAGGTCTTAGTCAATGTCAATCCCCGAGCAAACTGTATCCAGTTGGCAAAAGTAAAGTTGTAAAAGGCTGTCCCATAGCCTTCATTTTTCCTGCCTGGTTTTCTCACCCATGCATCCACTTGAATTTTTATTTCTAAATAATATTATTATTATTATTATTCTTACGTCTCACCCATATAATGACCTTGATTTGGTTTTCCACACGACAAAGATTTTTTTTTGTCTGTCAAAGCCCTCGCACGTGAGGTATAAGTTTACTATATTTAAAATATAAATAAATTCAGAAAACAATTATACATGGATATAAATTTAAAAATAATTATGCATATAATAGATTTTGGATGATGTGAACTGGAATGGCTCATGATTTGAACATAATTTAATACCTATGAACAATTGACACTAAAATAATAAAGGTGCACCAAAATGTAATTGGTAAGGGGCAGGTAAGAGGGAGTTGTTGTGAACTGACCGCATCCCATTTGATTGATAGTTATTAGAACCGGACCGGTGATTGAACCTGTCAAGATCCTGGTTTTCGATTTTTTAATTGAATCGACGGTTTATACTGGTTCAACTTTCAGTTCAATTTAAAATAATAATTACAAATATAAAGTATAAGATGTTAAATGCAAATAAAAAAATAATAATTTTGCTAGCATGATTGGTTAAAAGTGTCGCCTGGAACATACAGTGCTTTGGGTGCAACCTCGCCCCCAACTATTTTCCAAAACAATTTTTTAAACATAATTAAGACTAATTTAACCTTAATTAAATATCTAATTATAATAAACTGGTTCAACCGGACCGATCCGGTTCAGTGATATTTCAATACCGGTCCGGTTTTAATAACTATGATTTCATCCATTGAAATAAATTTAAGGGATAAAACTCAAAATGGGCATTCAACTATCACCACTTACCTAATTGTAGTATGAAATAACATGATTTTCAAAAAAAATGCGATGAAAAAAATTGAACTGATTTTCTAAAATAAAATATATCATTACAAATTAATATTATTATAAGACTTAGATTTATGTGCGAAATTTACGTCATTTGATTATCAAAATAAATAATATCATTTTGCGCACATAAAGAAAACTACCTCTTTTCATATACAATCATCATTAATTCTCAACAAATTTAATAAGGTCAATTATATTTAAGTGTTCAAACAGACTAATTTTAAGCATTATCCAAAATCAGTTTAATTTTTTTTCATCGCACTCTTTTTAAAATTGTGATAGTTCAGACCGCAATTAGATAAATGATCGTAGTTCATGGCCCATTTTATAGTTTTTCCCTAAATTTAAAAGGAGATTGATTTGTGTCATGTTATATAAGATTTATGTTATATCATAAAGTTTTCATGCACATTGAGATAAATTTTGCGTACAACTTGGTACGATCAGTATAATTTGATTTAAATAATTAATAGTAATAGTAGACGGTATTTTTAAACTTAAAGCGTCGTAAAAAGCATAATTAAATTAATTAAAAAACTTTAAACAATAGACGGCGTTTTTAACTTTAAAACGCCGCATAAAATCCAATCCATTTAATTTAAAAGACTTTAGACGACGCTTATTAGTTAAAAACGTCATCGATAGTCCCTTTACACAATAGACGAGACTTTCAATTATTTAAAGCCATGTTGTACAATAGATAGTGTATTCAACTAATAAGCGTCGTTAAAGTGTTTATACGAACTGCTCTATTGTCAGTTCATCAAAAATCCCATTTCACATTGAAAATGAGCGTTTAAAGTCTGACACAAACCTTGTAACAAAACTTGAATGAGGATGCCTTAAGCACCAAACAATAGTATGACTCACTTCGTCCTCTAATAATAATAGTCTTTTATAGTTTAATTAAGTGAATTAAAATATATTAATATTAGCTGTTGATCAAAATTAAGGGACCGTAAAAAAGAAGAAGAAGCATAAACGAATATTATTATTATGAGTGAATGATACGCGATTTATGACTGAGACTCTCAACTGCTCCATTCATTTTAATTTCTCCGACTTGCGTCACTTCCCTGCCCTACCCCAGCCCAGGCCAGGCCAGGCCACTCTTTTATTATTATATTTACTATCTCCCACCTGCCTTCTTTGTACCATCTCCATAACAATTACTATCCACGACTAAAATTTATGTGTTATTTGATTATAAATAATCATTAAAAAATTAAAGTAACTCCTTCCAAATTTCCAAGTCAAAAATATTATAAATATATATAATGTGTGTTAAATAAAAATCATTTTGAATTCGTAAACTGTGAACTGTAATATCTGTTGATTTATTTCGTCCAATGAGTCATGATTTATTCAGTTTTAATTAAATAAATCTGATTTTTATCTTTATTAAGTTCGGTTGAATTTTTTCTGTATCTACACATATGCTTGTCTACACAAATAAATAAAAATCTGGTTTCATTATTTGTTCTCTCTTGTCGATCTGCATGCCTTTTCATTTAATCTCGTATATAAACGCGCATAATCATCGTCTTCACCGATCTTCATGTTGTAGTAGATATTTCCGTATCAAACTCAAACAGCTCATATTTTCGTGTATGTCATAATCAAACACAAAGAAGCAACGCATTTCTGAACGGTCTCTTCCGGTACATCAATAAACTATAGATTTAAAAGCTTCTCCTATCTTCGGTGAAACAATTTCACTTTTTTGCTCTCAACTGGATAACAACGAAGCCATGTATTGACACTAGGTTTTTCATCTTTGTTTCTTAGCATTGACACTAGGTCGAGTCAATTGGAGCTATGTATCAATGCGAAGTTTTAGTTTCATAATAGACTAATGGTGCATTATTTTCTGAATATAATGGTGTACGTCAAGATCGGTAGATTTTTCCGATGGTGCATGTATGAATTATTTAATAATTAATATTTTTCTTTATAATTTTGTTGCTTAGAGAGCCTAAATCGAATTGGTACTGCAGAAAATTGATAAAAATACCCATGCGCCTCAGTGGTTAGGAGCTGCACACCCCTACCATCTTGATAATGATGTCCTGTTACTTTCTGCGGACCAGCTTATGCGCCTCTCTAATGAATGTCATCTTGATAGTGACGTCCTTTTACTCACTGCGGGCCAGCTTAGACACACCTCCAAAGAATAAAAATTTAAATACGGTACCACCAAAATTCAGATTTAAAATTTTGAGATTGTTGAACAACACCTTAACTATTAAATCAATACTTCATCGGTAGATTAAGTATTTTACTAATATAAATTTAAATGGAGTGGTCAGTAGTGAGGAGTGCGACAATAGTCACGCACGTACGGCGGCTGTCCAGAACAGTGTCAGACTGTCAAATATAGGACGCGCTAATATTGAATACAGCCCCACCAATTACCACCTTTTCTTTATTTGAAGCCATTTTCAAAATATTCTCATTTCAGTCCTCTACAACGGCAATAATTCTCACTTTGATCCCTCTACCAGCTAATCCACCATCTTTCCCACCCATATGCCATATTCCTCCTTGTTCCTTCACAGCAAGTTCGGACCGCATCGGTTCGCCAACCAATTTTATAATTGCACAGGTTGAAAATTCAAAATAAATAAAAAAAATCTCTGGAGATTGTGAAAAATTAATTCCTCACAATACCCCCACAATTGTTAAAATAATCAACCTGCTGAAATTTATTTTTATTGAAAAGAAAGTTGAATAATAATTTGAAGTTCTGCTCTTAAATTACGTATACTACAAGTCTTTTAAATAATCCATACATTTTGTAATTGGTTATTAAGTACTCCACAATATTACTCTCTCTGTCCTTCTTTTACATGTCACTTAAGCAAATTTTTTTGTCCACTTTTATTTGTCACTTAACAATTTTCAATACGTATTTAATATCAACAACTACCTTAAAATGTCAAACATTAATCACTTTATTATCATAATCATTAAAAATGCATTCCTCACCAATAATCATCTACCAATTTTACTTTTAGTACGAACTTTTTCAAAAAAAAATTAATCACCTATTTATTAAACTTATTCAACCGTTAGCATTAATTTCACCTTATTTATTCAAATTAATCTTATACGACATGTATTAGAGGACGAAAGAAGTAATATACTATGTATAACTTTAAATTAGTGTCAGAGTTCAAAACATTTATTAAAACACTTAAATAAAGACGCCAATTTCAATTAACCTTTTATTAAATAGCTCCTTCGTCCTTTAATATCAGTAGTCGTATGATGTCAAATTAAATATGTTAAAAATGTTAATACTAATTGTTGATTAAATTTAATATACATGTATTTAGTGTATTTTTAATATTTTTATGCAAAATATTAAACATGATTTTGATTAATATTTTTTATGAATTATAATGATACAGTAATTGATTTCTTATTTTGTAAGATATTTGACAGTACTAAACGTGCATAGAAATTTTTAAATGAAACATAAAAATAAATAAATATGAATTAATTAAATGATAAATAAAAAAAACATTACAGTTACATAAAAAAAAGTTTCTATAAACACGGAGATTAATACAAATAAAGTAACATACTCTGGTTCCTCAAAATATTTACCTATATAGTAGTACTACTTAGCAACACAATGGTTCAAAATCCTATGAACCGAACCGAGCTGTCCGATCAATGGTCCACCTCTTACTAGAAACGGGCCATGGACCGGACAATAACCAACCGATGTCTCCCAACTAATAAACAAAAGCCGAACCAGTCAACCGAACCAACAGCAAAACCGAACAACGCCTCCCTACATGGTCAACCCTAGCCGTTGACTAGCGAGTTCACATTGCATCTGCGCAATCCCAACTCTCGATTTCTCCAGGTCGAACTCCATCCATACATTCTGCTGGTGATGGTGTCCGATCAGGTACGCTTCGATCCCGAGCAAATCCGAGTTCCCAAACGTGAAACAATAAACTCCATCGCCGTTGGCCGTCTTCTGATTCTCAACCCTGTACACCAATCTCTCAGCCGACACGCTCATCTCCGCGCCAGAGAACATAAGCGTCACCGCCGGCAGCATGCCCAGAAACCTCACTCTGCTCGGAGGCACCCTGTAGCACAAATCCATCGCCCCCTGGAACACAAAGTTTGAATCTTCGTACACCTTGAAGAGCCGCGTCGTCTGGTTGACGAACTCGGCGCGCAGGGCAGCGTAAACTGGGCCGAGGAGGAAGGTGAACTGAGTCCCGGAGTCGACCATGGTCTGGCCGGCGCCGGTGTGGTCGGGAACGTAAACGGATTTCTCCAGTGGAAGCAATTTCCGGCCAACTCGGATTCCTTCGAGCTGAACGGAGTAGGCCACGCGATTGAAGTATGGAAGCGGGACAGAGACTTGGACGAAGGGCGTGTAGTTGAGCGGCTTCAGCCAGGGGACCTTGGTCTCGCCGAAGAGCAGGACGCCGGTGGAGTCCCGGCCGGAGATGCAATAGCTGAATTTGGGGAAACCCGTTTGAGTGACGAAGGACAAAGCGCCGCGGTTGAGTCCCAAGAGGCCAGTGGTCTTGGAGTCCTCCTCGCTGTTGCTGCTGTAACCGGAGTCCATACATCCGAACACCGTCCCGGGCTTGGTGGAGTTTCCAATCCGGAAAGTTTCTAAGGCGAGGTTGCCCTCGAGGGAGGACATGTCGGCGTAGGAGATGACGGAGTGGCAGAGCTTGTTTGCGTCGCAGGAAGGTGGGATGTTGAAGTCTCTGGTTTTGGTTCTGCAGATGGGCGAGGCGCAGGAGACGGGCTTGTAAGTTGTTGAGATATTAGGGTTGAAAACGGATGGGGTGTTGGGGGATTTGTTGCAGTGGAGCCAGGAGAGCTCGCTGCCAGTGTCGAGCACCATGGTGACCAGCTGGGGCGGCGAGCCGACGGTGAGTGAGACGGTGAGTGTGACGTTGTGGTGGAAGGAGAGCTTGTTGTCTGAATCGTACTGGGACGACGCCGTTTTGGCGGCGCGGAAAGGGAACATGGTGATGCTGGGCCGTGACTCCGTTCTGAGTGACATGATGACAGCTTCGGTGCTCGATTGGGAAGGTCGGAATAGACACGAGACGAGGAAGCACATCACAAAGCTGAGTTGGAAAACATAGGAGGATGCCATGACAGGAAACAAAGGAAGCGTTTCTGTGGTTGAAATATTTGTCAGGAGATCTGGAGTGTGCGTGAGAGAGTTTTTTTTTTGGTTTTTTGTTCGGGAAGAAATATCTCAGCGTGGTGGGATGGAGAAGGTGATCGGATGGTTGTGGGGGCGTGAGAGAGTGAGAGTTATGAGGTGTGGTTTCTGGCTGTGGGGAAGTGCCTTTAAATACTACGTTTCTGATTTCGGGTTTTTTTTTTTCTTAGTTCAGCTAGGCGGTGCTCAGTTTTTGGTAATTTAGGTTTCAGATATAGGATGAATTCGTTTATTATTTTTAGGGAAAAAATTCGAAGGAATTCTGAATTATCATCACTTATTCAATTGCGATTTGAACCATCAAGATTTTCAAAAAAATGTAACAAAAAATAAATTGGACGGATTCTGGACGATGCTTAAAATCAGTTTGTTAGTTTTCTTAAATGTAATTGATTTTATTAAATTTGTTGAGAATTATAGTGATTGAGTATGAAAAAATATCGTTTTCTTTATGTGCCCAAAACAATATTATTTATTTTGATAAGCAATCAACGTAATTTTCGTACACAAATTTAAGTCTTGTAAAAATATTAGTTTAGGAATGTAATAATAAATTTTATTTTAGAAAATCAGTCTTTTTTTTTTCATCGCACTATTTTTGGAAATTGTGCTAGTTCAGATCTCAATTAAGTAAGTGGTGATAGTTTGAGATCCCTTTTGAGTTTTATTCTGTGTTTTTATTTGTCATTTAATAATATTTTTATATATTTTTAGTTATCATTCAAAAATTTCAAAATGTATTTAATGTAAAAAACAATCTTAAAAAGATAAATATTAATTACTAAAATTATCCTACACCAATAACAAATAACTATAGTTTAGATTTACAATTTTTTTTGAAAATATCATACTAAATATTTACCTAATAAATTTAATCAACATCTTTAATCCACTTAATGATCATGTTATTGCGCATTGACTTTCCTATTTTGAAACATACATTTTTATTTTTGAAACTACAAATATATTACTCCATCAGTCCTGTAATAGTAATCGTTTAAGATTGTTTTGAGTCGATTAAAGAGATATAAATATTAGTTCTGAACTCAATTTTAATAACTATATATTTAATTTATTTCTTAATTATTTTGTAAGATATATTATATTACTATTGGTGTAAAATAACTTTTATTTGCAGATTCTGATAACTAATGAATTAGTATTTTTTAAAAGTATGTGACAATATTAAATATGCATTGAAGTTGTTAAGTGATAAATAAAAGTGGACAAATAAGTACGGTTAAGTGATTTGATAGCATTGGAGACCAAGAGAAGTAGGAGCCGGAGGAGACTAGGACTGAGCCACAAGATCTAACATTAGTCCTATCATGTAAGAGTGAATATGCTTCTCTTGAGCCTGATAAAGCTCACTAATTCCCATATTTTTTTTGCACGCTGAAAACATCAAGGAGATGAAATCCCATGAAGCTGCAACTAGAGTTAAAGATAGTTGGGATGGTGAGAACTGTAACTATCAAAGTCTGTTGTCCGAAAGCCACCAGATCTGAAAGACAAGATGAAAATTTCTAAAAGGGTCAAAAAAAGACCAAAGAAAAAGTTCCATGAAAACATTGAGACACAGACGCGCGATCCATATCGGAGTTTCAAAACCCATAAGCGCAAGGCAGTAGCAAGAAGATAGTCTTAGAGTTTGCGGACATCCGCAAAGGTAAACAACCATGAGTAGCATGAGAGGTATCGTCAAGCTTACGACGTTATACAAGGGTGCTTATGAGAGACAACTTGATTTTTATTATTTTTAGATAGTTAAATTTTTTGGTTTTATTATCTAGACTAGACTAACAATATTAAGTTTAAGTGTGGGGTTTGTGTAGCAAAATTTTGTGCAGAAGCAAATGCCGAATGCAAGTGAGGAGACCCACGCGCATGCCACATAAGGTCAACACACGGTCAACATAGATACGCCGAGCAGAAACCAACCATCACCGCACGCTCGACTCGTCCGCGGCCTGTTCATTGAAAATAAATCTAATAGTAGCGCGAAGTGCACCATTTATTCGGAATGTCAGATCCACAAAACTTTGCGCGATCCCTGAGGAAACTGAGTACTCAAAGGCTCCTCCTGCACCCTAAGCTGACTGAATCATAACCAACGCCCCTGCAACATCACCAGTCGTCATCCACACACCCGGGCACATAGTTGTCGCAACTGCTAGATCTAGTCATTGCAGACGCCACAATCCAAACTCGCAAAACACAAATCGTGAGTTCATCGTGCGTAAAAGTATCGCGCACTAGAAGATCAGTTGCACGCTCGTCCAACACTCAGACTAATTTACATTTTTTTCCAGACTTGATCAATGGCACCAAGGGAGCTATTAGTGGAGGAGCACATCTAGAATTTTTAAAGCCGTCATTTAATGCAAAGTTTCTTTTCTGAGAGATAATTTTTGGAGGAGACGGGATTATTTTTAGAAGTTTTGAGACTCACTCAATAAATGGGATGGTCACGTATGTTCGACCTCACTCTCACATTGACATGGAAGTCACAATCGAATTTTTGGTGATAGGTGATGCCAAAATCAACCAGGAGGTGCCTTTAAACCAGTTCAGGATTGGGAGCATGAAGTTTCAAATTCCTTGGATCATGACTGATTGATTTTTGGTTGTGACTCTGAGGATGCAATCTAGATGGAGGATTTGAAAATTTTTGAGTTGTCGAATTTTTGGAGGGTGGCCAACACATATCCACAATAATGTTCAGGCCAAGTGAGACTCTGACGACCTACCCGAGGGACCCTGTCCTGCTTTACATTTAGAAGGTGCTAAAAGGAACTTTATTGACGAGAGATAAAGGTAGGAATAAAATTCCATATCCTGAACTCTTTATTCAAATGTGCTGAATAGTACCAGATTTTGTACATTGTATGTTCTTGCACTTTGAGTCCAATCCGTATGATGGAGCGGTGATCACCCACTTCCTATATAGGGTAGCAGCTTTACATCCCATCCCCGATGAAGGTCGTCATATGATTCAGCTAGCCTTTATGACTGGTAGCTTATGTATAAGGATGCGAGTCATCTGGGTATCTAGTTGTGGTCGGATAGCGTGGTGCTACTATAGGGATGCTGCATTATGTCACCCGCTATCTAAGGAACCTCCAGCAGTATCACAGCTGCATCAGGGTCCCCATTATGAGCATGGATCACCGTCATCTGCACCTTCATTCTCCAGAACTAGAGATGGGCCGTCTACTAGACGACAACCAGCCCCTACTACATACCAGCCTACGGACATGGTAAGAGCTTGCATGAGGAACCCACTGGCCAGACATGATGCACAATCGAGGGAGGTGGTGACTATGATGGAGACTATCACTGAGGAGAAGAGGCGCATGCAGGAGCTTGTGAGGCAGTTGATGAGAGCCAGAGGAGAGCTACGAGATGATGCAAATGATGTACCACCCCAAAACTAGGAGAACTCTACTCATGATCATATGATTTGTCTCCTAACCACTCACTTAACACTTGACTTGTTTATTTTTCATTAGACTATTTATGTTTTATTAATATTGTTTTGACTAATAACTAATACTAACTTTTTCTGACTTCTGAACACCGTGACAAAGTCATAGTGTGAGGTTGTTACAAAAAATATACTGTCAAAATTATGGAATTACAGGAGGAAGCCGCTCGCAAGTCAGACAACTGTCGCATAGGCAAGATTAATTAGCTCGTGGGGCTACAATAAAGGATCACGTGCAAGAAAGAAATTACCACGCGCACGATCTGGTCAGTCTGCGTGCAATAAAGAGGTTCAGTTCGATCAAACTGACTTCCTAATTCTTTCTTTCCTTATTTTATTCCACATTATTTTGGTGTATGCTTATGAATTGTGAGAACACAATTGAATTTTATTGTGGGGTGGGAAAATCATCACTTAGTATTTAATAAAGACAATTTTAGTATTAATAGAGTCCTGAATCTTTTATTTATATCTTATGTACTTTTATTTATAGTTTTTAGTTGAAATCTCACAATATGATAATCTAAATTTATTTTAAAAAAAATTGAGAGCTTTGCTAGATGTTTACTACTTCATTCAAGTGATTTGATTCCAGACAGATCCTTACAAATTTTTGTGAATTATTCAGATGATTTGGTTTGAACTCTCTGAGAGCTTCGAAAGCCTTTCTAGTCAGTGTTGATGCTTGGAATAAGGTAATCTTTAATGGTTTTGTCTTAGTGCGACTTGGTTTGAGAATCGCCTATGAATTTATTATTTTAAAATTACTTTTAGAAATTTGTATGATATGAGTGACCTATTTTCTCTTGAAGACATGACTTTATATAAAAAAGAGGGAAAAAAACTCTTCACCAAAGGTCATACAAAAAAGTTAAAAAAAGAAACTTGATATAAATAAAGCCAAAAATAAAGCCAAATAGAGTTGTAAGAAAGATCTTGCACTCTCGTAATACCATTAATGTTTAAATTATCAATCTCCTCTGAATACGATCTCTTGTCATTTGCCAACAGCTGATATCCCACTGACGTGGAGCAAAAACACAATTTGGGTATCAATCTATTCTTGGTTTGGTAAAGGGTAGGCCGTGTTTTTGTATAACTAGTAAGTGCATGCTCATTCCATGTTCATATTTTAGATATTATTGTTATTGATTATTCTTAAAAAGGGCTGACACATGTGAAGGCAGGTGCGTATAAGTAGCTATGTAAGTTTGATACCAATAATTTTGTCCTCATCATGATTATTTGTTAGATTCTTGTATGTAAGTTAAGTTATAGGTTTGGATAGTGGATGGATAACAATGTAAAGATACATAAAAACTTAACTACACATGATGAGATACATTTATTTGCTGTGATGTCTTGAGTTTTATGCTTGCTCGAGGACGATTAAGGGGTAATGTGTGGTATTTGATGAGACCAAATTGTTCAGTTTATCTTATTAACTCACATAATTCTTGGCTAATCCTGAGTCATGTTATTTAATGGTTTAAACTAATTTTTATGTTTTAGGCTAATTTTAGGTCTTGATGCGAAAACGTGCTAAAAATGTCAGTTTTAGAGTGTAATCTGGATAAGAAAGAAAATCGAACAAAAGAGATTAGTCAGCGTGCAAAGGATAACTGTCGCGCACACAGTGACGTGGCAAAGGACTAACACATGTCACATGGAGAAAGGAATAGAGAAGCTTACGTGAGCAATCACCGCGCGTGCTGTACTTTAATGATACATGCGTGCGATGAAGTGGTGTTTCTTAATTCGAGCAACAAAACCCTTCCAACTTTCAAGGGGCGTAACTTCATGTAAGATATCCGATTTGCACGATTCAAGCGGCTATGAAAAGCTCAAAAAGTTATCTATAATTTTCTATAAGAGTCAAAACCTAAATTTCAGCGGATTTCTTCCATAAGAGCCGATAAACTCACTAGATAGATTTCTTCCTAATTAGACTTTCAAATCCGATTCTGATTTCCATATGCCGATAAGTCTAAATTCAATCATAATACCCTGAAGATAATCATAAAGATTTGCATATTCGTTTCTTGAACTTGAAAGCTACCTCACTTATATTTAAAGAGAGTTTCAAAAGAGCTTAAAGGTATGCAAGGCGTGCCTTACGGTGCTAAGTGGTGTGTGGTGCATTAAACCACGTTACAATAAGGAGCAGTGGAATATAGCAAAGGAGCTTATCTTAGAGTAGTGCAGAATTAATTTATAAGGATTATTTCTCCTACTTATTCGATTATGTCTATCTCTATGACCCTCAATGACTAATTCTCATGTGTAGTTCAAGTGTTGTGCCTTGTGAATTATTATTGTGAGATATTTAAGCTTAGTAAATTCTAGTTATGATGATATATTTACCGTGCTTAATCTAAATGATTGTGATGTTTCTTGACAAATTCAATGGATGAATTGCGTTGTTGCATGAGTTCTTATGAACCACCACTACACACAAAGTTGGCAGGCGAAAGAAAAGTTTGGAAGAAACTTGAAGATGTCATGTTCGCAAAAATATGCAGAGGAGGATGTTGTGAAGATTATCTTCAAGGGAGAAGAATGCAGAATATTTCTATTGAGGGAGGACACATAGAAGATAGCGACAACTCAAATTTGGAAGTTGCATCAGATCATGGCACAGAGGTGAAGATATTTAGAAATTCTAGTCAAAGGAGGATTGGTTGGAAATTGACTGGATTTCTAAATATGAAGATGGAAGAGATAATCAACTTATTTGGAAGTTGATTAATATTAGGAATCCTATTATTGTTAGGTTACTAAATTACTGTTTTGATAGGATTAGGAATCCTATTTGATTTAATATTAGTACCATATAAATAGGATGCCCTAGTGGTAGGAATAATTTGAGAGACTCAGTGGGAGTCCGCCAAGAGAATTCATGAGGGATTCGTCTTGAGTGGTGTAGAGTTTTTGTAGATTTTTTGTTACAAAAAATCTTTGGGAAAGTTAAGAGGTCTGTATTCAAGAGTGTTGAGAGGTGAGTCTATTCTTGTAATACATATCTATAAATAGTGGAGAATGTGAACGTAGGCTCTGTTGGAGGGCTGAATCACGTTAAAAAATATTGTATGTTTCTTTCGTACTTTATACATATTATTGTGTGTTCGTGTGTGTTATTCATGTGAATGTTTTATGTCATCGTTTCGCAGCGCGTGCCGGGTGGAGAGGAGAGGCCTCTCCGCCCTAACAACATCTTAGACATGTATGATTCATATCATTGACTAAAAAATATGATGGATGTCAAGTAGGAGTAATTATATATGTGTAGTCACATAATTATGGATGATAAATGCATATAAGTTTACTGAATTCAATTCATTAATAGGATCTCATCAATAACATTAATGATCAACAATCTCACAACTTCGTGTGTAGGCTGAGTAACAAACACTACCCTCTTCTTTTTAACAATATTCTTACAAATTTGAAAACTCCAACTTTTGACTCATTTTTTGTTAATTGTCAAATTACTAATGTGACAGAAAATTAATTCTTGTGGATTGACCCTAAACTTGCTGCTACCTAGTAGGCCAGGAAATTATAAATTTATTTTCATAAACGCAGCTCACGACGATGCGCTTATCAACTAGGATTACATTATATGTGAACTTTACTCTTTCATTAAAGTTACAAAATTTTAAATTATGTTTTAAAAAATTAAAATAACATAGTTTATGCAGAAAATAATAAATCATTCAAAAGACTTGGATATTATCTTCATCAAAATTCATAGCACATATAAATATAATAAGTGAATTAAAACAATACTCGTATCTTCAAATATTTACATTAAGAATTGAGAATGAGAAATTATATCGTGATCAATATTATGCTACATAGTGAATGATTGTTAGATTGATTTTTTTAGAAACGCAAGTGAAGAATGATAATTGTGTTTGAATTACCTTGTATAAAAGATATTTGATATAAGGTAATGAAAGATGATATTTTAATGAGCTTAGAAATTTTAACACAAAAATAATGGATAAAGCTAACTGAATAAAACATGTTATTTATAAGAAATATGTTATATAATTAATTATAAGATTTGCTTGTACACTATTTACGGGCGGTGAGTTAACTTAAATAAGACGGTTACGGAGCGGGTATGAAAATTTCTATATCTTTAACCCATCCTCCAAAATTTCTTCGAATCAACTCGGTAATTACCCCATTAACAAGTGCAGGGCGGTCGGAATTGCCATTCCTAGTAACATTTGTATCCTGTTTAAGCTAAACTTTTGCTTTTATATACGTTCCATTTTTAATGGAAGCACATTCTTTTAAAAAAAGTATAGATGTTTACCTTGAAAAGTTCTCTTATGAAAAAATTAGTCGAAAAATGGCATGAAGCTAATTATGTGCGTGCTACATCTTTTGTAGCGAGCTGCGGTTTAGAAAACATCATCATGCTGAGAAAGAACCTGATTTCTAATCAAACATGTTTGATGGATCGGAAATGCATTTAATTAAAGATCATTTTCGAATGACTACAAGAAAATAATAAATATTTCGGAACCTGCTCTAGTAAAAAATTAACAACCAAAATAAAGAGAGAACATGAGAAGCTTGGAAGACATTTTTTTTTTTTGAAATATGTAATCATTTCAAAAAGAAGAGTTTGAAGTTTGAAAAACAATTGATTAAGCAAACATATGTCTGATTTAAAGTTCTATTTCTCCATAGTTTGAGTCGGCTCTCGCATTATTAGTCACCGCGTTTGTGTGTTTTTTGCTCATTCAAACTAAAATTAAAAAAAAAAAAGATTTAAGGGAAAAGAAAGAAACAAAGAAAAAAAGGGCGAAGAGGGATCAAGTCGGTAAAAATTAGGCTATACTCAATTGAGTACATGATTATAAAAGAATCATACTTGAATGAGTATGATGATCTAGTGAAGGGAGTGCCACACATGTGACCAAAACCATCAAGACCCACTTGAATTTCATGTGTCTCTCGGCGATGCATGTAGAGCATGTTTTGAAGGAGGGAAAGACACTTGACTAGTTGTAGTGCAGAGTGATGAGGAGCCTAGAAATTATGATGATGAGCCAGCCTTGGCGATCCAAAAGAATGCGAGAATGTTATGGCCGCATAGTTATCCAAAAATCTACCTCCATGTTGAGAAGTTGATTAGTTGATTACAAGATCGAGTTAGAATTTTAAGCATAACTTCCATTCAAGGCGTCTTATCGGATATTCCCACCAGAGTTGAAGTAATAGTTAACGAATGCAGATTACATCCGACCCTCCAAAGCCCCATATAGAGCATCAGTGTTTTTTCAACGTAAACATAATGGGGCATTGCGGCTTTGTATAGACTAACGGGCACTTAACAAGGTAACGATAAAAATAAGTATCTCATATCTTTGATTGCTGATTTGTTTGATCAACTTGGCCATGTAAAATGTTTCACAAAGTTAAATTTTTGATTGGGGTACTACCAAGTGAGGACAATCAAGAGCAACATACCGAATTTAGCTAAGCTCATAGATGTGGCGCAATTATCATACGACTCATGGTGTAGTGAATCCACTAATAGAAGTATACATTCGAGCTACCACAGTACAACAATCACTCACCCCTCAAGCATTTGTGTCCAAGTAGGATGGGAGGAGTAGTCCCTTGATGTTCAAGAAGGTGGAATCTCAGGCTGAATCATAGAAAGCAATGAAAAAATGAAGAAGTGGGCCGATAAAAAGAGGATTTGTGAAGTTTCGTATAGGAGACTTAGTCACCCTCAAGCTCAACAAAGATCATCAAAAGAGACACAGAAAACTCAACAAAAATATCGTCATGCAGTGATACGAAGGATCTTGCCCAATTATACAACTCCTACCGGATCAAGTTTGCCACCAACTTTAAGAAGATACACCCCCATCTTTCACATAAGTTGTCTGAAGCTTTATCATGGAGACGAGGAGGATCTGTTAAGAGGAGAATCATTGAGAGCACTACCATTTTCTTTCACCTCGCTGATAAAGAAGTGGATCAAATAGAGTCAAAGTAAATCGTGAGGAGACCTAGCATTCTACTATGCACCGAATACTTGGTCTCTTGGAAGAGACTACCCGTGAGCAAGGCTAGTTTTGGGAACTCGTCGAGTCCTTGCTGCAAATTAAAGACAAGATCTAAGATTTCGAAGGGACATTAACATTGACTGATTTTTCGTTTGTCTTCAAACATACTCTCTCCGTCCTCTAATACATGTCGTTTAAGATTAATTTGAATAGATTAAGGTGAAGTTAGTGCTAGCGGTTGGACAAATTTAACAAGTAGGTGCTTAATATTTTTTAGAAAAATTCGTGCAAAAAGTAAAATTGGTAGATGATTATTGGTGAGGAATGTGTTTTTTATTAATTATGATAAGAAAGTGATTAATGTTTGATATTTTAAGATGATTGTTGATATTAAATACGTATTGAAAGTTGTTAAGTGACAAGTAAAAATAGACAAAAAAATTCAGTTAAGTGACATGTAAAAGAGGAAAGAGAGTATAAATTTATAAATTTTACATTGTAACCCTCAGTTCTCTTTTACATGTCACTTAATCGAATTTTTTTGTCCACTTTTACTTGTTACTTAACAATTTTCAATGCGTATTTAATATCAACAACTATCTTAAAACGTCAAACATTAATCACTTTTTTATCATAATCAATAAAAAATTATTCTTCACCGGTAATAATCTACCAATTTTACTTTTTGCACGAATATTTTTATAAAAACATCAACCACCTACTCATTAAATTTGTTCAACCGCTAGCATTTACTTCATCTTAATCTACTCAAATTAACCTTAAAGGACATGTATTAGAGGACGGAGGGAGTAAATGAAAACTTAACTAAAATGTTCCGAACTTAGTAGTCCTGCATCTAGTTTTTTTCTATATAAAATTAATATCAGAAATATTTATAATCCTCTTAATCACATATTCACTATTTTTTTTATTTCTTATTTGCCATTTAAATCTACACACCTAAATTTTGCACACAAATTATATAAATATAAGTGACAAATTCTTTTAGCAAAATATAATTACCTACAACCATATTTGATATCTATCACAGTAGTAGATGTTAGAATATTTTATATAAAAATATGAGCCAAGTCTTCGTCTAAACTATTAAAGTGACTTTTAAAATAAGTAATCTTTCTTCCAGATAACTCCTTCCAAAATCCAACCCACCTAAAGTATCAACAAGCCTATCATTGCAATATGCAACAGTGCAGGGGCTTACATTATGATCATCATTTGATTGAACTGTGATATTGCCTTGAGAGCTATTAGCTACACTACATTTCAATGCATTATTATTAAGAGTTCAACCACTACGCTTCCTAAAGTTTTCAAACCAAACCTCCCCACACACAACTTTTCATCGCATATTATTAATTACGCAAGTTTGACATATTTCAACTTGTGTGTTCTCCATAATGCTGGCTAGCTAGCTAAGGTGGTGCAAAGTGGATACAACATTTAAATACCAGTGTGCAACTAATGTAAAACATGTGTCAAAAGTCGTGTCTGCCTTCTTGAAACTAATTAATAGATATATGCATATGTACCAGGTGAGGGATTGTTTCACATATTTTGTTCAACCCTAGCTAGCGTGGAGACTAGCTAGAGCCTTGCCATGCTCCCCATTTCTACTATGCCTGTGAGTACCTTGGACTCTTCTAACCATGTTTTCTAGATAACCAGCATGCTAAGTGTTTTGATGATGTTTCTTGCATCATTTGTCAACCCTAGTTATGGTCACGGGAATTAATAGGTGGAATTTATGGTTGGTCCTGTATGCATGGTTTAACAAATGTTTAGTGGAGTGGTGTTGATTACTTATCAGTAAATTAATTGCTACTGCAAGGTATAGAAAGAGACACAGTTTCAGCTGAGAGGTAGCTTGCTGTTGAGTATTGTATTTTGTAGGCTTCATTGATAGTGTAAATACAGATCACCAGTGGGTTGAAATGAGCATTAGGTTTGGGTTGGGTGGACAAGAACATGAAAAGAAAGGATTTGATCTCAAAGCTTGTGAGATACTTGTGGGAGTGCGACAGCCACCTCTTACTCCTTCCAAACATGAATTAATGCATTATGGGATCAATAAAAGGACAATAGGTGTCGATCAGTGTTTGGAACACTTCACATCATCACATGTGCTTATTTTTCAAGTTTATATATTTTTTCCTTCTCCTTTTATGTGCCATTTAATTAAAATTTTATTTATTTTGTTTGTTATTTCTTATAAAAATGTTTCATTATATTATAATTTATATATTTTTTCCTTCTCCTTTTATGTGTCATTTAATTAAAATTTTATTTATTTTGTTTGTTATTTCATAAAAAAAATGTATGTTTAAATTTGATCATTATTTTAATAATTAAATACTAATTAGTTCATTTATATTTTTAAATTTTTATTTTTCATTTAACAATTTAAAATGTATTTAATCTAAAATATATTAAAAGAAGATTTGAGCTATACGGCTTCTTCAATTAGGTCCGAACTACTCGAAATGTCGGTAAGAGTGCAATGAAACAAAATTTGAACTGATTTCAGATATCGTTTAAGATTATTTGGTTTGATTCATTAAATACAATTGAAATTATTAAATTTATTAAGAATTATGATTGATTAATATGAAAAAGATTTTATTTAGGACGAAACGATATCATTTAATTTGAAAAAAAATGACGTAATTTTCATGCATAGTTGTAATTCATACATTAAAATTTGTTTAAGAGTGTAATCATAACTTTTATTTTAAAAAGTTATTTCAATTCTTTTGCACTATTTTTGACAATTCGGTGTGTTCGGACAGTTATTTGGAAAGTTGTGATGGGTCGAACCTCTTTTAGGTTTTTTTCCCCTTTAATATGTACAACTATCCTAAAAATCAAACGTTAATTTATTAATTTGTATTATCAAAGACAATATAGTTTCTGTTATGTCATTTAAGCAAAAATATCATTATATAATTAATCTTGTTAACATGTGCCATTTTCTATAACTATTCTTTAATCTACTTAAATTAAATTTAAATTTCAATCTTAATGACGCGGAGAACGTATATTCTGAGATGAGTCCAAGTGCAACCAGTGGTTTCGTTTGAAGAGAATGCAGACTGCATAATATATTTGGAAAAATCAAAAAATTAACCATACCTCATATGTTTGATATAATTTTTCAAGTGCTCTTCAGAGTAAGGGTGTCAATGGGTCCGTTCCAGACCCATTTCAAAGGAACAAGATCCAGAGTCATTTCATTTGTGTTCGGATTCAGATCCAGACCTAATATTTTAAAAAATTTGGAATCCAAACCCAGACCCATTAGATCCGAAATAAATTTTATAATATTAAATTATCAAATAAAATAAATAAATAAATATCAGTTTATGAAAATAGTAAATTATGAAAAATATATGTTTATATTTAAATTTATTTTAAAATGAAATTAATTTATTTTAAATAATTAAATAAAAATAAATTTTATTTTTTTAAAAGTAACTCTGTTTAATTTTTTTATATTTTAAGAAATATTTTTTTAAAAAAATTATATTTTTTTATTTTTTAAAATTTATTTTCAATTTTTTTAATTTTTTATTAAAATTTATTTTATTTCAGATTTAAATAAACTAATTATCAAAGAGAACTCAAAGAAAATCATTATAAAGATCCAAATGGGTAAAACCTAATGGGTCCAAATGGATCCAATACCGAGACCTTAAAGAAAACGGATCTGAGTGGGTCTGGATCTGGATCTGCCCGACCTAATTGACAATCCTACTTTAGAGTGTTGATCGATCAGAAATTTATTTGGAGAAATTTATTTTTATCATAAATGAGAAAAATTACAAAATTAATTCATATTAAATTATATCTTATAAATTTGCAGATCTAAATTTTCAATAATAATATAACTTACTATTATACGCACCCGTCGACTCGACGGTGTGGAAGGGATAGCGACGGTTGGATGGAGAGGGTGGTTGGAGGTGGGGGTGATTGGAGGTGTGGTGGGTGTGAGTTCGAGAGTATCCGTCGAACCGGCCGGTTTGGATCGGTTCGGTTAAAAAAAATTAAAAATCAAACCAAATTATTAGTCACCGATTTTTTAAAATTTGAAATCATAACCGAAAATTTGAAATCGAACCGAACCACTAACATTTCAGACGAACCGAACTGACCGGTTTCAAACTGAACCGAACCGATCGGGAACACGACAGACACTATAATGTTATTATATAAGATGTGCGATATAGGATAGTTTTATGTTCAAATTAAAGGGGAAAATGGACACAAACATTTAAGTTAGGTACTCGCATGTAATGGGGTTTGAATAATTTTTAGAGATTTTTTGAGTTTAGAATTTTTATTGTTTTATTACCTTTTGTTTTCTAATAGTAGTCGTTCAAAGTTTATTTAAGTGAATTAAAGAGATATTAATGTTAATTGTTGAACAAATTTAACAGTTAATCCCTTCGTTATTTAATAATAGTCATTTAAAATTAAATTGAGTGGATTAAGAAGACATAAATATTAATAGTTAACCAAATTCAATATGTAGTATTTAACGTATTTTATAAAAAAATTGTGTAAAGATAAATTTGATGTGTTATTAATGGTGTAGAATGATTTCTTTATGGATTATAATGATAGAGTAGTTAATTTCTTATTTTTTACGAAAGTAGGTGACAATATTAAATATGCACTAGAATTGTTAGGTAATAAGTAATAGTAAATAAATAAATATCAATTACATGGAGTATGTAATTAATGTATTTTTAAAATTTCATGTAATGTAAAATGTGGTGTATTGTTACTTTGTAAAATGATTTATGTATTATAATTAAGTAATTCATTTTTTACTTTTTAAGGTATGTCACAATACTAAATGTGCATTAAAATTGTTAAATGATAAGTTGTCACGACTTGAAAAAAGTTTAGGTCGCAATCAGCTTTTGACTGTTAGTCAAACTAGTCTCGAAACACCAAAAACTATTTATTAGTCAGTTAAAACATAAATGTAATACAAATTCAAAAAAATCTACAACCAAATATTACTCTCAGGATTAGCATTTAACTTGGGGTGTTAATTCCTCATCGCACATTTCCTTGCCTAATGTGGCCCTCCATCTTGGCTTCCTCTCTCGACCCTCCATCTTGACCCTTACCTCGTGGTGCTTCTTTATGAGCTTGTTTCCCTCCCTCCGTTCATAGGTTTAGAATTATCTTTTGGCTCTTACGCTTCTTTATCCATGATCGGGTAATCATTTTTTACCTTCGACTAGGGATCATCTCCGCACTTGAAGTATTCCTGCAAAAAATCTACTATGGCCATGGCTATTGCGGTATCTTTCATGTCCATCCTTGTCAACAACTTCAATTCATCCGTGACATTGAAGAAGAGCTCCGTCTCGCTCACATCCGGAAGGTGATGCTCCAACTTTTTGAATTTCTTTTGGACCTCATGTGTGGCATTTGCGGGATAAAAATATCTCATAAGCTCCACCACGAACGCATCCCAAGTGTTAATCTTGCATACCCCTTGTTGGATTTCACTATACTTCTTCTGCCACCATGTAGCCTCAAGATCAAATAAGTAACACGATACTTAACTTAGAAGCGTCATACAACTGGATGGCCTCAAAGAGCGCTCCATGTACCAAATAAAGTTGTCGATGTCTCTCGCAACATGTGTTTTCTTAAACTTTTTAGATTTCGGTACATCTTAAACCTTTTAAATCTCTCATACAAAGAGAATTGTTGTACTACCGCGTGTGGTGCGTCTCATTCTTGTCACCCCGATGTTAGCCTTCTCCATAGAAGCGACTCCTCCACTTGAGTGATCAATCTATTCACCACATCTTGTAGCTCTTCCATCTCATTCCGTCATGATTGAATTAAGATGTTAACATGTTGGAAAAGCTTACCTTCTAGTTCTTTTCCTAAAGAATCTAGTTTGCTTCAAATGGCACGCACCTCGCGGTCGACGGTCTCCACCTGATTGTCGATTTTCTCATACAATGGCACCACATGGTTCTCGCATACCCCATTACGATCCAATATTGGGTCAGCAATTTCCATCTCCAACTTTATGAACCGAATTTTATTAGCTTGAACAGACTTTTCTTGAGATGATTTCTTGGTCTTCTTCTCCATGGTACGGTCCTTCCATGAGTTACACCATTGCTACTAGCAGCCATGATGCGTCAAAGATTAATTCTTTCTCTGGTACCACTTGCCACGGACTCGCGCCTTGGATCACTTATCTATGCGGTGCGTTGCATGAA
>NQLW01000100.1:738346-771902 GCA_002312845.1 Kalanchoe fedtschenkoi
ATCTTTATCCTAATTTTATTTTCGAACTAATTTTCGGACCAATTCTCATTTGTTTCGGATCACTATTTTTAGACAAACCCTAAAACACTCCTCCATTAAACCGAAAATGAATTAAAAATATATGATCCGAAAGAAGTCCTCTATTGTCCCTCTATTTTTATATTTTTTAATCCCATTACCCCATTCCCGAAAAACATCCGAAACAAAGCCCGAAAGAAAATTTTTCGGATATGATTGTGGGCCGTTTTCGGAGTTGTTTTTTGTACCCGAAAAAATATATTTTTCGTTTAACTTTCGGACTTGTTTCGGATAATTTTTGATCCGCAGAAAAAAATTATTCTGGTAGTGTGTTGGGAAGTAGAAGATGAATTTCATTAAGTTATTTTTCCTTTTTTCTGTTTGAATTGTCAAAGGTTTAGATCAACAAACAATCAATGAAATTTGAATCTTTCTGTTTTATGTCTTTGCATTATTGAATTTAATTTTTTTTTGTTATAATTAACTATTTATTTATTTATTTATTTTACTAGGGAAACATTAAATAATTAAATAATAATTAATATCAACAAAGTTGGAAGGAAAATTAATATTTGTCAATTTTATGACTTTTTGACGAATACTAGTGTAAAATTAAAAAAATTATATCAATTATGACTATTTTTTCTGTAGTGAAAGAAGGCTATCTTTAATCACGTTTGTTACAAATTAAGCGTGATTAAAGATAGCCTCTTCAATCACGTTTGTTATAACTGAAGCGTGATTAAAGACACGACTATAATCACGTTTGATGTATGTGAAACGTGATTAAAGATATCTTTTTTTAATCACGCTTGGTACTCGATCTTTAATCACACAAGCATTAATCACGTTTAACAAACGTGATTTAAATAAATAGAAACGTGATTAAAAATACAAATTTGTAGTAGTGTATGTTTATCAAATGAGATATATGTTTATCAGATGAGTTACTATGTTCATCAGGGGAGCTATTTTGTTCATCAGATGAGCTAATATGTTCATTAGATTTGATAATATGTTCATCAGATGAGCTGCTATAATCATTATGTTCATTAGTTGATATGTTCATCAGATGAGATGATATGTTCATCAGCAGAGCTGTTATGTTCATCAGATGAGATGCTAAGTTCATCAGATGATATATTCATCAGATGAGCTGCTATGTTCATCAAATGAGCAGTTATGTTCATTAGATGAGCTTGTATGTTCATCAGATGATATGTTCATCAAATGATCTACTATTTTTATCAGATTTGATAATATACTCATCAGATGAGCTACTATGTTAATCAGATTTGATAATATGTTCATCGATTATAAGTTCATTGGATGATATGTTCATCAGATGAGATGTTATGTTCATCAGATGAGCTGCTATGTTTATCAGATGATATGTTCATCAAATGAGCTACTATTTTCATCAGATTTGATAATATGTTAATGAGATGTGTTGCTATATTTATCAGATTTAATAATATGTGCATGAGATGAATAAACTATTTTTAATGATTATGAAAATATAAATTTGTGAATTAATTATTTTTATTTTTATTTTCTATTTGGACTTTTCTATTAAAATATTTTTTTTAATTTTCTCTCTGATTTTTTTTAATTTTTCTGATTTTCTTATTTTTTATTCTTTATTTAAGGAATGATGGAGTGTATTTATGAAAACGACGTAAAACGACATCGTTTTCGAGTTAGAGATGACCCTTTTTGCATGAGATCTTCATGTGAATCAGTATATTTTTGGCCCTCTGTGATCATCTATATTTCCCAATTCTTACGTAGCAATTTCTGCTCATATCCTCCAGAATACCTGTTCGAGCCATTTGCAATCTTTTGTTTGAACATATGATTTATTCCAATTAATCTTCATGGCCCCAGTTGATCGTTTTCTTGAGTCAGCTTCAAGACTTCGATTTTTGACCTAGAGTAATCATTTAGAACTCACGTGTTTGCCTTCCTGTTCAGTTCATCCAGACTTTTCCTCTCTTCTCAGTATCCTGTTAGTTATTTCTTCGAGTTCAATAATGATCATAATAATTGCATGCAGCTCTGCCAGTGCTAAGTGCCATCATAATCAAAATAATAGTCTGAGTTAGCCACATTTAATTTTGAATGCAAAAGAAGAGAAGATACTGGTTAGAATTCGGATTTTGTCAATGCGTTTATGAGAGGTCGTCGTACAAGGCAGTAATCCATCGACGTCTCAATTAATGAATTTGTTGAAAATGCAGGCATTCCTGCTTCCCCCGCTGTAACGCATTGCTACTAATTCTCTACTGATAATCGGATCAGCCTGTGGATGTATCTAAGCCGCGGACATTGTTACTTATGATGTGACAATCTCTTTCAATTTTCTTCCAATGTTAACATCATCAACATTTCGATAAGAATCAAGTACGCATGATCAAGAGGCGGTTCCACTGGAGGACATGGGGGCAACAATCCTACCTTAAATACCTATATAAGTGGTTAAAAAAATTATATGTAAAAGATAAATTTGTACACGTAATTTTAACTAAATTTTTAATTTTGCCCTTTCAAATTCAATCCAATATTTTAATTATATAATTTTATTTCTCGAAAGAAAAATCCTGGAACGGCGGCCAATAATATGTTTTAAAGATATGTATAGGTGTCTGGTTGTAAATCATTACTATTTTGAATGTGTTAAATAAATGTTATTATCAACTGCTCTGAGACTAGCATAATCCAAAACAGCCCATTTAAAATTCATCTTACTTCAAACTGACGTTTAACAAAACGTTGGGAGTCAAGGTGGTAAAGAAACTTTGGGACGGTTAAACGGTTAGAAATAGATTAATAGGAAAAACTAATTGTATAGTAATTTAAAATATAATATATAATTACATTTAAATTTTTTTAATAATATGTATGTATATATAAATGAAAAATAAGTACGAAAAGATGTACAATAAATCTTACGCATAAAAGTCATCATTTTATCAGACTGCAAGAGTGTGCTAGCTTGAATATGATATTTAGGATCCAATGATTAGAAGATTCATCAAGACATTATACAATTATGAACTTAATGTTTGAGATCCTTCCAGAAAGGGGCGTCTTCAACTACTATAAAGTAACTCTAAAATTTAGTGAGTCTGAGTAAGCAATGGATAACTGTTAGGTTGTTGATCAAAGAGATCTTGTGAGGTAGTTATTAACTTATTGTGATTATTTGAGCTAGAGAGGGGTAATGATTTCAATCTTATTAAGTAGGTGATTGAAATATTGTTTGAAACCTTGAGGGGTAAAGATTCTATCATAAAAATGAGTTGTTGACAAGTTATTTTAATCCTTGAGTCAAGAAACAAGTAGAAATCTACATGAGGTCAACAGTTATTAGCATATTATTTGAAGGGATAAAATTTAAAAGGGATTCTAAATTATCATCGCTTATCTAATTTTGATACGAACTACAATGATTTCCAAAAAGGGTGTGTAGAAAAAAAATTGGATTGATTTTCTAAAATAAAATTAACCATTACATTCCTAACTAATATTATTATAAGACTTAGTTTTGTGTGTGAAAATTACATCGTTTGATTATCAAAGTAAATAATATCATTTTGCGCACATAAAGAAAACAACGTCTTTTCATATTCAATCATCCATAATTATCAATAAATTTAATAAGATCAATTCTATTTAAGAAATCAAACAAAATGATCTAAAGTATCATCCAAAATCAGTCCAATTTTTTTTCATCGCACTTTTTTTTATAAATTATGGTAGTTCAGAAAACAATTGGATAAACGATGGTAGTTCAGGACCATTTTAAAATTTTTCCCTTATTTAATATTTGAAGCAAGAGAGTAGAGACCAAGATTGGTAATCAACGACACTTAAATTTGCTCACTTCACGCCCTCTTTGCCTCTTCACCTGAGTCGGAGTTTCACTGGCCGTATCTACTACTTTAAGCCGCCTCACCGCCTCGACCTTCCAGATCTTGTGTCTTTCAGTCCAGATATGTTCGCCTTGCACATGCAGCTTCTCAACCTTCTCGACCTCGTTATGAAACAGAGTCCCTCTACTCACTAGTCTTTTGGCCTTGGCCTTTGAGGCATCCTTTCGGAGCTCTAACCAGTTGTTAAGACGCCTTTGACTAGGTTTTGTGGTTGATTAGGTTCTCGTGGTTGTCCAAGCGATAGATCTGGCATTGAGCAAGCCTTCAATCTTGCGTTCGAGCGCCTCGCCATCAGTAAGTTCTTGTCGTTCGAGTGCCTCACCTCAGCAGTCTTCTCGTGCTCGAGAATCCGCCTCAGTAAGTCCCCTCAGTACCCCGCACAGCAAGCCCCTTTATGTCCCGCCTCAACAGGTTCCCCCGCCCATCAGGTCCCCTCGGTGTCACATCACCTAGTGCCCCGCTTTCTACTGCGTAGTGTGCTCAGATCTCACAGCATCTAGATTGCCCAGCTCGCCTAGCATCCAGGTCGTCAGCGCCTAGATCATTCAACGCCTAATTTTCCTTGGTTCCCAATGCCCAGCCTGCCCAAGTCACCTAGCGCCTAACTCTCGCCAAGGGCCCAGCACCCAGTTCATAAGGCCCTACGCCTTGCCCGAGTGCCCCAGCCCAAAGCCTTACTTATTATGTCTCGGTTTAAGCTCCTCGAGCCATGGTCCTTAAGTCTCATCCCGCCCCCTTGTAAGCTCTTCGAGCCATTCTTAGGCCTAGTGCCTGAACTCATGCCACAATTTAGGCGTCACGCCTCCCCTTATAAGTTCTTAGAACCCCTCTTAAGCCTTATGCCACCTTCTTGTAGGCTGTCCGAGCCGTTCTTAAGACTAGGGCCGCCCCATGTTGGCATTTTGCCAATATGTCTTTTGGATTCCCTATCAATAAAATTAATCTTAAAAACAGCAAAAAAATATCGCACAATTTTGCAACAGCGTAAAAAATGAGAGTAGAGACCTACCATAAAGTTTTAAAAATGTGTGCTTTAAAATTGCCTATTTGGACGGATGATAGTGGGAGTGGATTAGAGACCTCTTGAGTTTTAAGGTGTGCTCTCAAATTGAAATATTCTTTTAATAAATAATTGATGCGAAGTTTTAATTCTAAAAGTGGGGTAGAATTCACCTCCTAAGTTTTGAAAGAGGTGCTTTAAAATTACGATACTTGATTGGGGCACCAGATTAATATGTGTAGTTGAGTTGTATTGAGCTAAATAGAGCTGAGTTTGTGTTGTGGGTGTTGGAACTGACTTGTATGTAACCCTTTAAATATTACACGATTTGAACTTGATAGCCCTTGGCAGACGAAAATGGACTTCCTTACTAGAGGTTTATGAAGGTATATATTTGATGTTGTTTGGAGTTGAGTCAGCGAACTGGAGTACACAATGAATAATGTGGACTGAAATATTTGAATTGATCCACTCAGGTGAAGGTCAGAGGACCGAGGAATAAGTTTAGATTCAAAAAGTGTGACCATAAAGTATACTTCCTTAAAGATTGAATATATAGGGAAAACCAACTTGACTCATTTGTTTAAAGTTTTGTGCGGCACCCAAGAGGATTTTGGGAGAAACACACTTGTTTTTTATGTGTGTGAGTAGTCATTTTTGTCGTTTGTATGCGTGAAAGAAATTGTTATTGAGATTTTTATAAGTAGAAAAAAAAATTAGTTTAAAGGCAATATACTTCTTTTGTTTGTGTGAGTAAACATACAAGTCATTTGTATGTGGAGATTTGTGTGAGTCTAAAAAACTAAGTGTTATGTGGCAACATTTTTTATGCGTGTCAACAGTGTGTTATTTGAGATTTGTATGACTATGAACAACAAAGCAGTTTCCGCGCTTAACTCTCAGCTGCTCTTTTCACCTCTACACATCCACCCAAATAAGCTAAACTACACTTCATCCCTCCTTGACGTCTGGCCTACCTATCCTATATCCACCTCTCTACTCCAGCGGCTATCATCCACCTTTTACCTTCCAGTCTCTATGATAACAAATTTTTTTTCAGTCCCAGCTTCCTAGCAACCAATACTCCTCCATCTCTACTCCTTCTGATAACCATCTACATGTCCTCCGACCATCTGATCCTTGTCTTTCTTCCAATTCAACCGCCTCTATTGAAGAAGTAAAGGCCATCTCCTCTATTCCTAAGCCCTCATTTGGTAGCATGTATTAGGAACAGGATGATATTATTAATACCATGGTGATGTGTTTGGTACAAAATAGAAATACGTATTAATAATGCGAGAAGTGAAAATTTATCTTTGGAAACCCGAATTAATAATATCTCCTCAATAGGTGGTATTATTTATACGGATATTAATAATACACGTATAATTAATACGGCGTACCCAAACGTGCACTAAGAAGTTTTACTCTTCGATTGCAAATTCTACATTTATGATAAGACATATATTTGGATTGTTCTCATGCTTTTTATTTATTTTTCAGTTGTGAATTGATTCGATTTTGTATCGATACAATATCCCTTGCATCTTTTGATTTTTTTTACCTCATTTGTGCACGTACGGATGTATGTAAATCCTTAAAAGCTAATTTTAACAGGCTATTTTCGAGTATGATTATTGTCTTGTTAGGTTTTCTTCTGAGATTCTGTTTATTGACATTAGTTGCTTCCTATTTTGGATGAATATATATTTATTTTTTCCCATCACTTATTTATCATGACTTCTTCTTCTCATGATTTGTGTTTGTTGTAAGTTGATCTTAATTTTACACATTTTATATTTATGAATTCTTGATTATCCTTGTTAATTGTTACAGATTCTAATGAAAGGCAAGCTAGCTGAATTGATCAAATTTTAGCCCGTATCAATACTTTTGCTATTTTATACGATATTCTTTATTTGATAAAAGCTTTGAGATCTTTTTTTACAATAGGTATGCTATTGTTGTTAATATGTTTTATTTGATAGAGTCTTTAAGAGCTTTTATATAAGGGAGGCCTTAAGATCAATATGTAGTAAAAATTTGATTTCTTGAATTATCACTATCAATGACTAACCTTAAATTTAAGAGCTCTGCTATTGTTTCTTGATTAAATACATTAAATTTCAGTTAACCATTTATTTTAATCCATCCATGTATCACTGATCATTCTTTGATGGAGTCATTTAGAATAATGGAATTTGTGGTTTGTATTGCAAATCATTCATCAAGTTTAATAGCATTCTGCCATTATTTTGTTATTTTTTAAAATTTGGAGGTTCATTAAATTTGTAAAAATAATAATATAGCTGATAGATCATCGAACTGATTGAATTATAGTTGGACATGAAGGATAATGATTCAGTTTGGTATTTGTTAAAAAAACAAACTAAATTGTATCATTACACTCCTATTTGAAATATATGCTACCATGATGATAATTTTCATAAAATAGTTTACTTTCTTGGGAATTTAAGTATCATAAAAATATATATAACATATAACAATATAACATATTATCTAATAAAAAAACTTTTATTTTTGTCTAAAACTTTGAAACCATTAGCTATGAATGAAGAAAATCATATTTTAGTTTTAACAAAATGATGGTTAAATAAAATTGTAATACAAAATTTAACACTATCAAAATTAAGCAATTTTCCGGTCAAAATTAAGCGGGTCAGAATTTTTTGATGATATTTCTGTCAACTACTGGCCAAATATGATGTGTTTTGTGCTGATTATTAGATATTTTTGAACTTTAACCAAAATTTGATCAGAAAATTATATCCAATTTCGGGGCATTCCAACCAGATGGTGTTTTTGTGGCGCATTATATTTAAAAGTTAATGAGTAGCCGGAGTTTTCTAGTCAACTTTTAGTCAGATTTGCAGCCAACTTTTTTTTAAAAAAAATTGGGCCGAAAATTCATAATTGGGGGACAAATATCTCTTTTCTCCTTTATTACCTCCTTGATCCACCAAAGCTCTGCCGACAATGACATATCCCAGCTCCAGTCAGCCCACCTCCGACCATTTCCAACCACCTCCACCCCCTTGAAGCTCCCCCACCTCCAATTTCTCAAAAACCTAAACCTAACCCCCATCTCTTTGCCACCCGACCTCCCTCGTCTGCCACCCTGGCAGGTCCGCCAACTGCCTTTTTTCCTCCTCCCACCCTACTTTCCAACTCTGGCACCTCCACCTCTCACCTCATTCTCCAACACCTCCAAAAAAAGTCCAATGAGTTTCGGAAAATAAATTGCACTTTAATTTGATTTAATTTTACTGTGCATGATTTTGGTTATATATGGAGAATTTATATATCAGTTATGTTTTTTATATGAGTATGATTTGTTGGTATGATGAAATGAGTTTGGTATTTATTTGTGTATGATGAAATGGGTGTATGGTTATTTAAGTTTGTATTATTATATTTATATATTATAGTGAATTAATTTAAAGTTTGTGTGAGTTTGGTTATTTGTATAAGTTTATGAATCAAATTAAAATGGATGTCTGAGCTTGGTATGGTATGATGTAAGAGTTTAGTTATTGTGAACCAATATAAGGTGGAGTTTAAAATGGATATAACAATTTGTTTTATCCTATGATGCATATTGAGTTTGAGTTCAAATATGAGTGTAAACTCACAAACATCATGTATGAGTACGAGTTTTTAATCGAATTTATATTCATGTTCAAGTTTAACCTCAGAAACATGATGTATCATGTTCGTATATGAGTTTGAGTTTCAAATAAATGTGTCAATTCAAAATGAATGTATGAGTTTAATTTTGATTATTGGATGTGTTATATGTGAGTTTGGTATGTTATGATGTATAAGTTTGTATATGCTTAAAGTTTGTATGTTTGCTCAGTTATCACTTTTGTATTACTGTAAACATGTGTCTTTCAGCCCTGACAAGAAAGAAGGGTAAGGCTCGACGAATTAAGTCACCGGCTTTCCGAGAGTAGAGCGGTTGGAGGATGCCCCCAATCCAGAGGTCAAGCTGACTAGAAATGAGTGGCTTAACTTCTAAATGATCAGAAAAAAGCTAAAAAAATTTGTGTCAGAAATTGGTTGGAACCTTACTGGAAAGTATAAGTGGCCTGTAAATAGTTGTAAATTGGTCGTACAATGGGCTTTGGCGGGAAATTATTGAAAAATTTGGGTTTTTAGAACATATTTGATCGCAAATTGGGCGTCAGTCGCCCAAAATATTTAGCTGGAAGTTGGCACAAAAAAAAGTTAATCAATAGTATCTCATTCCATGTAACTCTTTTTTTTCCCCTAAAAACTGTCAGAAAATATTTTTTCCGACAGTATTTGTGAAAAAAAGACTATTCTTTTTGGCGTAAAGAATAACAAAAGTCATGTATAAAGTTTGAAAGCAATTTTGAAAGTTTTATTTCTTTAATGTCCCAATGTAAAATTACCACTATGTATAAGACCAAAATTTGTAGTATGCCATGTTATTGATAACTTCATTCCACGACTTGCATTATAATTGAGATTTATAATACACTTAGCTTTATTCCGTCCAGACACAATTAGATGAGCATAATTATTATAAAAATTAATTGAAATTTAAAATCACAAATTAAAATTATCATATAACATTGTTCTCATAGATAATTTCGTATTTAGGTATTTAAAAATAAAATATGAAACCCGATTTATTTCATAGGTTGTGTTTTCCTACTTTCACGACACATCCTAATTTTTATGGATAATGATCACGAATTGCCAAATTATTTTACAATCACGTAAAATCACATAGTTTTCATATCTAAAACTCAAATATAATATTGCTAAATGTCGAACGCTAATAATTTTGATGTCATAAGAAATTCAACATGACTTAATTGTAAGTGGCTCTAAAAGGGCCGAGTTCAATTTTTCATTTCATCAACCCATACATTCAGTCTTCAGCACCATAATTGGTCTAAGAATTTCGTAAATGGAATCAGGTTTATGATTAGTAGTATAATTATCATTAGTTGAATGATTGACAATGCTAATGAGTGACCAAAATTCCATGTGCAACTGGCGGCATTTCTGCACTTCCGCGTGCAACTAATTTGGCATTATGAGATATTTCAATTAATTTTCAATGTCAGTTTAGGTGTGATGAAATTGAATCTTTCGAGCTTCTTCTGCACAATTGTTCATGGATGAAACTAGCTTGTCTCAAAATGAATTTAGGACAAATGTGTGATTTACCATGTATATCTTGCCTGGTGGACTGGTTATGGTGGTGGGGTTTGAAACTTTGTTGGAACAGATTGGAAAAACTTCTTTTTAGTGTAGGGTGGGCTTGGAACCTTCGTAACCAAATTCGATTCAATAGCTGGGAATTGATGGATCCATCACGGGCAGCAAAGATTATATCCTCTGTTTTAGAGGAATATATATATCAAAAGCGCATTTCGTCAGGTGTGATATCTAATACGGAATGGGTGCCTCCCTCTTCAAGTTTCTGTGAAAAAAATTAATTGTGACAGTGCGTTGGACCCATTACATAGAAACGGTGGCATTGGACTTGTTATCAGAGATAGTGAAAGAAGGATTCGGCACATAAAGCAGATGGTTCGAGATAATTTATCATCAAATTTATAATTGAAATTTATGCTTTTATTGAAGCTTGGAAGTGGATAGAGAAACTGGATCATGATATAGTTATTATTGAGAGCGATAATTTGTCTATGGTAGAAAGTGCTATTTATGAGTTGAACTCTTATGGTATATCTTTTGATCTATTACGACGATGTGCTCGAGTATTAAATTCTCACTCTGGATGGGTTTGTTCTCATGTTTTTCAAGAAGGCAACTGCCTAACAGATCTAATTGCTAAAAGCTCTCTAAAAGACCTTGTGAGCTTGTTTCAGAGTCTTTCTTGTGTGGTCATTCTTTTCTATTATTGTTTGTGTTCTGGTTATTATTTCCCCGTGTATTTACAATAAAAAAAAACCAATACTAATGAGTGATGTTGCCTTTATTTTTTAGACCTCGCTCCATAACAAGGAATAAGATCCGGTGCTGCGCTTCAATTTGCTGCGCGGTCTAAAACGACGTCGTTTTGTTATTAGCTGACTACTCAATTAAAATTATATAACAAAACAACGTCGTTTTAAATTGAGTAGTCAACAAACAAACAAAACAACATCGTTTGGACCGCGCAACAAATTACAGCGCAGCACCGGATCCAAATCCTCATTAAGATAGCTTTGATCTGCCTTTCCTCACGTGACCAAACATAACAAATCACTATCCAACTATAATGAGCTAGCTATCAAAACATTAACTATGAAACACTACAAAGAACTACGTATCTACAACCCTACAAATAGTCACTAGAATAGATGATTGAGCCATGACAATCAAACACTTCCATCGTTAGTCTCCAAAGCTAACAAGAAAAAAGCACACAAACAAAAGTCATACTCCCTTCACCAATCCCATAATCTTGCAAATCCATTTCTTCAATCCAAATGCCTCAAAGCAAAATTCTCCTCTAATCATCCAGAGCTCAGAAAAGACAAAGACAAACATTGTAGGCCAAAACATGTACTTATAATGCATACCCTCCTCCTCCTCCTCCTTTTCTGTCCACCCAAGCAGCCATCTTTTCCTAGAGCCATGAGGCAACAGTGCCATCCTCGAGAATCTGACGGTATGGATCTCGTTAGTTTGTGTTGAGATTGGAGCTCATTTAGCATTGATGTAGGATAATGAAGTTGAGGTTGAGGGCATTCTCACATGGCGTGCTGATGGGGCTGCAGAGCTTGGGTGAAGCCCAAGACAAGGGAAGGTCCCATTCATCACTCACGCCAGCTCCATTGTTGAGTGGCCAACAGCCTAACCTCATTTAAATGTGAAACTAAAGTCTCTCAGTCTCACTACAACCAGCGAATGCACAACAGTGCTCGGTGTCGAGACAAACTAGCCGCAATAATGCTGATCAAGTTTGGCTACAACCTTCCTCGACCAAAAAACTTTCAACCCAAAATCAAAGAGCAACCTAATGTGAAAAGCAAGCAAGCATAAAATGCGGAATATATGCCAAATGGACATGATTAAAACCGCATGAAGTATGAAAACTTACAACAGAATGCTCGTCACTTTTCCTGATGGCTCGAGAGAAGGACATGGATTGAGCTATCCTACTGTATGTACAGGCCTAGCTAAAACATTGAGCATACAACATAAATTCTGGTTTCTATAGCAATTATTGTCATGAAATAAAAATCTCAAGGCTCGCAAGGATAATGATTAGTTGCTTATAGGATGAGAGAGGAGTCTGAGCTATGAACTACAAAGCTCTATAAGACAAACTGAAAAGGGTTACACAACTTTGGAGAGTGCATGTAGACCATGAAGGAGACCCAAAGGATTGAACCTTTCAATTTGAAGTGGGGATGTCCCTGCCAGCCACAAATAAGGCGTAGGGGACCTTTGCTTTGAGGGCTTTGTTCCCCACCCCTTTTGAGGGTGGTGGGCTATAAAAGGCCAAACTATGAAACCCATTCAAAAGCACACGACTAAGCGAATCTAAGGCTGATCATTAAGAGGAAAGTGAAAGGAGAGTTACTAGTCGTAGTGACACTGACCTTGTCAGGAGATCAGAAATGCCTGGACAGGGTTCCTCATCCTCTTGTGGTGCATGCAAGTTTTTAAGGAGGAAGTGCACGAGTGAGTGTGTCTTTGCTCCTTACTTTAGTTATGATGAGGCTGCCACACATTTTGGGGCGGTGCATAAGGTGTTTGGTGCTAGCAATGTGTCGAAATTGCTTATGCATATTCCAGTGCAGCACAGGACTGAGGCCGCTCTCACCATTTCATATGAGGCCTTCTCACGCATGACTGATCCTGTCTTTGGATGCGTTGCTCACATCTATGCTCTCCATCAACAGGTTTGATTTACTTCCTTCTCCGACTTCCATATCTGGCCTATATTAAGGTAAAACCTACATAAAAATTTTCTAAAGAAATTGGAACTGATATAATTACACATGCAGATTGCTAACCTGCAGGAAGAAATAGAGCTTGTCGGGAGCCAAATGGCTGCAGGCTTCCCATTCACCTTTCCTGTCTCACAACCAACAGCTGATAAGGTCTCGATGAACCCAGCAGCATTTAACCTGCAACAACAAATGGATCATCATCAGCAAGCACAGTATATTACGAATGCAGGCTATGGCAACAGCGCTGCAGATCAGAGCTATATCTATCAGTGTCAACAGCTTCCTTTTGTATGGGGATCAGGTGAAGCTCACTCGGGTAACATCGATAACTACCTGAATGGGGAAATCAACGAGGGGCTGGATCATGAACCCTTGTTGTGTAGCCCGTTGCTCAATAATAACGACAATGTAACGGAGATACCGAACACTGCAGCTTCAGGCTGGTGAAACTTGGAAACATCGTTACTGACTTTCAGCTGACTTGGTCATTCCTGTAATGCAAATTAGTCCCAGATGCTGAACACATAAGTTCAGTTCAGCATTTAGAATAAAAGATTCGCATTTCGTAAGTAACTGAACTTGTAAATATAACAACATAATGGAAAAACAGCCTGGTAATAAACACAAATGAATATACATATGCCTGTACAAAACCAAGCAGCCTGTAAATAAATGCTCATCAGCCCCATGCAAATCACAATGATTTTAGCTCATGTTTAGGAGACTAATCTGAAGTTGGGAATGAGCACTCCGGTGAGTATCACGTACAAGTGTGCTTGACTTGAGCTAAGAGAGCTTGGTTGGTTTATTTGGAAAAAGCATGCAGCACAGTTTTTCAGTGTCGAGTCTAAATTGATAATACCAGTAATGAAGCTCATCATATGAGTTAAGTAGTTCCAACAAACGAAATGGGATTTATGGCAGGCAACGATAATGGTCAGGACCCAGCAACATGGCCAATGCCAGGTTTGTCACACTCGGCAGAACTGGGAGATTATACTTAGATACCCAACCAATGAATACACGGGCAGAGGATTTTCTAGTTACAAAGCTGAACCACTGTCGACAACTTGCTGGTGGATAGCTATTCAATTCTAAGGGCATCCACGATCAAAATAACCAGTAGCTTTTGTGTCATGTCATATATACAATTTTGTATCATGCCACGTAGGATTTATATCATTTTAATTCAATTTTGTTATAAATTTTCGCCCGCATGCCATAATTTTTTTTTTGTATTTTTTCATATTATATTTATTATAATTTTTTGAAAGTTCTTAAAACCAAATTATTTATAATTATGTATTTTTATTATTTTTCAACATTTATAGATGAAAAAATTACTTTAAATTTCTTTATTAAAATAATGATCTTTAATCACGTTTGGAATAATTAAACGCGAATGAAGATCAATCTTTTATCGCGTTTATCATTCCAAACGTGACAACAAAAATAGATCTTTAATCACGTATGGTAGCATGAAATGTGATTAAAGATCAATCTTTTATTTGTAGGATGAAACGTGATGAAAGATTTTTTCACGAACCGTTTTATGCAAACGAAGCTGCTTCATGTCAGAAGCACACAAAGCACCTCATACATCAATTCAAACCGTTTCGTGCTCTGACACGAAACTCTTCAAAAAACTTCAATATGGATGCTCTAATAAATCTCACATGTACTGAAAATCTAACACAACTCCGAAAATGATTATTTGTAAAAGGGGAAAAATCCAAAAGGGACTCTGAACTGCCACCACTTACCCAGTTACGGTTTAAACTATCACGATTTCCAAAAAAAGTGCGATGAAAAAAAGTTGGACTGATTTTCTAAAATAAAATTCATCAATACATTTCAAAACTAATATTATTATAAAATTTAGATTTGTGTGTGAAAATTATGTCATTTGGTTGTCAAAAAACATCATTTTCTTTATATGCGCAAAATGATATAATATATTTTGATAACCAAACGGTGTAATTTTCACACACAAATTTAAATCTTATAATAATATTAATTTAGAAATGCATTGGTGAATTTTATTTTAAAAAATCAGTCCAATTTTTTTTCAGCGCACTTTTTTTGAAAATCGTGATAGGTATAACCATAATTAAATAATTAATGACAGTTCAGGACCCATTTTGAATTTTATCCTTTTGTAAAATAGTCACATCTTTAAACAATATCGTTAATCCTAAAAAAAACCCCACATCAAAATTCGTCCTGCTTAATAACTACTCTCTACCAAATCCAATCTTCCGATACACCCCACAGTCCATGAAAAACAAATGACTTTACTATAGGTGTTCGGTACAGACACTTGCACATTTCATTCTTACATAATGGAGCTACTAGATGAGCGGCGATGTGAATGCCCATGGCCCCCATTCAGATTTAGAGTCCCATGACAAACCCTAACCAGAAATCCAACCATGACAATCCAGCAAAATAAATCCAACATCTGTACAGTACAGTACAGTACCTTCTTGTTCCTCAATTTGATCCACTTACTTCCTTTCAGAACTGATGATCACTATCAACACCTTTGCAAAGAGCAATCCACATAGCCAAAACACTGACAAAAACAGGGATGTTAATACTAATTAAGTTGAGATAATTAAACACACCCATCATTTCGATCCAAAAGTCAGCTAAAGAACTCCATCAGACCATCTCCGGTTCCAGGCCCAATCTAACAAGTAACAACTACTCCTGCATCTATAATCCTAATAAGATGGTGGCTGATGCCGCTGTGAAGTACCCCAAAACATGTCATGATTCATCTGACTGCTCCCGGCCATGACATTTCCATATGATGCATTCATCTGATGCTCGGCATCGGGCCGCCGTGTGCTGCCCATTGGGTCTTTCGATACCTGCATCTCCTCCCCATCTCCGCTCGCATCCTCCTGCTCCTCCAGCGGCAGCCGCTCATAAGTGGCATTGGTGAATGTAGCCACAATCACCATCACCGGCCCCGCCGCTACAAGGGGCCCCGCCACCGTTCCACCCACCACCTGCCCACCTCCACCGCCCACATACACCGTCAGCCCCGACACTCCCGCCGGCGACGGCGCTGGCAGAAACGCACCCGAAAGGGACAAAATTTCAAACCTTCCTTGCAGCGAAATCGCTCCTGCGGCCGAGCTGCCAATCCCTTGCTTGAGAACCACGTTGGTTACTGAACCGGAGCCGCTCAACACGGAAACCCCGTGGTGGCGGCGGTTGGCGAAGGTGGAGATGCTGTCCACGATGTCGCTGCCGCTGCTGATTTCGAGGACGTAGCTCTGGAGGGCGTTCGGACTTTCCTTAGTGATCACAACCGGAGGCTTAGGCTTGTTTTTGGAACCAGGAGGGCGGCCTCTGGGCCTCCGGCCGGAGCGGCTGGGTTCGGAGAGCGCCAAGCTCTGATTCTCGTTCGTCTCCACCTGATCATCGTCGTTAGGGTTGGAATTGTTTGTGTTACTTCCTCCACTGTTGTTGTTGTCCAAATCAACATTCCCGGCCCACCACCGATTCGCCATTGTACTCGTCTTTCTCAGCAAAAAAAAACCCAGATTCAAATCCAACTCAACGAGTATCAAAAATGTTGCGAAGTTCCTAAAACACCGACTGAGATCTGGATTTGGGTTTGAAGAAAGACAGACAGCTGCCCCGCACACCAAACCCTAGAATTGTTAATGGCCAAAACAGAGACTTTAATATATATATAAATGTTGAACCTCGTTGCGCAGAAGTCACGCAAAGGTACTATTCCTGCAGCACAGTGGCATGCTTACACAGAGGTCTGCGAAATCCTAACCATCAATGGAAGGCTCTCAACCGTCGGATCTTCAATCTAGCGCCGACCTAGATGACGAGCTCCATGCTCTCCGATTACACACAAACCACGCGCGTCGCAATCCAAAGGTGGAAGCTATTGTTGTGTGTCCGGTCCGAGTGATACAAATCTGGGGTTTGAATTTGTGTGGGTTTGGGATAGGGATGAGATGAGTTTAATGTTTTATCTTCTTGTTGTGGGTGCCGGGCGGAGTGAGAGAGAAATAAAAAAGAGAGATGATGACGTGTAGGATTGAAGTGCTGTTTAGCTGACGAGGGCGGTAGTCTCAGGCGTACGATAAGGATCTCTTTGAGCTGCAGTAGGAGAGAGAGAGAGAAGGGTGGATTCAACTTGCTTGCTTGAAGCTTGATTCACTGCCACTGGCAGTGAGAGAGAGAGAGAGAGCTGAGTGGGAGTAGCTGGTGAATCGATGAGAGAGAGAGGGTGAACTCGATTTTGATTATTTAATTATTTCTTTGGATGGTTTTGTTGCTGTCTGAAATGAAGCGGTTTTGCTGAGGAAGAGTCGTGGGTTTTGCTCCATCTCTGATTTTCCACACAAAACTTTCAAGCTGCTTTTGGACGTTTCTGCATTCTCCCATCTCCCGTCAGTTCGTGCGGGCTATTATCAACTGTTATCGCGCTCATGGTCAAGCTTCTTTAAAACGACGTCATTTTAGGAAACCTACCGTCACGAACTTCCAAAATCATTGCAGCTATCTGGAGGTGCTGATGTTTGATTTTAAGAAAAAAAACGATTAGTAACCCTTCAAAATTGGGGTTGGTTATTGAATATATTCACATATTTAGATGGGTCAAAAAAGATTAGTAACCCTACAAAATTGGGGGTTGGTCATTGCAGCTAAAGTAGACCTGCATGAATTGAATATGACAGAGTTCGATAAATTATTATAGAGCACAAGATAGAGTATCCGTCGAACCGACGGGTTTGGATCAATCCGGTTCGAGAAAAATTAAAAATCGAACCAAATTACTAATCATCGATTTTTTAAAATTTGAAATCAAAAATTTAAAATCGACCCACTGACATTTAAAACCGAACTGAACCAACACGTTTCAAACCGAACCAAACCAACCGGAACCAAACCGAATCGACCGATTTGAAATCGAACCGAACCAACGGGATCGTACCGAACCGACTGGGACCAAAGCGAACCGACCGGGAGGGTCGCGACACTCTCAATCCTATTCTGTTATATATATACTAGGCAGAGTACCCGTCGAATCGACGGGTTCGATTCGGTTCGATTCGGTTCGTAAAAATTGAATTCTGAATCAAATTATTAGTCATCGGTTTTTTAAAATTTGAAACCGCAATCAAACTATTAACATTTCAAACCGGACCGAACCTACCCGTTTCAAACCGAACAATTTTTTTCAAATCGAACCGAACTGACTGATTTCAAACCGAACCAACCGATTTTGAACCGAACCGGTTCGATTCGGAAGGGGGAGCATAACCGCCGGGAGCGCGACATTCTATAATGTTATTATAGTAGATAGATAAAATGAGATCAGTTTTATACCAATATTAGGAAACAACTATTTCGTTTCACCACGTGTGTCTATTTTACTAATATTTTTACTTCGAAACTTTCCTTGTCATGTAAAAATAAACTTATTCTCTTGAAAATTAATAATATTTAGGCTGTATTTGGTTTAAGAAAAATTTGGTGGAAAATAAGTAGAAACAATTGTAAGAAAATAAGATGACAAGTTTGTAGGAAAATTAGATGAAAAATAGAAAGAAAAACTTCTTTAAAATAAAGAATGTTTTCACATTTTTCTACCGCTTTTCACTCATAACCAAATAAGGGAAAATATGATGGATTCTATAAGAGAGTCCAGTTTTTCTCAAATTTTCATTTTCACCAAATTTTCTTTAAATTAATAGATGGAAAGGAAAATTTGATGGGAAATTTGTAAAACTCAGTGTTTGGTTAGATGGAAAATAGGAGGAAAAGAAAAATAGATTGAAAATTATGCGAAAAATGTGATTCTTACCTCTAACAAATCAATTCCGATTAAATTCAATATATCTGAAATAAATAACTACTTTTTGAACAAATTCAATGTATTTCATCAAATTCAATGTATAAAGTGATGAAAAGTTAAACTTTCCATAATCATGGAAAATGAAATGGATCATAACAATTTTTCTTGACATTTTCCTTTTGAAACCAAACAATGGTAAAATTAGATAGAATTCTTCAATTTTTTTTTTCATTTTCCACCTTTTCTTTTTATTTCTCCAAATTTTACTTAAACGAAACATACCTTAGAGTAAAAAGATGAATAAAAAAAGTTGGCCAGCTATAATTTTAATAAATGATCGTTCCAGTCTGTTCAATGTTATGTTTGATAGCAAGTAGTTAGAGTGGAAATAAAATATAAATACAATAGATGCGCGTGAAGTGAATGTAGTGAGTACAGACGTCATTACGAAAGTGGAAGGAGTATGCGATCTCTGGCTACCGTAAAAAACAATACATATGAGATTGGTATAAGTTCAGAATGATAAATATTGATAAATTTTAATATATTTATGTTTTTCAACTTATTATTAATAATACCGTTTAAACACATGGAATTAATAATTCTAGTATACATGTTTATCCTAATTTCCTACCAAATATATTTGAGATTAATTATTGTATGTAATTTAAAAGTCTCATGGATCAAGATTTAGTAATGTCAAATCAATATACAGACAAAAACACAAAGGTTATGGGTTTATTTTAGGGGAAAAATTCAAAAGGAGTTTTGAACTATCACCACCTACTCAATTGCGGTCAGAACTACCGTGATTTTCAAAAAGAGTGCGATAAAAAAAAATTGGACTGATTTCCTAAAATAAAATTCACCATTACATTCCAAAACAAATATTATTATAAGACTTAGATTTGTGTGTGAAAATTACGTCGCTTGGTTATCAAAAGACGTCGTTTTGTTTATGTGCCCAAAACGATATAATTTATTTTGATAACCAAACGAGGTAATTTTCGCACACAAATCTAAGTCTTATAATAATATTAGTTTTAGACTGTAATGATAAATTTTATTTTAGAAAATCAATCCAATTTTTTTTTCATCGCACCCTTTTTTGAAATCATGATAGTTCTGACCGCAATTAGGTAAGTAGTGATAGTTCAGGGCCCCTTTTGGGTTTTATCCCTTTATTTTAAATAGTCACTTTGACAAATACTCCCTCCGTCTTCTAATACATGTCGTTTAAGGTTAATTTGAGTAGATTAAGATGAAGTAAATGTTAGCGGTTGAATAAATTTAATGAGTTGGTGGTTGATGTTTTTTTCAAAAAATTCGTGCAAAAAGTAAAATTGATAGATTGTTACTGGTGATAAATAATTTTTTTATTGATTATGATAAAGATGTGATTAATGTTTGACATTTTAAGGTAGTTGTTGATATTAAATAAGCATTAAAAATCGCTAAGTGACAAGTAAAAGTCGATAAAAAAATTCGGTTAAGTGACATGTAAAAGTGGACAGAGAAAGTATCTATTACTTTAATATGTATTATTAGTTAATTTCTAATTATGCATGTCTATATGTAGTTAGTAATTGAAAGAAATAATCTAACTTATTTTTGAAAATTATTTTATTGCTGCTTGGCTGCACTCTATTAATATAATATAACCAATAACCAATTAATATGCCCATAACCAATAATTAATTACTAGTTTTTACATCTCTATCTGCAATTACCGAGTTTAACCATTTTGGTTCCCCAACACTTTGGCGTGTTGCTTTATACGGGTGTAAATATGAGTTGAAAGTTAAATATGGATTAAGTATTTCATAATTCAAATTCATTTGTAATAAAATAATTAAATTCAAACTCAATCCAAATTCAAAACAATCAAATCCAATCCAAATTCAAAATTCTTAATTTGGATTGAATTTGGGTCAACCCATTTATTTTCATTAATAAATAATTGAAAAATTGAAAAAAACTAAAGAAATATTTTTTATTTTTATTTTTTAAATTTTATTTTCTTATATTTATTTTTTTATATTTATATTTATTTTTTTTATATTTATAATTCGGATTGTGTTTTACAATTTGGTTCAATCCGAATTCAATTTATTCAACCAAAAACCAACCCAACTCAAAAAATACAATCCAAAACCCAATCTAACTAAAATAATTTACCCCAAATTCAATGTAATTTAATTTATTTGAATTGGATTTTGAATCAATCCAAAACCCTTACACCTCAATTGCTTATTCGATCTCATCCATTAAAACTTGAATAGTTTTTCCATTACATATTATCATGTTATAGCCGCAATGTGTAGGTGTCTCAGTCGGTGAGTTGTTAGGCATTATTGTTATTAATAATGAAAGATGCAATGAACCTATCTATATATACGCAATTGAATTGAGTGAGTGATTTATTTGCATTTTGCAACAAAAGCTGACTGGGGCTTGTTCGCCATCAAGCCAAGTTGCTGCAACATCCACTCTCCTTTATTTATTTATCACTTAATAATTTTTAATATATATTTAATATTAATTATTGATTTAAAATAATAAATATTAATTATTTTATTATCATAATAAATAAATAAAATTATCATTCACTATAATAATTTATCAATTATATTTTTTACACAAAATTTAAAAAATAAAAATAACCACCTATTAATTAAATTTACTTAACCGCTACTATTAATATTTTTTTAATCTATCCAAATTAATCTTAAATTGGAGGGAATAAGTGTTTATATGAGCACGGATAGCATTTATAAATACGTGCTTTCACTAAATAATTCAACTTAAAATAATAAAAAAAATTGAAAATTCTGAAAATATTTTATTTTGCTTCGGAAAAATTCAAGTAAAAATTAAATTAATAAAATTTATATTTTGTATTCAAGTGTTAAAATTTTATATTCTCACTAAATATTGATAAACAGTCAATAGTTGTACATTTTTTATCCATCACAAAAATGTGATTTTTAAGGATAGTATGTTTATTAAATGAGTTGTCATGTTAATCAGATGAGCTATTATGTTTATCATATGCTGTTATATTCATCAGATGAGTTGTTATATTCACCAATGAGCTAACTACTATATTCATCAAATGAGTTGTTATATTTATATGATGCTGCTATGTTTATTAAATGAGATGATATGTTCATCATATGAGCTATTATGTTTATCAAATAAGTTGTTATATTCATCATAAGAGTGATTATATTTATAAAAAAAGTTACTATGTTAATTAGATGGTGTTATATATGTTCATCAGATTAGTTCCTATATTCATTAGATGAATAATTTGTTACAACTTAATAAATATATTTTAATGTATTTAGTTATTTAAAATTTTAAATATATTTTCATGTTTTGAGATTTTTCTTCAAAAAATTTATTTTTTGTGGGGATTTTAAGTTTTTTTCATTATTTGTTTCTGTTTTTATATTATGTGTGCATAATATGAGTGACCCGGAATTCAAAAGTGTAAAATAACATCATTTTGAAATAAACACCCATAAAACGAGAGCACTCATGTAATTATTTGATAGACATTTGCATAATTTAGTTCAAAATTGGACTTTTTCAAAACTATAGATTATTCAAATTTATAATATTCTAAATGTTATAAATATGCTCGTATTCAAAGAATTTTAAAATATTTTTTTATTATCTGATTTGAATAATATATAAAGTCTTAAAATATTTTTTTATTATAATTTTTATCAGTTATCATAAATATTAAGATTAAATATGATGTTTTGACTCTCCCTCTAAATTTTTCTAGTTCCATCATCGTTCCGCAAGTATCAGATGTTTTAAATCATGAGTTGATATTTTTATATATAATTTTTTCTAAATCTACTTTTTTTAGTTGTTTTATTAAAATCGTATCTACTTTATAATTTGTTTTTAATTTTATATTTTTTATAAAAAAACCAAATAGCTTAATACAAATAGGAGATAAAAAAATCACTATTTATTACTATGATTTTGTTTGAAATGATGGTTGTATCTAATCGGTTTTATTTTATTAAAAGTCGATGTTCGAAACAATGATTTTCTTTTTTTTCTTTTTTATCTATATAATTATAATTAATTATTATTTAAAAAAACTACATTCAATAGATAACTGTTGTATCTAACTGCAATTAACAAAACAATATCATTCTGAATATGTCTCTAATCGATGATTATTAATTTTTGGATGCAATAATTGTAAAGATTACGTGTTGATTAGTTAATGATCATGTTTCACACAACATCAATATTGGATATCAAACTAATAATATGGATACATATTTGAGAGTATTGACTTGACCCGCTTTAAATATTATTGTAAAAAAATTTCGTGTTATTATATCGTATAGAAAAAGTACAAAATGAGATATATATTATCGTCGATTTTAAAATTACGGTCATCACTACCCAAATTTAAAATTTCCCATCATTTTGATTTTTTTAGCCTCTTGTGTAATTTTAATTTTCACAACCAACCCCATAAATTACTTTATCTACTTTCATTTCCTCCTTAAATCACTCAGATTTCGTCATTTTTTATGATTTGTTTTTTCTTATCAAACATGGAGACACACAAATTCATCACTGACCAACACATAAATATAAATTTGTTCATAAAAATTTGAGCGTTCGTGGAAGAACATCCACTCGATTGAGGAGGAGAATTAGAGGAGTGTCTGGGACTCCTTAAATCTGGACATTCTGGTGGATGGAGGTTTCATCACATCAGTGAGATCGATCAGACTCCTAAACATTCTTGATGTGATTATATATCAGTGGCGGAACTAGAAATTTTATTTCGGGGCCGGGGTACAAAAAAGTTTTCTTAAACTGAATGAGGTACAAAAATAAAAAATATGATAGCTTAATTGGGGGTACAAAATTTTTTTTAAGCTAGCTAAGGGTACAAAAATAAGAAATTTAATATTTTTAGACTTAATTGGGGTACTAACATTAAAAATATATATTTTTTACACTAAGATGTGAACAGTTTGATCTGAACTCACCCAGTGAAACCGCCACTGCTATGCATCATCTCCTCCCTGTCCAAGATGCTTACTAAATCACCTCCAAACTCATACCTGACCACCGTTGAAACTAAAACTCATGAAGAACAAGACTTCACCGAATACTCAGACCCGCCCGCTCACTCCAGCACCTCACTTCATTGATTCACATCTTCTAGAAGCTTGAAAAGGCTCTTTAAAACCAGCAATCATCTTTCTAATTCTAAATCTCAAAATACAACTTCCTCGTAACGGAGAAGGTCATCACCAATTTCAATTACGACACAATTGAATCCAAACTCCCGAAAGAAAAGATATAAGACTTTACTCCACCATATTGCGCTTTTAAATTGAAGAGCTGAGACTTCTCTCTCATTTCACAATAGCTTTCTTCACCAAATGCAACTACTATCACGATTTGCTTCGCTTTTTATAAAATATTTTTCTATCAATTCTCAACCGCATTTCAGTTCCTCCTAGTTTTCAATATATATATTCTTTAACAATCCATGATAGTATCTTATTGATCTTTTAAAAATGTTGGAGTTGTTGAAGTTTTTTTGAATATAGCTATGATGTTACCTTCCTATCCATCAAAATGAATCCCTAATGAGTGGTGTTTATTGTTTTTGAGCGAAAGCTTACCTAGCTTCTTTCATATTTTTAGGTCCTTGCAGATTTTGTAAGAGATTTCCTTTAGACAACCTGTTTATTTTTTCTTGTTAAGATAGATGTAAGTTTCTCATTGGTTTCCAATGAAAATGAATCAACCGATTTCTCGTCTTCATTTTCATATTCATCTTCTTAATTAATTAGGAGGTTCATTGAAGACTTACAATATATATGTCTTCCTAACTTCAGTATATGTCTTTGAGACATTGAATAGTGCCAAAGCAATCCATTACTTTAGAGCATGTGTCAAGAATCTTAGAGTCGATATCTTCACCTTTATAATAAGCAATTTGCTCTTCTTTTTTCTATTGATTGCTTTTCAGTAAATCTCTAATTTTTAAATTTTTTTAATGAATTTTCTTGGTTCAAATTTTTATGGCGTGCGAAGTCAATTGATGGGTTTCAGAAATCTGTCCTACCGGCGGCAATATATCACCACCACCACAACTTTCTCCGACAATTACTAATTCTTTTTCACTTCCTTGATGAAACACAACTTGTTCTTCTTTCTCATATTTGATTACAAGAAAATTATCAAACAATTCGTCCATGACAAATAGCTGAAATTATTTCTCCCCTACATTTATAAATTCTCTTTTATGAGATCCATAAGTTTCAACGGTAAACTTATTTTACTAACATCTAAACATTGAGTTGTCAGATTTTCCAGTTTGACGAGAATTGACCATATAATTTGACAATTTTTATGAAGTTAATGTCATCCCAAGTATCAAAAGAGAGAGATCGAATATGCTAATCCAAGTAGTTCTTATTTTGAATGTTATCCCATCTTCTAAATTGTTAAACCATGTATCTAGTCTAGATCGGTGTTGCTTGAGAGTTTCTAACATTTTCTCAAGTGCTTCGAAGCGAATAATGATGCTGCAGCTTCAGTCACTATAGCTTTATTATTCGCAATACCCCATCTTTCCATTTCTTCAAACTACCGAAGCGAAATCAATATTTTTATGTAAGTGTCTTATTGCACATCTGTGACACTAGCAAATAATATTTGGTATTTCTTAGAGGAGGAATTTGAGAGCCTCTTGGTTTAATTTTTTTGTCATGGTGTACTTTTACCAAAAAATAAATAAATTAATTAATACTAAATGAAGATTTGTTCATTGATATTCTTCTAGAAACCCAAAAGTTAGTCAAATGTTGAGAGATTGTTTCACAAAAATCAGTTGGAGCTGCAGTTTCACTTAACCTTGGTAACAACCTTTGACCACTGGTTTCTCACCTGGGTGCGCTATCTGTTTATCATCATCACTTTATGAGGAGTATGAGCACCCAGTGATCCACGAGTGCATCAAAGCTGCCGACACTTGGAGTTCAGCATCATATTATGTGACTTTGGGCTGGCTAGTTAAGCTCTGACAACATGGGTCTGATCTGTGTACAATCGGAGTTGCATGCGGGGATTCTAGGTTACCTGGCACCAGAACTGGCTGGGACAGGCAGGCCTATAACAAGCTCCGGTGTGTTTGCATTAAGGGCTCGGTTGCTGGAGGTGGTGTGCGGGCTAAGACCGATTCATCCCAAGGCAGTGAAGGAGGAAGTGGTGAGTGTTTTGAAATTGGGGGCGATGTGTTCGAGCAAGGCAGAATGCAGCCTCGAGAAAATAAGAGATATTTGTTATTGCCAATCAGCTTTGGATCGGTCATGTATGTTGATGAGAGTTTAAAACATAAGTGTTGAATTTTAAATGATGTATGAGATATTGAATTGTGTTGTAATTTACATTAATAATAAGAAAATCAAATTATTTCTGATTTCTAATTATTACATGATTTATTATTGAATATCTTAATATATTATAATTTTATTTTTTTAATATTTTAAAATATATATATAAAATACCAATAAAACTCAAAATTATTTAAGAACATATTATTTATTTATTTATTTATGTAGAGTTCAAACATAATAGAATTACATGTTTACCATTGTTTACCGTATAAAATGTATGAATTACAACGTATAAAATATATGAATTACAACGTTCAATACATTTTATTAGCATTCATGTCTCCTTCAATGGATAACATGTTTACCATGGTTTACAATTTGCATGTACCAAGAGATAGCCGATTTATCATTATTATTTACATTTGCAAGTACTAATGTTCCATCTAATAACGAACATAATCCTACATCTAGCTATGAAAAATATATCGCATGTTAATTTATCTTTTGAAAAGAAAACTTATAAATTTTATTACAATTTGGAAAAGCAATGGAGATGCATACAAAAATTTGATACAATAAGACAAATATAGTAAAATCGATTGAAAATTCATCATAAATAAGAGAATTGGCTATAGAAAAGAGACTGCGTCAGAAAGAAGAGAAAAAAAAATGATTCAGATATCATGTTTGATTAAACAAGACAAAAGCAAATTCCACACATATCAAGCTTCTTCGTTTTCAAAAAATACTACTAGCGGATCTGGTACTGCTTGTTCCGGTCTGGTGGCCGGTAGGAGGACCTCAAAGACTTTGGCAGATTTGGCCTTATAAAATTCCACTCTCATTTTGGTGCACTTGTATGAAAAGAGCAGAACGCGTAAACTCGAGGCATTTTGCCTCTTCAGTTGCTACGATTAAAGAACCCTGGGGCTGTCTTCCAGGTCAAGATGCGTTTGGGCTGTCGAAAGCGAACCATCACATTTGAGCCTCTCGCTTTCATCCATGGCCATTAGGCCTGAAGATCCTTTTCCCGAATGAATTGATTCACTGATGACTTCCATGAAGGGGCAAAAGTGTTAGCGTTGCCTTCACTTCATCCATTCAAATCTCTTTATGCCTAAAGTGTTTGGAGGTTCTGTAGCAGCTCAGAACAGAACCAGTCTTTCTGTGGAACAAAATAATTTTCAGCAAAGTGCCCAGGATTGTTCCTGATGAGGACCCATATGCTCGTATATTCACCTTTCACATATGCTCACTTTCAACCTCCATAAATGCAATGATTCAAAACTAGTCCTGATTGCAAGCTGAGAGGCAGAAAACATAAAAAAAATGGGCATTTTAGGAACCGTAGATTACCTGAAGGATGTTCTTCGAGGAGCCAAGAAACCCAAGAAGCTCAAACAGTTCAAAACTGCTGCGTTCAAGATCAGGATGGACTGTGATGGGTGCGTCAGGAGAGCCAAGAACACCCTTCAGAAAATGAAAGGTAAATAAAACACTGCCTCAACACAAATCCATAGCCAATCTCTTCAGCTGTGTAATGAACCTTGTCAGATGTCAACCATGAATCCAGGGGTCAAGTCTGTGGACATTGATCGGAAGCTGCAGAAGGTAACCGTAAGTGGGTACATTGAGGGACCTAAGTTGCTGAAGAGATTCACCGACAAAACAAAGATGAGGGCACAGATATGGCCTTATGTGCCTTTCCAAACTGTGCCTGATCCTCACACGTCTTTGGCTTATGACAAGAAGGCGCCTCCTAACCACGTCAAGCGAGCTGACCCTTCTGCTACAACCAAGGAAACTACTCTGGATCCTCAATTTCTTACCATGTTCAGTGATGATAACACAAATGCTTGCACCATAATGTAACTCTGTCTCATTTCACACAGTAATATTCAAATAGTAAAAATAGGACCCTGCCACAATATTTGGCACCATTTACATACTTCCAAATTTAATGGGTCACCAAATCCATAAAATAAACTATTTTCCCTGCGTTATTCGATTGTGATGAAGAAAAGAAATTCGATTTCAAAATGAACCCAATAGCATGAGATAAACCACAATATATAAGCCTCCCTACTGGGAAATGAGATTAGCAACATCATCTTTGTGGTCCATCGTTCTTGAGAAGATTTCCGGATCATCGAAACCTGCACTCCAATCGGCAGGCTTAAGTTTAAAAAAGAATTGAACTTAATTAACCATCTCTCAAGAACAATCATACTTACCATCACCTAGCATTCCGAAATCATCTGTTGCAAGATCTGAATAATATGAGTCACCTGAGGGTGCTCCAACTGTGACCCAATCTGCAACTGTACACTGGTTTCCATCCAAGCCTATTTCCGATGGTGAAACCCAATCTTGAACAAGCCTAAAGTATTCAGCTGACAGGGCATCTTGGTCCTTCTCAGCGCTGTTAATGAGATAATTAGAGGTCAATCAGTAAGAAAAGCAACAAGCAATGTTTCAAATCGTGTGACATCATTTGAGTATTTTTAACTTACCGTTGCGCTAATCGCAGATTGTAGGAAACAAAAACAAGGTCATTTATTCGCTGTTGCTCTATAGTGTTCAAGGTGCTTTGTAACTGATCAAAAGGAACTAGAGAACGCCTACAGCCAGTTAAGCTGCATGTTTGACTGAGAATCCGAAGGGCCAGACATGCCAGATTTGGACAGCCTCCTCCATACGTTGACCACCATTCAGCTTACCGGATAGAATAATGACACACCATCAGCACAAATACGTGAAGAATACTTAGCCCAATCAATTAAGAAAACTCATAAATTCGAATAACACAATTCAAAGAGACAGTAATTGGTGAAATAACATACTAAAAGGATGTGAGATTAGATGATTACCAGGAAGCAGAGAGTCTCTTGCTCGTATTGCCAACTTCCTGCCGAGGTCCCCAGCAGCATTCTGGTAAGACATTAACTCCTTCATGATCTGATCCTGGATTTTTATGTCCCCTACCAATTTTTCTATACAGTCATACATCTTAGACCTGATATCATTGTGAACATCGCCAGTCAAGCTATAGAAGAATTTGGGGTTAAGATAGAAGCCTGCAGCAAGAAGTGGGTTTTGCCATTGACTTCCCCAGCCATGGTCTATAATGTTCCAATAAACCGAATACTCATCTCTGTCCCCACATTGTTTCTTTATTGCCTCTTTCGCTCGATAAATTCCTGCGTGAACATACGCCATAGCAGGCCTTTCTTCACTACCAACAATTCTCAGGAGTCTTAGGAATGGTTCTGTCAAGGAGATAACATGGGCACAGGAGGACCAAAATGTCTCATCCATAACCAGGTCTAAAATAGTCAATCCCACTGAACTCTTAGAAAATGGAAATTGCATCCATTCTTGTGAAGTAAACATGGACTCCAAATTGGGTTTCAGATCAACCAAACGTTTTACGGAAGCAAAGTTTGTCTCGATTGCAGAACACCCAGTAGCAACTAAACTACGCCCTCCAGTGTGCCTTTTCATCAAATTCAAAACCACACTGTTGTTATAAACAAACCTAGTTATAGATTTAGCTTTCTCAAGCACTGCATTTATCCATTCTAATTTCCCAAATTCATCAAGAATATATTCTATGCACCGAGCAGCACATGTATTCAACAGAATATTAGGGTATTCTTCAGATAATAATTTTCCAGCAGCAATGTACCGCTCATCGCCATTGCTTATCACTTGCACAATATTTCCAGCTCCGACCTCTTCCACTACTTCTTTAATCAATTCACAAAGGGTTGCAGCAGAATTTAAAATATCAGTCACGTCAACAGCCTTCAAAAACATTGTTCTTTCAGAACTATACAGAAGAAAGTTAATGAAGATTGTACTCTGACCAAAACTCCATTGATCTAGCAAAATAGAACATCCAGTCCTTCCAAGTATTCCCATTATTCTGTCATTCTCCGTCTTCACTTGATCAAGTGAACTTTTCAGAACCCATCCACGTAAATCATTATAAGACGGTGCGACAATTCCTGGCCCTTGTGAAGCGACAACATCAATCATTTGTTGAAAATAAATGGAGTTAACTGCACTTGGCGGTAGCCCTACATCATAGAAAAACTTCCCGATAGCCATATCAACTTGACTTATCGACCTTTTTGGGCCGGTTAAATATCGAGCGTTGTTATCATTTGCACCCACAACAGGACTCGCAAACGAGCTACCAACACTTCCTCTCCTCTTCTTATCACCTATCCTTTCCACACTTATCTCCTCTTTATCGCCCAAGAACACAGGGCTGGTTTTATATTCAAATGTAATTGGAACTTGAAGCATTTGCACATTCTCATTTGCACCACCCACATCGTACTCATTCCCAAACACCTCATTCTCATGCAAATTCTCACCCAGGTTAAAACCATTCCCATTAACCCTCGTTTTTGGCACTTTCCGCCTTTTCCTCTTCCCCGACTCGCCACCCAAACTTTGCTGCATCAAGAGGCTGACTTCAGTAGGGGAACAAGGACAGGTTGAGGCATTAGTCCTCTGACCAGCAAGATGTTCTTTCATTCTATGAATGCCTCCTCCCTTAAACAACTTGCCACAGTATATACACTTGAGCTGCACTTTATCTCCAGCCTTAAACATCTGACAATGCTTCCACGCTGGGTCGCGCTTATGCTTAGTGAGTGGCGTAGGCTCCATCTCAGCATCCATCGCCTACAAAAACCCAGTACCACCACACACCAAATGGCTATCATCATCGTCTCCAGAACAACACTACACCTCCAAATCAATTCGAACAAAAAACTCGAACTTCATACGTTACAAAGTGAAACTACAAGAAGCCCACTTATAAAAAAACCCATCAAAGGTCGATTAATTTCACAGAAGAAAGCCGAGGTGATTAAAAACTTACTAGTGGCTGGACCTGCTGGCGTAATTTTACAGAACCCGAGTGGATGAATGGGGGAGCGAGCGAAGATGGAGCGAGCGAGCGAGCGAAATTGGGGTTAATCGCAAGCAGACCGCAGACGGATTGGACGAACCAATTTGAGGAAGCGAATTGGGAAATTTGATACAATCGGGTTAAGAGGCGGTCAAACCCTAATTGATGAGATTTCTACCGGATGTTCAGGTTGCCAGTAGCATGCTCGAGCGGACCGTAATCGATTTTTTTTGTTTATTTTTTCTCATTTTATGATTTCTATTTTTGCAAATGCATTTTATTATTTATTTTCGGGCATATATGGTACAAAATCTGAAAGAAATTGTATGAAAATGCTGCTTATCACTTAGGATTAATTCATTCTTTTCTCATTTTTTATGTTACAATTAATTTATTATGAATTAAGTGACAGTTTATATAAAATATGATTATGTTTATTTTGAACTTTATTTTGAAATTAATTAAATATAATAAATTAGATGGTAAATATCCGCAAATATTCATATTCAGTAGGAATGAATGCAAAATTTATAGGTAATAAATCTCTTTATATTACACAATATCCAAATCTCTGTATATATCGTTTTTATTTTTTGGGAAAAGTACAAAAACAGTGTATGTACTACCAATTTTTGCAAATTGACAGGCATTACTATCCCAATTTGCAATTATGAGGAAAATTTCATTTCGGGTCACTTGTGTAATTAAGTAATTTTCAATTCTCCCCACTAAATATTTTATGTAATTGCAAATCAACCCTAATTAACCTACACTCATGGCAGCTGCCAAAGCCAATGCAGATAGGGTTGCAAGGTACAAGGCAAAACAAAAAGCTTCTAAAGTGGCAAATGGGAGTGTGCGGCAGATGGAATTGTTAGTGAGGAGATGTAGGTTAGTTAGGGTTGATTTGCAATTACATAAAATATTTAGAGGGGAGAATTGAAAATTACTTAATTACACAAGTGACCCGAAATGAAATTTTCCTCATAATTGCAAATTGAGATAGTAATGCCTGTCAATTTGCAAAAGTTGGTAGTACATACACTGTTTTTGTACTTTTCCCTTATTTTTATGCAAAAGATAAAAGAATATATGATAGAATTGGAGGCTCGCACGCAGGAATATCGTCGGGTAGGCATGGGACGGTGACGGCCCATGCTAGATTCCTTTTTTAGAGAGAGCTCCCAATTAATTTAGTTCATCCTGGCCAAGCCCATTTTTCTTCGTAAGCAATTTGAAAAAGCACTCATTACTCTGATGATTTGGTTTGATCTGTCTCTTTGTTAATAAGATTATGTCCAGTGTTATTAATAAGCTGATCCGTCTCTTTGTTAATAAGATTATGTCCAGTGTTATTAATAAGCTCATTAATGTACGCGAACAATATTAGATGAAATAAGTTGATTATTCATTGCATTTTTTACTTATTTTACAATAATAACTTCTACTGGTGGTGCTGGTGTGACATCCTCTGATGCTGATACTTTGACTAGTGACGTAGAGAAGCCTGTAGCTGCCTGAGGTGTAGCAAGAGCTACTGTAAGTGCTTGGAGTAAATGTGACTCATGTTAATGTATTTCAACACAACATGTGAATGGTGCAACATCGGGAGATTTATAGGCTTCTAGAGTTAGATTGTATTTTTTGAACAATTTACTAGTCGAAACTTTAAACAATGTTCTAACCACGTGAAGATGTGGCTTGTAGCTATGAATCGATTTTTAGTGGTGGTCGAATCCATCCATCTACGCCCAACCTATCTGTCTTTATTTAATTTACTCCAACCAGAGAAGACGCCATACATTTTTCATCGTCCAATCACTAACCACCGACTTCCTCGATGAAAATAAGAATAAATGGAGCGAGTTCGGAGACGGTGGATGCATCGACAAAAACTCCAATCTGGCGTGCACGCATGGGCGGATGCACATGCAATTTAGGGGGTCAATTGACCCCTCTTAATTTTTAATTTGATCCCTAACTTATACATTGATACGGCCTTTTTACAAAAAAAAAAAAAGAAAGTAAATTAATTTGACCCACTATATTATAAATTGTATATCTTTGATCTTAAATCTAGTGTAATTAAATCATATATAATTATTCTCCCAAATATATATAAACAAATCCAAATGAATTAGTTTCAATACGTTTATATGTCTTTTAATTTAATATTTTTTCTTGACCCCTCTACACAAGTATGCTGGATCTGCCACTGCGTCCACGTCACTCCCCATCCGCCCCTCGAAACTCCCCCAACTAACGGTTCCCCTCATCTCAAAATCATAACCGGGCTCAATTTTGAAAACGCCGCGTCCGATAGACTCGATCCGTACGTTCCTCAAATTAAGCCGTTGCTTGAAACACGATACAAAACGAGGTCAACCGCCATTTCAAAACATGGTTGGCTCTCAAGCCCCAACCACCATTTCAATACAAACCTGACTTTCATCCAACACCGGTTTCAAACTGG
>NQLW01000100.1:777612-789297 GCA_002312845.1 Kalanchoe fedtschenkoi
CGAGTAAGTATTTTAAAGCACTCCACTCGACCGAGTGAAGAATTTGATATTGGTTTTACTAAGCCAAGTAGAGCATTTAGTGCATCGTCTACTCGGTTGAGCAGAGGAAATACACTTCATCTTACTCGATCACGTACAAATTACTCGACAGGGTAAGCATATCCTTCATTATTTCACTCGGTCAAGTAAAGAGTTACAAGAAGCATTGAATGGAGGATTCCTGGAGAAAATCCCCCTCTATTCAGTGGCCATCATTCAAGTACGATTCAATGATTTAATAGAGCCTTCTTGGAGCCTTCATTATTCCTTGCACCCAATCCCACCGGTATAAACAGAGCCTTCCATTGCACAAGAGAAAAAATTCATCTGAGATTCAAGAATAAGGAAGAGCTAGAATGTTTCTCTCTATATTTCTCTTCATATTTGTCTAACTTTGTGAAGAATTTCGTGGCTCCTAACCATGCCATGAGCGAGTAATCTCCTCATGTTCTGATAGATCTACATATCCTAGAGTATTGTACTCTAACACTATTCATATTTATTTCAGAAAATTATTTCCTTATTACTTATGGCATAGAGTCTTTTTATTTGCATGTTAGCATGTCTTGTCTTAGGATTAACATGCTATTATAATTAAATATAGAATATGCGTTATAGAAGAACTTAGGCTCTATAACCCATCATGGTCATGCTCTTAGCCAAGACAGGTAAGAATCATTAGCAGTTAAGAGCATGACATGATTGTAGTCGACAAAGTTGATAATGGAAGGCGATAATCAGAGATTGTCAAGAAAGTCAAGCGATATTATCAAGTCGGAATCGTCATGGTCCTTTATCATATGGGCATATAGCCAACAGAAGTGAGAGGCAGAGCTGTTTCGATGTTAAGATAGATGTAATCATTAAAGACCGATAACCAAAGATGAGAATCAGACATTACCAAGAAGGGATGATGTGACCCCAACAATGCTTTTACACCTATCCGGGAAATTAAGTATCTCACACTTCTTACCGATATTGCGGGATGAATCAACACTGAAAAAGATTGTAGACGATAACCGCATTAAGGAAAGTTCTATAACTGGATATAGACTTGAGAAGTTTGAGTGAGATAACTTACGTGAATAGATATCTTGACATAGTAAGTAAAAAACTTTGTAGAGTTCATCATTGGTTGACAACCTCTGATACTCATCGATTGTCAAGTTATCAACTAAAATTGGGTCATACTCTTAACCATTCTCAATTCTCTCATTTGTTCGCTAAGAGCATATCCACAAAGGGTGGTAGGGCCTGAGTTCTTAAATTACTCATATTATATGCTCAACTATATGAACATGTTAATCGTAAGAGAAGAAATGCTACCATGTAAGTAAAAGAGACTACATGACAATTGTAACAAGAAAATAACTTTATAACCGAAACATGATAAAGATATGAGGATAATACCCCTAGGATCTGAAGATCCGTAGGAAAAGGAGAGGACTGCTCACTCATGGCTTGGTTGGAAGCCATGAATTCTTTTATAAAAACTACAAGAGTATTGAGAAAATATAGAGAAAGATGTTCCTTCCTGTCTTGCTTCTTTAGTGCTTCAAAGTGTCTTGTATGTGAAGTAGAAAACTCCTTTTATAGTGGTAGAATATGAGGGAAAATCAATGTATAAAGGGAAAGAGAGGATGGTTTCCTCATAAATCCTCCAGTCAGTGTTTCTCTCAATACCTTATTTGGACTGAGCATGTCATGAACGATTTCTTTACCCGATTGAGTGAAGTTACTCGGACCAAGTGAAACCAAGGCAAACTCAATATCTTATTTGATTCATCATCTCTCCAAAGGAGGTTAGTGAATTCTTAAATTAAGACAACATTTGGTCGCAGGTCCATGACCTTTCCCGCCAATGTGTTGTCCTAATCTTGAATCTGACACTCCCACACACCGGATTCCATCTTGAAGCATCTCTCAGGCCGCACTTGGGGCCTGTCTAGCAGTCGAATTTCAACATTTTGGCTACTTATTTACAGCCACCACTTGGGTTCAAGTGTTGTCTTGTCTATCCGCCATACTACAACAACAAGACCTCGATCGAGATAAGCTTCAATTGGAGCTCGCAAACCTGCAAGGCCAATAGACCGGTGACAGGGGGAGTCTTTCCTAAACTGTATCGCTTCTATATTGAACATCTATCGTACGTCTAATGTCAATTTTTACTTGGCCTATATTTGATCCTTCTTGTTCATCACGTTCTATGTCTCATTTGGAATACTCTATATTTAAGATAATATTTTAAAACATTCTCCTCGTCATGTTTTAAAAGAACAAAGAATATCTTCTACGTTTCTCCAAGTTTTCTTTTTTCTACCAACTCTGATACCAATTGTTAACGAAAGAGGCATCTCCTTTTACCAGACACACACAGCAAAACGAAAATATGACACATTCACCAAACAAATGCACCAACACACAATAATATAAATATATAAATTGACAAAAAATGTACGACATTTTTAATGTGTTCGGCTGGTAATAAAACCTACGTTCATGAATCTGGACTATTTATCTATATTTATCACAAGAATTGCTACTTTACACTCATCACTTTCAACAATCCTCACAACACTCTTCAATGCTTTATTGGCGGGTCTACGAGTGAAGGCTATCTCCAATCAACACTTTGGCACATAAAAAGCCGTTACCAAAATATATAGCTTTTCTCTAATAAAAAATCTATAAAAACACCACAACATCAAGAAGAATTTCAGATTCTCATAGATAGCTCTTTCACCCAATCTCTCAAGTTGTTTTTAATAGAACATTTTGTCTACAAGAATAACTACAAAATCAAATATGATTTTTCATCCCACAAAAACAGTAATTCAGCAACTTACTTAAAATATGATTCTGATTCGAATCCCCTTTACAACATCCTATTTATATGAGTATTAATATTAAATCAAGTAGGATTTATCATCCTGCTACAACTAATAATTTAATAACATACGTTTAAATAAGATTTCTGAATATAATCAACTTTTATTTCAATTGGTTTTTTTTAATCTCATTTTCATAATAAGAAATCTATCCATCTTTCTAATAGAATATTCAAACCGATCTCATTAGGAACATGTTCATTCAAAGGGAGAGGGAGATGGCTGCAAGGAATCGAGAATGATGCATTGTTGATCGAGATGATCTTTTCTGCAACAACTTGGTTCTGTCATTGGTGAGGAAAAGATGCGGGATTTAGCAAAAATAATTAATTAAACTATTTATTAATTAAAAATAATTGATTAAGATAATGTGGTTTCAAAAAGTGTTTTTAATTGAAAAATAATTTACTAAAAATTAATAAGATGTGGGAACAAGATGATGCGGGAGTATGTTTATTGATTATATCGAGATCTCATATTATATTTTTATCTAAAAATAAACTATTTTTAACTCATACATTATTTTATTTTATTATCAGTTCAATTTTATGTACACCTTCTGCGTAATTTTCAAATAAACATGACCAGTAATATTACCATAATTTTGTAGATAATTACAATAATAAATAATACTGACAGTAGTATCTAAAATACCTGCTAACCAGCTTAGGAATATATTCAATTCAACGGTCAAAAGCACGTTAAACTGATTTGTAGTTAGTGGCGGAGCCAGAATTGTTTTTTCGGGAGGGAAAATTACATAATTAAAAATTTAAGTTGAATTTGAGGGAGAAAAATTAAAAATTTCTTGAAATTATACATATAAATTTATATTTATATATATAATTTTTTTACCATAAATAAAAAAATTTTAGGTGAAATTCGAAAGGACGGCTGCCCCATCAACCACGGGTGGATCCGCCTTTGTCTCTAGTGATTTGATATGGTCATATACTTGGACTTTTGCTAATTTGAAAAAAATAATATAAATTAAAGTACAAAAACGTAAATCATTGATTTTGAATTATAAGGGACGCGTTTGGTTTGAGAGATAGGACGTGGCATTTTGTGCAGGCTGAACAGTTTTTGAGTTATCGTCATTTGTATTTAATAAAAATAGTTACAGTCCGTCCTTAGTCTGAAGCATGATATGTTTAATGTCAAATCACATCAATACTCATCGAACTTTTATATGTTTTCATATTTATGTTATATTATTCCTATTTAAAATTGAACTGAGCTGTGTTGTACGTCACTGTAAACATGAATTGAACTAAAATGAGTAGCTTAAAAATAATTAAATATTTTTTATTACAAGAAATTTTTTGAATTACAATCAACACATATATAACGATCATACTTTCGAATAGATCACACAAGACACCTCACCGAATATAGAACCATCAACACTCACACATACTCTCACGCATGAGAGAGACAAAAATAATATTATTAAAACTTCATGTAGAGGAGAAGAAAGGATATCCAACTACTAAGATTAGAACTTCCGACCTTGAAATTGGAACACCTACACCTAAACCAGTAGATCGCTACCTTAGTGTCAAAAATAATTGAGATTGGGAAGAGCAGACCCACACATTTGAATTTGCTTTATCAATTCACGTTGTCATTCCGAGCTGGATTATTTGTATTGACCATGAAATATGAATGCACAAGGGCATTTGTATGAAAATTTGTCATGTCATGTGAGATTTTGTCACGTTAACTTAATTTTTTTTTTATAAATCTCTCATTAACATTGAAACAAATCTTACATAAATAAATAGTTAAAATTTAATTTAAATAATTAATTATAACTAAAAATGATGTTTTTAAATTTAAAGCGCCGTGTAAAGTAAACTTATTTAATTTAAAAAAATCCTAGACTATATACGGCGCTTATTACTTTAAAACGTCGTATAAAGTCCAGACCAATAATAACATACGATTACAAGTGCTGAGCGCTGTATAAAATCTTGAAAAACAAATGCTTTAATTAAAAATATTATATATTGTCAATATACGAACCATTTTGTATCAAACTATCACAAACTAAGTTTTACTAAAAGTGATTCATGAGTTACACAAACTTTTTCATGAATTTTTAGTTAAATTAGAGATACCCAAGTATATGTGTTTTGTTTGAAGAAACGTGGGGGAGGGACCAATCCTCTCTGTTCCGCACAAAGATGGGAACATGTTGATTGTCCAACTGGTGCTTGTCTTGTGTCGTGTGTGAGTTTGAGCGCACCCAAAGCTTTATGGGCTCGTCCAATCATTACACGTCCGTCATATACCCACTCAATCCCAAGATATATAATACATTAACATTTTTCACTTTTAATTTTTTTTAGAATTTAACCTGTAAAATTATATTCTATTTGTATGCTTACGAAATTGATTCATAACTCAGTACCCATGTTCATGTGTGGATTTAAAACTCTAGTTTAAAATATGATTATCTATTTTGTTTTGCTCTTTTGGAAACATGTATCATGGAGTGTAACAATTAGCTCACTGCAAATATGTGTGTGGCTTGTAGGGGCAGTATTTCGAGGAGGATGACAAATGACAAGCAACGAGTTCTGTCTTTTTGTCCCAAACGATCATGCAACATGTCAAAATTGGGTGCACCAATTGAAGAAAATGAGGACACTTCTCGATTTGAATGCTGACCTAACCAGAACTTGTTCCTTTTTTATCCTTATGTTTTTCATATCCTTGGCGCGTGTATTCAAAAAAATTGATTCAGCTCACCACATTTATTTTCCAAGTTACTAGACAAGCCTGAAAGAATATATTTAAGGATTACTTGCTTGTTTTTATTCTTACCACATCAAATTATATGAATATGTTCTCTCTTTTTTTCTTAATCAACAACGATTGTTGGCTGTTTGATTTGTTGAAATGTTTATGCATGTTATAAGTATATTCAAATAGGAAAGCTTTCCGAGAGGATGATTGCTGCCGAGTTAAGCAGAACTGAAAGAGAATAGAGCTGAAAAAGGAAGGATGTGAAAGGAAAGAATGGGAAACAAAAGAAAAGTATTCAATATCTGTTCGTTTTTCATTACTACTTTGAATGTTTATATATTGTAGCCTTTATACACACCTTGTAATAACTTAACATGTTCTATTTCTCCCCACACGTATGGTAATTGTCTAACTATGCTAATTCAGTGACACTTGAGAGATATTTACTAGTGTGAAACACTTTCCACTAGGATGAGGAATGTTGCGGATAAAGGTGTTGGCCTAATGGTATTGGGTGCTATCTAACAACCTCAAGATCCTGGGTTCAAACTCTGTTGGTACTACATTTACGCTTAGATACGCTGGAAGTGCGCGTGAGCTGGCCCGCAGTGAATATGGGCGTACACTATCAAGGTGGAGGGGGTGTCCGGCCCCTGGCTACCAAGAGGGAAGTGGGGAACCAATATTGATCCATTTTTTAAAAAATAAAAAAATAAAAAAAATAATATGAAAGAAAAAAAATGAGGAATGTTACTAATCCACTCGCGTGTGTGAGACAACACGTCTTCTCGGGTGAGACTTTCTACAGAGTAAATTTTTTCTTCTTCATGGTGTGTATTCTCCTTTGAAACATTACCCACACCCCTAAGACGTGTCATACATTTAAAGATTACTTGTTTATTTTCTGGGTGTCATTATTACCACGTAAAATCATATAAATCTATACTCTCTCTATTTTTGTAATCAACAATAATGATTGCTGATTGTTTGATTTGTTGAAATGTATATGCATGTCATAAGTATATTCGAATATAAAAGTTTTTCGAGAGGATGATTGTTGTTGAACTAAGCAGAACTGAAAGAGAATAAATCTGAGAATGGAAGGATGTAACAGGAAAGAATGGGAAACTGAAGAAATATTTAATATTTATTTTTCCTTTCATTATTACTTTAAATATTTTTATAGAGTAACATATCTGGTAGCCTTTCTACACACTATGTAATAACTTAACATGTTTTATTTCTCCCCTCACATACAATAATTATCTCACTATGCTAATTAAGTGACACTTATTACTGAATTGTGGGATATTTACTTGTGTGGCACTTCCCACTGGAATGAGGGATATTTACTAATCCATTTGCATGTGTGAGATGACACTTCTTTTTTCGGGTGAGACTGTCTACATAGTAGATTTATTCTTCTGCATGATGTGTATTCTCCTCTCAAACATTACCAGTTTAAGACGTGTCATACATTTGAAAACTACTAGTTTATTTTATGAGTGTCATTCTTACCACATAAAACCATATAAATTTGTTCTCTCTCTGTTTTATAATCAACAATGATTTTTGATTGTTTGATTTGTTGAAATGTATATGCATGTTATAAGTATATTCGAATAGGAAAACTTTCCGAGAGAATGATTGTTGCTCAACTAAGCAGAACTGAAAGGGAACAAACCTGAGAATGGAAGGATCTAACAAGAAAGAATGGAAAACAAAAGAAAAGTATTTAATAATTGTTTTTCCTTTCATTACTACTTTTAATGTTTATATAGAGTAACATATCAGGTAGTCTATCTACACACCCTGTAACAACTTAACATGTTTTATTTCTCCCCTCAAATACAGTAATTATCTCACAATGCTAATTCATTGACACTTCACTAGATTATGAGATATTTACTTGTGTGACTGACTATTCCCACTGGGATGGGGGTTATTTACGAATTCACTTACGTGTGTGAGACGACACTTCTTTTCAGATGAGACTATCTACGTAGTAGATTTCTTCTTGTCCATGGTGTGTATTCTTCACTCAAACGTTACCCCTTAAGATGTGTCAGACGTTTATAGATTACTTGCTTGTTTTCTGGGTGTCATTCTTACATATCAAGCCATATAAATTTGTTCTCTCTGTTTTTTAAAATCAACAATGATTATTGGCCATATTATTTGTTGACATGCATATGCGCATTATAATTAATTATATTTGAAATGGAGGCTTTTCGAGAATAGTTGTTGCAGAACTAAGCAGAGCTGAGAGGGAACAAAGTTGAGAATGTAAGGAAGTAATAGAAAAGAATAGGAAACAAAAGAAAAGTATTCAATATTTGTTCGTCTTTTCATTATTAATTTGAATATTTATGTAGAGTAAAACATCTGATAGCCTTTCTACACATTCTTAAAAAATTTAACAAGTCATATTTCTTCCCTCACATACTATAACTATCTCACTATGCTAACTCAGTGACACTTTTCACTAGATTGAGGGATATTTACTTGTGTGACATTTTTCACTATGTTGAAGGATACATACTAATCCAATTACGTGTGAGATGACACTTCTTCTCGGGTGAGACTATCTACAGAGTAGATTTTTTTTGTCATGGTGTGCATTCTTCTCTAAAACATTACCCTACCCAATAAGACGTTTCAGACATTTGAAAATTACATGCTTGTTTTATGAGTGTCATTCTTACCACATCAAATCATATAAATATGTTTACTCTCCGTTTTCGTAATCAACAATAATAATTGGTTGTTTGTTTTGTTGACATGTATATGCATATTATAAGGATATTTGAACAAAAAAAAGTTTTCTGAGAGGATGGTTGTTGTCGATCTAAGCATAACCGAAAGGGAACAGAGCTGAAAATGGAAGGATGTAACAAAAAAATGAGAAACAAAAGAAAATCATTCAACATTTGTGTATCCTTTAATTATTAATTTGAATGTTTATATAGAGTAACATATCTGGTAGCTTTTCTACACACCCTGTAACAACTTAACCGGTTCTGGATTATCAGTTATCGTGACTAGTCAAGCCTTTTTGGTGGTTGACAATGCCTAAATTGGCCCGAAGAGGTTGGACCTTGACGACTCCGATCAAGCCGCCAAAAATAGGCAAACGGAGGAGATGAATGAGTCAGGACGAATTGACTCAGCCTTACTCAGTCTATGTTGACTTGGTTTCGAACCGGTGACATGACTAACTAGGATGACTCGGTCAACTCGGACTGAGTTGACTTGGACGCACCTAGACAATTTTTAGTTTAAGGTTCATTACCAAATGAAAAATTCCTGAAAATTCATTTTTTAGTTATGATACATTTGTCATTAATTGTTGAAAACATTATATTTTTCTTTATGATTTTTTAGATTTTCTAGATCCAATCACAGAAAAAAAACAGTATCACATACAAACTGTACAAATTAATTGAGCAAATTGCTCTAATACCACTGTTAGGAATCACCCGCACAAAATATAATTTTGGATTTCCAAACCATGCAACAAAAATCGGACCTGAAATGGCACAAATTATTTTTATGGCTTTTGCGGTAATTTGAATTACCAGATACAAATCTGAATCCGAATTAACTGTTTATTAGTTTAAGAGATCTCAATCTGAATCCATACATGAGTTTGGATATGAATTGAGAAATTCATATCAAATAGAAATGAAAAGAAAAGTAATCGATATCACCTTCAATTATTCTTCATTGCCCGGCAGTCGTGATGTGCTTCTAATGGTATCCACTCACGTGTGTTGGATTCTGTACTTGTATGGAGTACTAGCTCACCGAGAAACTCTAACCCTGTCTCACTCATGCGTTCTTGTTATCGAATAACAAGATTGTGACATCACATGAAAAAAGAAGTATGGAGCTTCTATTTATAGCGAGAATTATGAGCTTTTATTTTAAGCTTCGGCACGCGGGTCAAGCCCATCAGCTCAGTTACTTGGTCTGCGTGGTGAGTATTATCCATAAGTCATACTCATAGGTGTAACCGTTCTGGTTTATTCAAATCAGATGTAGATTGAACTGGATCATATCTGGACTGAATCTTATTTACACTTTACTCAACTCAATATTCGTCATTCTGTCATGTATGACTCTTTAGTTTTATTCTTAATTAATCAGGGTTTAAAGTTCATTGATCATAAGCGGTCTCTAGTATAACACTACGATCCCTAATTGAGAATAAATTAATTTTTAAGACAAACAAAACCTTAATCAATACAAATTAATCAAATAATTTAATGAACAAACACTAACAATATTACCGAAAATGATCTCCTAAAATATGCTTTTGCGCAGGTGGCAGGGAGCGGGAGCTTCTACATTTATTTTTGTTGAAAGGACTTCGTTTCATCTTGCGGGTGGAAAGAAGAATTTACTTTGCGACTGCTCGTCTACGTCGTTTTGCCAGTTGTTCTTCTCTTCCCTCATTTTTTTTATCTAAACAATAAAGATGATCAATTCCTATGTAATGAGTAGAAAATCAATAACAAAGATCTGAATTCAACTACGTCGATTAAATCTCATATCTTCTTTTTAGTCAAAGCAGCTTGTGACCAAAGTGCTGTGGGATGGTTCCATCATGCAAGGGGTCTTGTGCCGGCAACTATTCTTGCATGACATGAAAGTACAAGAACAGCTTGATCGATAAAGCTCAAAACATAAACTCATCATGGGTGAGATATGATGGTAAAAAAGGTGAGGGGTGAATTTGATAATTACTACGATCAGAATTCAAATTCCTAATGATCAGATATCTGCGTTATAATTTATATTTTTTAAATTTTTTTTAAAAAAATGGTCCAGAATTTCTCATTAAGTCTTTTTCTTTACATTATTTGATTAGATGCTTCCAAAACTGACTCCTTACTCGTAGACGGCCATATGCTCGACTCCTCTCATTATTAACTAGAGTTAGGCCTTGTTTTGTTACACTTATTGAGCTTTATTAAGATGTGATCTCTTATTATATTAAGCATTCAGTGAACCGATTATTTATTCTTTTTCTCTTAATGAATGTTTGGAAAGTCTGAATGATTTGTTACTAATTTTATATTTGAATCATTCAGAGGCAATATCTATGCAATTATTATAATTATCTCTTTATTTTTTTCATATCTTTCTGAAATCAATTATGCCCAGATTGTACTTCAATTAGAATCACAACAATGCCGACTACAGCTAGTTTCTTCAATACGAATATCACATCCTTCATAAATAAATAATATTTTTGTAACATGATTATAAATTTTATTTTTATGTTAAAATTATAATTATAATTTAATTTTATATTAATAAATCATTATATATTAAAATACTTAAAAAATAAATTACCAAATGAAAATAAATCATAGCAATCAGATGTGGTTTGACTAGTGATCTGACCATTTAGATTCTCATACAACATTCAACATTCAACTCTTAATTTTACAGAACGACACCTCAGTAAATGTTCCGCGCATAATTAGATCTGCATGAAATCAAACCCACATAATACTAATACATAAACATTATTAACGAGGTAAAATGTAGGTGTGTAATGATTCGATTCGTTTCAGTTTTTAATAAAAATTTAAATTGAATCGTTTGCTATTGGTTTGAAAATTTTAAAATCGACCTGAACTGATAGCTTCAAAAACCCAATTGAATCAAATCATATGGTTCGATTCGGTTTTTTCATGAATTTTATTTACTAATTAGGATACTTCTATATAAATAAAAATGTAGAAGTGCTAATTTATATTACATATTCAATTAAATTTATATTTGATCTAAAATATAGTGATATAGTTTGGTTCGGTTTGATAAAATAGAAAATTGAACTATTAGCTATCAGTTTTTCAAAAATTAAAACCGTATCTGAACCACTGACACTCCAAACCAAACCAAATTTATTAATCGGTTTGGTTTAATTCAATTTATCGATTACTGGTTTTTTTTTACACTCTGAGTAAAATGTTTCCTGACGTCTGTT
>NQLW01000100.1:791334-848204 GCA_002312845.1 Kalanchoe fedtschenkoi
TTTCAGATGAGACTATCTATGTAGTATATTTCTTCTTGTCCATGGTGTGTATTCTTCACTCAAACATTACCCCTTAAGATGTGTAAGACGTTTATAGATTACTTACTTGTTTTTTGGGTGTCATTCTTACATATCAAGTCATATAAATTTGTTCTCTATTTTTTAAAATCAACAATGATTGTTGTCCATATTATTTGTTGACATGCATATTCATGTTATAATTAATTATATTTGAAATGGAGGCTTTTCGAGAATAGTTGTTGTAGAACTAAGCAGAGCTGAAAGGGAACAAAGTTGAGAATGTAAGGAAGTAACATAAAAGAATAGGAAATAGAAGAAAAATATTCAATATTTGTTCGTATTTTCATTATTAATTCATATATTTATGTAGAGTAAAACATCTGATAGCCTTTCTACACATCCTTAAAAAATTTAACAAGTTATATTTCTCCCCTCACATATTATAACTATCTCACTATGCTAACTCAGTGACACTTCTCACTAGATTGAGGGATATTTACTTGTGTGACACTTTTCACTATGTTGAGGGATACATATTAATCTAATTATGTGTGTGAGATGACACTTCTTCTCGGGTGAGACTGTCTATAGAGTAGATTTTTTCTTTTTCATGGTGTGCGTTCTTCTCTGAAATATTACCCTACCCCCTAAGACGTTTCAGACATTTGAAAATTACATGCTTGTTTTATGAGTGTCATTCTTACCACATCAAATCATATAGATATGTTTACCCTCTGTTTTCCTAATCAACAATAATAATTGGCTGTTTGTTTTGTTGGCATGTATATGCATATTATAAGGATAATTGAACAAAAAAGGTTTTCCGAGTGGATGGTTGTTGTTGATCTAAGCATAACTGAAAGGGAACAGAGTTGAAAATGGAAGGATGTAACAAAAAAATGAGAAACAAAAGAAAATCATTCAATATTTATGTATCCTTTAATTATTAATTTGAATAGTTATATAGAGTAGCATATCTGGAAGTCTTTCTACACACCCTGTAACAATTTAATTGGTTCTGGCTAATCAGTTATCGTGACTAGTCAAGCCTTTTTGGTGGTTGACAATGCCTAAATTGGCCTGAAGAGGTTGGACCTTGACGACTCTGATGAAGCCGCCAAAAATAGGCAAACGGAGGAGATGAATGAGTCAGGACGAGGTGACTCAGGCTTACTTAGTCAATGTTGACTTGATTTCGAACCGGTGACATGACTAACTAGGATGACTTGGTCAACTCAGATTGAGTTGACTTGGACGCACCTAGACAATTTTTAGTTTAAGGTTCATTACCGAATGAAAAATTTCTGAAAATTCATTTTTTAGTTATGATACATTTGTCATTAACTATTGAAAAACATTATATTTTTCTTTATGATTTGTTAGATTTTCTGGATCCAATCACAAAAAAAAAAAACCCGTATCACATACAAACTGTACAAATTAATTTAGCAAGTTGCTCTTATCCTAATGTTAGGAATCACCCGCACAAAATGTAATTTTGGATTTCCCAACCATGCTACAAAAATCGGACCTGAAACGCCACAAAATTATTTTCATGGCTTTTGCGGTAATTTGAATTACTAGATACAAATTGGGATCGAATTAACTGTTTTTTAGTTTAAGAGATCTCAATCTGAATCCAAACATGAGTTTGGATATGAATTGAGAAACTCATATCAAATAGAAATGAAAAGAAAAGTAATCGATATCACCTTTAATTATTCTTCATTGCCTCGTTACGTAAGCTCGACAGTCGTGATGTGCCTCTAATGGTATCCACTCACGTGTGTTAGATTATGTACCTGAATGGGAGTACAAGCTCACCGAGAAACTCTAACCCTCTCTCACTCATGCGTTCTTGTTATCGAATAACAAAATTGTGACATCACATGAAAACAGAAGCATCGAGCTTCTATTTATAACGAGAATTGTGAGCTTTTAAGCTTCGGCACGCGGGTCAAGCCCATCAACTCAGTTACTTGGTCTGCGTGGTGAGTACTATCCATTAGTCATACTCATAGGTGTAACCGTTCTGGTTTATTCGAATCAGATGTAGATTGAACTGGATCATATTTGGACTGAATCTTATTTACACTTTACTCAACTCAATATTCGTCATTCGGTTATGTATGACTCTTCAGTTTTATTCTTAATTAATCAGGGTCTAAAGTTCATTGATCATAAGCGGCCTCTAATATAACACTGCGATCCCTAATTAAGAATAAATTAATTTTTAGGGCAAACAAAATCTTAATCAAATAATTTAATGGACAAACACTAATAATTATTACCTAAAGTGATCTCCTAAAATATGCTTTTGCGCAGCTGGTAGGGAGCGGGAGCTTCTACATTTATTTTTGTTGAAACGATTTCGTTTTACCTTGCGGGCGGGAAGAAGAATTTACTTTGCTGACTGCTCGTCGACGTCGTTTTGCCAGTTGTTCTTCTCTTCCCTCATTTTTTTTATCTAAACAATAAAGATGATTAATTCCTATGTAATGAATAGAAAATCAATAACAAAGATCTGAAATCAACTACGTCGATTAAATCTCATATCTTCTTTTTAGTCAAAGCAGCTTGTGACCAAAGTGTTGTGGGATGGTTCCATCATGCAAGGGATCTTGTGCCGGCAACTATCCTTGCATGACATGAAAGTACAAGAACAGCTCAATTGATAAAGCTCAAAACACAAAAGTCATCATGGGTATGATATGGTCATAAAAAAAGTGAAAAAAAAGTGAATGAGGGGTGAATCTGACACTTACTATGATCAGAATTCAAATTTTTAATGATCGTATGTGTGCGTTATAATTTATATTTTTTTTTAAAAAAATGGCCCAAAGTTTCTCATTAAGTTTTTTCCTTACATTATTTGATTAAATGCTTCCAAAACTGACTCCTTACTCATTGACGGCCATGCTCGACTCCTCTCATTATTAACATGAGTTAGTAAATGTTCCGCGCATTATTGGATCTGCATGAAATCAAACCCACATAGTACATAGACATTATTAACGTAGTAAAATGTAGGTGTGTAATAATTCGATTCGTTTCAGTTTTTTAATAAAAATTTAAATTGAATCGTGGCAATCAGTTTGAAATTTTTAAAATCAAACTGAACTGAGAGCTTCAAAAACCCAATCGAATCAAATCATATGATTCGATTTGATTCGATTTATTTTTTTCATGAATTTTATTTACTAATTTATTTGCTACTTAATAGATTTTTTATATAAATAAAAATACAGAAGTACTAATTTATATTATATATTCAATTAAATTTATATATGATCTAAAATGTAGTGAAATAGTTTGGTTCGGTTTGATAAAATAGAAAATCGAACCATTAGCTATCAGTTTTTCAAAAATTAAAACCGTATCTGAACCACTGACACTCCGGACCAAACCGAATCTATTAATCGGTTTCATATAATTCAGTTAATCTTTTACTGATTTTTATTTACACTCTGAGTAAAATGCTTCCTGAGGCCTGCATTTTTTTTTGTATTTTTAAGGAGCATAGAGTAAATCAAAAAATATTTAATGAAGTGGAGTTTAAGAATTTCTGTACAAAAGTCTCACTCGATGACTCCAAAATACTTGAAGAAATTTTATATGTTCCACCTAAAAACCATGTAAGCTGAAGGTGTACAAAAATAAAGTAATGATGCTAAAAATAATATTCAAACTTCTATTAGATCTTGAGCTAAAAAGAAAGACCTCAATTACTTTAGTTTTGATTTTTTGTATTCAGATTTTGGGACGTATTTTGTGTATTTACATTTTATTTAAAAAGTATATTAAAAAAGTCAAACTCTCCGGTAGCAAGGAATGTAAGATAAAACTTTTTAAGAATCATTCTTGAATGGACATGATTCATCACTATGAATATTTATCATGTATTATTTTAATTTTTAATACAACATATCCACGGTTCATGTGATGGTCCCAAAAAATCAATTGAGTATCACCATCAGCTTTTGAAAAATTGCATGCAAAAAACTCGTCAATATATTAGGCACCCATCATTAAATAAAGGTCACTAGCGTATATACTCACTTGTAACAGTAGCTAGCTTCTTTATTCATTTAACTCTTAAAATGTCACATTTGTTATCTGTATTCATACAACTTGGTTGGTATCACTTAATTAAGATATGACTAATCTTACGTCCGTATTTATTGTCTTTCACTGGTTATTTCGGAGCTTTTAGAATTACGCATCAGTTGGGTCAAGAGGAAGGGAATGCAATGCAACTCTACATTATAATCATTATCGCTAGAGTCAAGCTCTACTAAAAACACTTGAAAACTCAGACAGCAGTGCCATTTTTTAACGATTAATGAACTCCAAAACCCAATATTTGTACGTCGCATGTGAGAACTCAGTGTTTTGTGGGTAGATAGATTTATGCACCAAAGGTGTAACATTAACATATATCGTTTGTGAATGCATGTCATGTTATGAGGAGAAGATGCACGCACTTATTTGTTAGTTTTGAGGGTATTGTGAATGTGCCCAGTAGTCAATAATAATACTCATGGAGCTACATGATAAAATGGGACTGTTATGAGAAGGGCTCTTACTGAATTTTGTTAAGAGCAAGGCTGCTAACAGCTGTGGACGAGGAGCATGCTGGAAGCTAAGTAAAAACCACGAGGAAGGTTCACCAAAAGAGCCAGCCAAGTAATTGGTTAAAGTGGCCAGAAAGTTACGAATATCACGCTTCCTCACTTGATCAACCTTCCTCTAAAGATTCTCTGGTTGCTTTCATGCATTCAATTTGAATATTCAATCACACCCGTTGTTTAACCCCATCTCTATCTGCTTATTCTCAAACTAGACTGCACTCTCATCACGTCCACCACCGCCCTTAACTTCTATCTATCCTCAGCTCAAAGTTATCTATATATTGTGACATTCATTCACAATATGTAAGTCACTAGCCACTTCCATTACCTTTTTGTTCCATTCGAATTCATATCTATCTCTCTACTACTTCCAGCTCCATGGATGGAAGCAATATGCTCGAGCAAGAGAGCAGCACGAATACGATGAGGTTGAACAGGGAGAATTAAGCAGCAACTATTATTGATGCCATCGCAGCTGTTCACATCATCCATGGTGAGAGCAGCAGCTTCCACAAGAACGAGCTTTCGCTGAAGATGCAGGCAGAGGGCTTGTTGGAGAGGAGGGTTCATATGGCCGCCACAGTCATACGCATGTAGCTTCTGCAGAAGAGAATTCAAGTCTGCCCAAGCATTGGGCGGCCACCTGAACGTTCACAGAAGGGATAGAGCTAGACTCAAGCAGGCGGCTCTTAGCCCACCCACCGAAACTGAAGCAGCAGACTTATCGTTGCTCCAAAAAACGATGGCGTCAATTGGTAGTAGTGAATAGTGGCGAATGCACGCCGAATTCAGGGGTCAATGACCCATTGAAATTTTTTTACCATAAAAAATATTGAAGTAATTATATTAAATAATTCTGGCTACGTAGCATACCCTCGGATCCCAGAATTGAAACTGTTATAGAAATTAAATTCGGACAGAAACAAAATTCAGTTAACTATCCAAACCATTTGAAGTCTGGATCTGGACCTCGTCTCTTGCGCCAGCATCAATTGACTCTCGAGCGGCTCATCTCTCGAGCGATGCGATGATGCCCCCTGTTTCCCTTGCGGCACCTCTCTACACTTCCTCTCTCGTAGCTATTACTTAGGGTATGAGGATAGAAAGTAGGAACTAACTTAGAAAAAATTTAAGTTTCAGCCCAAATACAATTTAGCCCATATCTTATGCTCATATAAAATGTTCTAAGCCCAGTTCGCCATAAATTGTATTTGTAACATGAGTAATTTCAAATAATATGTAACAAATATTAAATAAATTTAAATTCCTCCAATTAAAGTCTAATTATTTATTCTTTTTTACTATTTTTAAATAAAAATTAAAGAAATCAATTTAGATTGTAGGAGTTTAGTTTCACTAAAAAAATCCAGGTATTTAGTTTTTATCACTTTTTAAAAAAAAATTATCTTGAAAAGTTTTGAAATTGTCATTGATTTAACTAGTGTTAATGACAATAGTTGAAAAGACAGAATATTATAAAAATCAATTGCATAGTAGCATTGGATATAAGTAGATGATTGATTTTTTACTTAAAAGATATTTTCAAATGAAGTTCTAATGATATTATTTATGATCAATTTCAATATATGAAAACTTTTCTATGTACCAATTTATATTATTATATTATTCTTAATAAATTTTTGTTTTGATCCCACTGATTTATTTTCCTAGATCGGCCACTGGTAGTGAAGACTTTTCAAAGGCTGTTGAATATGCTGGAGATCATTTGATGAACAAGGAGAGACCATTTGTGTTGAAGAGTAGTAGTGCTACTGGGGTCGATCAAGAAAATGAACATGCTGTGAGCACCAAGCTGTGCATGGGCTTGAGCTTTGATGAGGTTGCCAAGTGCAAGAGGCTTAATCAAGTCAGCTGGTAGCTTCATTTTGGTTGAGCCATGCATGTCTGGCAATGGTTCAGTCATCATCATCACCATTAGATCACCATTATGATAGACTCGATAAAATTCAGAGCAAAATGTGTGCTTAATGGAAGAGTTTGATCTGGAACTGAGGCTTGGTTTACATCGTCTAAGCTGATGAACGACGAATCTGACAAATAACAAGGTGCTAGCTTCGGACAGAAGTTATAGCTAGCATCATCGATCAACAGGTCAGTTTTTAATCAAGGTTGTTGAAAGAGACAATTAGAAGTCAGCTTTTATTTTGACCAGAAGAGATTTCAACAGAGAAAACTAAGCTGCTCATCGGCATGATATTAATATTCAATCATTTGCATTATTACATTTCAGTATGCAATCTTCATATATTCTGTCGCACCAGCAAATATCCACAAACCAGCAAACACTAAGACGTACATAGTTCATTAATGAACTCCATCAACTAATAGATGATGAGGTTAAAGCCTTGAATAACAAATAATTAGAAGTTAATTTGCGTGTCATGAGGAGGTTAATTGGAATTTTGAAGAGTTGGAGGTTGATGCATAGATTAAAGCTAGTCTTTTCACATCTTATGAAAGTTTTGAATGTCATCTTTTTGTAACTCGCTAAGAGTCACATATTACTTGTAAATAGTGTAAACCAACTCTTGTAAACATAATCATGGCAAGAGTAGCAACTGTCTTATTTACAATTCTCATTTTCCTTATACTTGGGCCAGAGCAGCAGGGTTATTTTTCAAAGGAGTCCATCAACTAGTTTCAACCTCTGTGGTTACCATATTCGTCTACTTACCTAATCAAGTTCTCATTTCTTATGGAGAACATTATGATTATTGAAGGAGTTAAATGAATACATTGTTTGTGTCTCAAAATTTGTGGGAAGTCATAGAAAAAGATCATTTGGAGCCTCTAAAAAAGATGGAACCTTTTCAGGTTCAAAATATGAACAAAATGAGTATGTCGAAATGTTAGGAGGTATGTGAATGGTCTTCGATATCTCCATTAAGGTTTGAGTAAGTTCATATATCTTCATATTTTTTCAAATTAAAAAGATTAAAAAAGCTTGGAGTATTTTGAAATGGAAATTTCAAGGAAATAAACAATCACTTTCATGAGACTTCTAACTCTTTAGAGCGAATTTGGTAATCTTAAAATAGAGGATAGACAATCATCAAAAGTCATTTGCTTGAGTTTATGAAAATTTAAGCCATAGTAGTCATGGAGATAAAATTGAAGACAAAAAGACAAACCTGAAGATCTTAAGAAGTTTATTACCAAAGATTAATCCAGTGTTCGATCATCAATGAATCCAATAGACTTGTCAAAATTTTATTTTTTGAACGTATGGGTTTACATGAGAAGAGGAGCAACAGGACATCATCAAATCAGCCACAAAGCCATCAGTGGTGGTGGCCGAGTGGTCAGGTGGCAGTCTGTCATTCTTGTGGTCTCCGGTTCAAATCTCATTGGTGGTTGGATGCGTAATTTTTTTTAAAAAAATAAAATAAAAAAAGTTAGCCCCTAAACAATCTAAAACAAATATTTTGGACAAAGTCATTGACAATCAATCTTATTTATCTTTCATACGCACTTACCTTCTCATGCATCAACTCTTTTTAAGAATAATCAATGGATATGAATGAGAAATGAGCATGTCTTACCGGTTATACACACACTATCTACCCCTTGCCAAACTCAGAAATAGGTGTATACCCAAACTCTGATTTTGCTCTACGTCAATAGGATATCAAAAGGTGGATTAGGACACAAGCTCATATTCAGAGGAGATTGACAGTTTAAAATTTGGATTTTGTGATAATACAAGCTTTACCGAAAATTCTATCAATCGGTCACTAATATTGCGCCATTTAAAAAAATAATTTTAAGGGCATTAACTCATAGACAATAGTCAAACCAAATCATGCAAAGACAAAATTATTAAGGATTACCTCAATCCAAGCGTCAACAAGATCTAGCAAGATTTTTCAAATATCTCCAAAGTTTCAAACCAATTTATCTGAATAAATCATAAAAATTCATCAGAATAATTATGAAATCAAATCACTTGAATGAAGTGCTTGACATCTAGCAAAGTTCAGATTTGTTGAAAATATTTTAGATTATCATGTTGTGAGATTTGACTCAAAGAAAAAGAAAAATGTCAAAATAATGAAAAGACTAAAGAATCTATTAACATTTTTTGAAAATGCGGGTGCAACTACCTTTTTTTACAATTCTCGAGCTGCTTTAGTTTTGGGCCGTTTTTAAAATAAATTATTTTCAATCAAGTCCTTATTTAGTTTAAACTAATTACCAATTCACCTCTCAACAAAACTAACCTAACCCAAATTTAAAATTACTAACTCATTCCAGAGCCACATTGAGAAAGAAGAGACGGATTTCTTTCAACAAAATTTTATCAAGACTTCAACAGCAATTGCAAATGACATATTCACTGATGTACCTTGGGAGAATCCCTTCAATTTTTAGGAGCAAATTGATCCTTTACAACCAACCGTTGTTGCCCATCAAGAGAACCACTTGTTCCCATTTCAGTGAGCAAGAACGTCATGGCATGTCCTAGCTATCCATGCATTGTCTTGCAAAGATCCTTAAAGTTCACAAAGACAGTCTTCTTAGTTCCTTCTGGGAGAATATGTAGTAGTGGTCTCATGACTTTCCGACACCTTATCTCCAGTAAGAACTGGATTGTTTCTTTCGACAGAGAAACACGACAAACCAACCCAATCTTATCGATGGAGTGATGCTTCACTTTCATATAGGCCCGATAAAATTCACAGACATGCGAAATTGGGGGAAGTGTTTTGCTTTTGGAAGATTTAATGAGCCTTATGAACTGGGCACTTTTACCTCGGCAGTGTTATGATAATTTTATAAAAATTTCATGTTTACGAGAATGTGGGAGTGTATAAAAATTTATGCGTCAAAGGGCACAACCTATTTCAATAGGTGGAGGAGATGATGATACAGTCCGCGGTGACCATGTCGCCGGCGGAGTTCGAGAGCGGATGATGAGCACAACCTGTCGAACTGTCTCTTCTTCCTCGGATGTGAATAGTGTGCCTCTAGGATGTGTTAGTAATTATTTTAAAGAATTGTGAAGGAGTGAATTAATAATTAGATTAAACTAAATTAAAGAATTGATTGAAAACGATTTATTTACAAAATGATTTCTAATTTAAATGAGTTTTAGAACTGAGGAATTTGATAGCGGAGCTCGCATTTTTTTTTAATTGCGATAGTTTGCACCCCTTTATAGTTTTTCCTAACATTAAAATTAACTCTATTAAAAACTAACTGATTATTTTCACACCCACACTAAAAAATCAATTGGACCCACATAGTTCATAAACATAAATCATACTAAATGCTAATAACAAGGATACGGAGAACTTGTAAATCTCAATCTGGCCAAACTAGTCTCCTTAACAAGTGCACTGACTCATCATGCCGCGCGCGCGATGCCTTCTTTCTTGCATGCAGCTTCACTTGATTACTCCCCTGAGCTTCAATAATTAAGGCACGCATGCGACAAGTTAAAAATCTACATGTGGTTGCCTCTGAAATCCCAAAAAGTTAACGCGTTCCTGCAAAAATCCCTCCACGACTTTGTCGTAGTGTTAAGTAGGAGTGTAAACAAAAATCAATGAATTGGATCAAACGGAAGCGAACTGATAAGTTTGGTTCAGTTTGAAATGTTAATGGTTCGGTTATAGTTTCAAATTTTGAAAAACAGACGACTAATGGTTTGGTTTGGTTTTAATTTTTTCCAAACAGAACCGATCCAAACCGAAAAAATTAGGATTTTATATGAAAATTCTCATATTTGGTAATTAAATTAGTCAATAAAGTTTATAAAAAAAAATAACCGAACCAAATCGAACTATGTGGTTTGATTTGGTTAGAGTTTTTAAAACTAGCGGTTTGGTTCGGTATTAAATTTCTCAAACCGATTACTAACGGTTTGATTTGATTTTTTATTAAAAATCATACCGAATCGAATCGTTACATCCCTAGTGTTATGGACTCAAAGAAATTTAATATTAGTGGATGACCATAATAAGACTCAAAACAACTCAAAATGGAATGGTGTCTACTCCAAAGCAAGTCAAGTATCAAGTACCAGTGGAGAATGATGGTGCAGCGGATTGAGCTCTGGATTTCTCTGATTGGTTGTGTTGTTCCCCAAACTCCTCAAGGTTCTCCTTAGCTGGACGTATCTCTAGATGAAGGGCTAAATCCCTATGATACACCCAAGCTAGTTAATCAGCTCTTAAGCCTCTAATAGGTCTCATCCCTTTGAATAATGGCTAGTTTAAATAAGTCGGAGGGAGCATCTCGTGATCTTCCTTTGGTTGCATAGGCAGTGCTCCAATACTATTGAGGATATGAGTAACTGCACCTCCACATGCAAGAGTTCTGGGTAGGACTGTTAATCGGTTCGGTTTTGAACCGAACCGAACCGAATTAAAAATATAATTATATTATTCAGTTTTTTATTTTCAAAATAAAAATCGAACCAATTTGTAGCGGTTTGGTTTTAGTTTGAATTGATTTTTTCGGTCCGATCGAAGATTGAAAAACAAATTAAATTTTTTGTTTACTCATAATAAATTTATAAAAAATAGAGAATGTAAATATTTTTGTTATTTGTTATACAATGATTTATTAATAGCGTAATAACCAATTTTGACATTTAAATAGAAATTAAGTAACTAAAAATAATAAATAAATCCATATTAATTTATCATTATTTTAATAATTTGGCTTTCGGTTCGATTGAAAATTTTATTACCAAAACCTATAACTGAATCGTAATAATTTTAATGTTTCGGTTCGGTTTGAAAACAGAACTATTAACTATCAAAACTGAACTTTTTTGAACTGAATTGAATTGGTTTGGTTTGATTTTTGATTTTAACCAAACAATGAACAGTCCTAGGTCCGGGTTTACAGTGACTGGTCTTGAAATGTAAGCACATATAGTGGGCAAACTCAGATACTCTACCTTGGATACAACACAAGAGGAAGAGCAATTTTAGACACTAGATCTTTTCTCTCTACTTGTATCAAACTAGAATTGTGCCTCATGTGACCTTCTGTATGTAGAAGAGGGTGGGCTCCTTCAAGTATGTAGTTGGAGTCACACTCGGTTTGAACATATATATAAGATTAGTGTTGATCTCTCCCCAGAATGCATGTAACTCACTAATAGGTAAGTTCTCTACCCTTACTACGTCGCCAATTGGTAGGCGAAACATCTTCCTTATTCGAGCAAGGGAGAGTGTGACTGTCATACCTTCCACAATGAACTTTAAGTGTAAAGTCCTTTTCCAATCACATAGGTATATGTGGCTAAGAACTCCACTGTGATATGAGGATCTGTGTGGGAGCTGAAGTCAAGCATGTGAGACCATCTTATAAAATTTGATAACTCTCAAACTTGTTTTACAAGAAGTCCTGAGTTGAGCAGGAAAACCCTCTCAACATAGAGGTCTTCCTTACAACTTATTGATGTGCTACTCTACGATTAGCTTTTTTGGTGTCGTCTGGTTTGAGTTGAGGAATGTTTTGAGGTCTGCTTCCTAAGCCACATGCTCGCAATCTTCGTAGCACAGTGTTTGCGTGCGGTGACTGCAAACTAGGGTTCTTTAAATCGAGTGTCGATGGTTGCGTAGGTGCCTTTGGCTACCTACTGCATTTGGCAACTAGCATATTGATGTGAGGGGAGTATGTCGCGATGTTTGTGGCAGCGACAGTGAGTGGTGCGGCAGTGGTGCAAGGTTTGACCGCTCGCGTGTGGTGGGTTCTCCTGTGTTGCACGCTCACTCTCAATTTTATCCTGTTGCTGGTCAAATTGAGTTCAATGCGTGACTGACCGTTTAACCTAAATCTATCACCGCGCACGCATCACTCATGCGAGGCTCTTCATCATTCGCGCAGGAATTAATTCCTTGACCGAGTGCTGACCAGGATGGTTAAGTGCATGGTGCCTCCCTGCCTTGCGCTCAGTTACCTGCCCTACATCATAAATTATCTACACAATCTCACAGTTGGACTTGACATTATTATTGGGTTAGACTAGATTGAGAAAAATAAAAAAACAACTAATTAAATTAAAAATAAAAACAAAAATAAGTGCGTAAATTAAAAATCGAGTTGCCTCTCTGAAAAAAGCTCTTGTTTAACGCCATAGGCTCAACGATACCTCTTACTTTTGTTATGTTGGCATGCTCTTCAGGATATCCGAAAACTCAGGAGTCACCTTCTTTTCTCTTCCCTTGCCCTTGTGACTATGAGATCTAAAATTTGTGCATGGATCATTATTGGGCTTCACCTAGTAATAATTGTTGGACTTCTCCTTTGAATGTTTCTTGAACTTTACAAGTTTGTCCTTCTTCCTTTTTTAAATAGGTAGCTATTAGATTGCAGGTACAAGGTGTCGCAGCTCTCTTAGATCAGGCGGGTCTTTAGATTTTACAATATTCTCTCCATGCCGGCTTATGTCAGCTTTGATTTCACCCTTCCAGTGCCTTAGTTTTTGATTCAGTTCTGCCTGCTAAGACGCATAAAACATATAAGCTTTATCAGGCTCATATGCAAGTGTTCATCCTTACTTATAGGATCATCATTAGATCAGATGGCTCAGTTAAAGTCCCATTCTACTCTTTCCTCTCCAAGTCTTCTAAGTACACTTCCGAAGCAAATATGGTCATGTACTCTACATTGTCACCAAACTCCATGGTCATTGCTTCTCTTGGCACATTAATCTTGGTTCTAACAATAGCCATGAAAGGAAAATAAGAATGACGGATTGATGTTCTGAGGATCGGTCTTCTGTCATGTCTAGCACATAGGAATTTGTATGAAAAGCCAATTTCCCTACCGGTACAAGTATATTTTCTATGAATCCTAGAAGGCAAACATATGAGTGATCAGCTGACGATATGATCACTTTGGTGTGTTGCAACGGTCCTAGGTTTAGGATTGCAAGATATTACTCGACATGACGTTTACTACAGCTCCTAAGTCTAGCATGCGTATATTTAAAGGTGCACTACCTATGATCCATTGCACAGTAAATATATCTAAATCTTAGCATTTAGGTGGGTTCAATTCTGCTTTATTTGTCTTCTCAACCTAAGATGGAAAGCTTGGCATAGGATTAGTTTGTATCATAGATAAATCTAAGTCAATGATATTCTATGTTTTGATAGTTGAATCAGTAGGGGAGATTGGAGCTAAGTTGCGTGCTATGCGATTGCTGATTGCAAGCTTGGGTAGATATTCCCTAGTGCACGGGTTATTTTCTTATTCAATAGTTCTTTTTCTAGCCCGCTCGGCGTTGAACCGATCTGCGCTCGGGATAGCGGCGACAACTGGCCTTTTAGCTCTAAAATTCCCTTGTTGGCTTGTGGACTTCTTTGACATTCTCATCACTAATTGCAAGAACAATGCTGATTTGGGTGAGAGTTTTTCTCTGTCTAAGATGGAAGTCGGCCTTGCAGAGTTCTGATCTCGTTCACATTAGGTAGCAGTGAAATTTGTCTTTCCATGTTGGATAGCTTGACACTTGCTTTGCATAGTTCCACTAGCTACTGCATCCAACATCTTTTTTTCATAGCCAGCTAATAGGGCAATAATTTACCATATTTTAAGTACTTATACTTATTATATTTGAGTCGTTTCTGAGTGATTATGGGTAATTTATAGTTGATTTAGTCTCTTGTAGGTTAAATATGAAGAAAAGTGGTTTCAGAAGAGGAAAAGTAGAAAATGATGCAAATTGGGTCAAAATTGGAGAAAAAATACAAATTAAGGAACCAATTTGTAAATCCACCAAACTTCATTGGTCAAACAGTAATTAAGAGAAATTTCAGGTGTCAATCTGTAATTAAGGAAAACTTCAGGGACCCAATCAGTTCAATAAAGTAAAATTTACAAACTAACTTTGAACACTCTAGGACGAGGTCTCTTGTTGTCTCCACTACTCTTCCAAAATACACGCTGGTTGAAGCTCACGAGACACACCGAACAATGAGGCTAAGACCTCCTTATATATCTCTTGGTGTAGCTTACAACTTAAACTAAGTAATCAATGTATATCTTCAAAGAAATCTTATTAGAATTAGATTTAGACGGGTGATAGAAGATATCTGATGTATATGGATACAATCTGCCCACTGACTTTACTGGTCTTGCTGGCAGAAATTTGCTCAGAATTAGGCTTTTGACTCTTTTTAAGAAATTATAGATAAGGTTCTGATCTTTCTATAGCCGCTTAAACTACACAAATCAAACATCTAGTGTGAAAGTTACAGCCCTCGCAAGTTACAAGGTTGACTGTCTTTGGCTTAAGAAACAACACACATTGTCTGCCCTTTTTCATGTAAACCACACGTGCAGCTTTCTTGCTAGTTGGCAGAAACTGTCTTCTATCTGATTTTTTGATCTTGTCTGAATTCTATTCTAAAACTGCCCTTTTTACCAAATTTTTATGTCAAGATCTAAAATAAGCTTGAAATACAAAATTAGGTGAAACTATTAAATAATACTCAAGAACGGTCATGAATTAGGTTAGTTGAATAAAATAGACTAGATAATTTGGTCTCATCAATGTCTCATATCCAATGAAGGATTGTGACACTTTTTCCTTATTAATATTTTGCTCTTCCATTTCAAATATCTTATGCAAGTCTGGCAATGATTTCCTCTGATCACGGAGGTGGTAACCGGTAGTGATTTCATCAGGGAGGCCACATTGAAGTCTGTTGAAGTTTTCTAGGTACTCAATCATATTGAGTACATGTGGATCCACCAGAGTACCAACTTCATGTTGACTCAATATAATTAAACCGAGGCTAATCTTCAACTTAGGTCAGCCCATGAAAAAGATTTTACATATTCATGATCATCTTATAGCCCCCATGTTCTCAAACTACTTTCGTAAGTAAGACTACATGGATTCGATCATGAACAATCGTTGTTCACCTTGTCTCACTATGAAATTGCAAATGCACATTTTTAACACGTCCCGTTTTTCAATGATCGAATCTTTGACAAGTATATGACTTTTGGAAAGCCATTTTAATACTTAATATTTTAAAAGATCTTTATTTACTTATCTGTCTGCGTTATGCATGCATTCACAACCACAAAAATATTAATATGCAGAAATATAATTATGTGAAATAGCATGCCCCAAATAATTAAAGAAAAGATAAATAACAGGTCTAGAAACTTCTCTGGATCGCTAGCCATCCTTGCATTTTTTGGGTTTGTCCTCCGTTTGAACTCCTCCAATGGTCTTAGTCAACAGAAGACCAGAATCAGGAGTTTTTCTAGTAATATTGAGTAATTTATTTATTCTGCTGCATGTTTAGGAAATAATAGTTATCACCCTTTGACTAGTAGTTGTGAGCTACGAAGATTAAAATTGAAAAACAAAACAATATGAAATCAATTGTTGTTAATAATTTGCTGCATAAAACACCAGAAGTTGGACTCGTGGTGAATTATTGAGCGATACGCTATATTATAGAAATTGCATGATTTGAATGATTAATTTGCGTTTGAATAACATGATGAGGTTTGCAGGCAACCTAGGTAAAGTGAAATTTATAGGGTGTTTATCCACTCTGTTCAATTATAACTTTGTGTCATAGCTTTAAGTTTTCTTTAGTAGCTAATTAGTTTTCACTCCTTCCATTCTTTCATCTAGAATTAGTAGATATTAATTAGATTATTAGCGCCCACCACCAAGCATTTTACTCCTCATGTTCGAACTCAGTACTTTTTTTTAAATTAAGTTTATTCATAAAGATTGAACCTTTTGGCAGAAGAGCCTACATGATACTAGATGACTCACAAGGAGTCTACAAGGTTATGGCCTTAAGCCTAAGAGGGTCTGTAGGACTTGGGCTACCTGAAGACGGGCTGAAACTACGGCCTGCTACTCAGAGGGTTGACTGGCCTCAAGGGAAGAAGCTGTGATGGACTTGCAGTTGCATTTGGTTGTGGGCTGCGCAGGCCCGGGACGTGTGTGAGACACACGATGTAGGGCAGCCTGCAAGGTGAGAGGCGGCGATGACAATGACTGAGGAAGGAGCAGGGGTCGAGGACCGGCAACACAGTCCTGACAACTTTTGCAGCGACTCGGAAACCTAGGCAACGATTCCTTTGTTGTATGAGTGGTTGCTTACAGGCTATGTCGATTGGTGCTGGCAGCTATGCCGACTGATGCTGTTGACGGCGCCTTAGGTCTCCCAGATCTGCGAAACAGTCGAGCGATTAGCCAGGCACAACGGATATCAGAGCGGTGACCTAGCACAACCTACAAAAAACCACCGAGAAAATTAAAGCATAACCTTCGCTCAGATCTGACGACGATGAAAGGCTGAAGAGGTATGATGTGACTATGGGGAGCAGCAGCACCAGGCTGGTGTCATCCCAAACCGCTAGATCTGGCCTGGGGTGGCGGCAGGGAGACTTGGTCAGGTACGCGAGCGACCATACAACCAACGGCAGGGGACGGAGAGACTAGCATCGGGAGAGAGATGCCTTGCGCCACTGGGACCGACTTACAAGCACTCTGGCGAGATGAGGTTTCGAGTCCAATTGTTTTTGAGGAAGACATGGTGAACCGGGCTGCTGCTGGACGAGCATGAAGTGGGTATGAGGGTGTTTGAGGACGGCATGTATTCAAGCTATGGACGCGGTGCGTGGCCTGGGTATGGCTCAGGCGATAGCTAAAGGCGGGCACAACCCGGCCAGAGATGAAAATATCTCTGAAGGTTGTGGCCGTGAGGCCTAGGTGGGTTTGGTCATGAGGCCTAAGGTTTGGCGGTAGCTGGAACCTAGATCAGAACCGTCTGCCGAGCGGGAGGTGGCTCCTGGGTGCGCTGCCAACCAAGACGCCGTGGATGGGGATTCAGGCTTCCATGGCTGGTTTGATAGACGATGAGGGCTCTCGCCGGACAGAACACTCGGCGGAGGACCACAGTGGCGAGGTCGGGGCTGATGGGCTTGCAGGGTCGGCTGACGGACTGACAGGGCAGTTGATGTGCGAGGAGGAGGGCATGCCTCCACCCTCCTCCTCCACCTCCGATGAGATTTTAGAGAGAAGGTATAGGTTTTACTGTTTATGAGAACCTGATGATGTGTTTTTTTATGATCGTTTGACTTGGTACTTATAATTTTAGTTGGCTACAAATGACCCCTAAAATAAATACTAACATATATGTGTGTCAAAATACGAATGTCAAACATATAAAAGGAAAAGTACAATGGGGTATGTATTATTTCCGTTTTAAAAATCACAATCATCATTTTATAATTTTAAAATTAACGTCATTTTGAATTTAGGGATTGTTGTGTAATAAATGAATTTACAAACTATTTAGTATGATGCTTGATTATAATTTATAAAGAGTAATTTTATGTTGTAATTATAAATTCAATGATTACATAACATTCCCTAAATTTAAAATGTTTAGTAATTTTAAAAATTAAAATGTGATGACCGTGATTTTTAAAAATAGAAATAGTATGTATCCCTATGTGTACCTTTTCCTTATATAAATGTTTTCTTAATGTATTTTAATGATACAACTGGTATTATGATGATAATTATTTTAGTCAATATCAAATGTTGAGAAGTTTACTTCCGGCACACAGTCATCCTCTTTGAAGAATTCATGCATTTCCACCAAACTATGGAGAAATGATAACGGAGTTTTAGCCAAAATTTAGAAGAAGATCATGATAAAAAAATGTTTATTTTAAAATCTTAAAATTTATTTTTTGCACAAATAATGATGATGGTTGCAACTTCTTGTTTGATGAACAGAGTTAATGCTTTGACTTTATTTTATAAAGTTCAGATTCATAAACATTTGTTATAAATATTTTGAATATTTAATTTATATTATATTTTTTATAAAATTGTATTTTTATTCACACTATTTTTTTTGTGTTTACAAAATTGACTCTAATATAACAATAAATGTGATACATACTACATAAAAAATTTATTTAAATATAATTTATAATAAAAACAAAAAAATCAAAGCACAAAGAAAGATTAAAAGCCTGATGCGAAGCATAGGCATTAAGCTAGTTTCATAAAAAAAAATCTAAACTTTGAAACTCCTCTTGTTATGAGCCTGTGTCTTAAGCCACCAATTGATATTTCACTTACGTGAAAAAAATCACGATTTGGATATCCCTGTGTGTATGTACAATTTTGCATGGCTAGTAGGTAGTCTTCTCCATGTTCACAATTATTGGCATTATTATTATTATTGTTGATTATTCTTAAGAAGGATGATACATGTGATGACAGGTAGATACTGTAAAATTAAATAAGGTTGGTCTTTGAAATGATTGGTTGTGGTGTAGTTGTCATGTAAGTTGAATTACAGATTTGGATGGTAGATGACTAATAAGGTAAGTATACATTAAGTTAGCAATCGTACATAATGGGATACATTATCATCTTACCTCTATGAAACTCAGTCTTTTTTCATTGCTTACTCGAAGACGATGAAGATTAGTGTGAGGTATTTGATAAGTCACAATTCTTTAAATTATTTTCCATTTAACTTGCTTGATTCTTGACCGATCGAGGATTTAAATTAGAAGTTTAGTGAATTTTTATATTACAGACTACTTTAGATTTATTGCAAAAACCAAATAAAAGGAGAGTTATAATGGTTAAGTAACGGATAAAATAGGATGGACACAAACGAAGATAAAAGCTGCCCATGAACAGGGTACGCTGAAGTGTCAAGTGTGTGCGCTTTGCATGCCAGAGGGTGCACACAAATCAAAAGCAAAATGAGAATCTAACTTAGCAGGCAGCCGGACATTGGACCGAGCGTGCGACATTCTAAATTTTATGTGTGACGTACAGAGAGTTTTCATAATCAAGACTACGCTGACTTAGTAACTTTCAAGGACTATATATCAGAAGTCTAATTTTGATGATTCAAGTTGTGTTGGAAATAAAAAAAATAAAGATCTACAACTCTTGACTAGAAATCAGAGTCGGATTTGAACTAGATTTGTGCTAGCAGCGCCAAAGAAATTTGAGAATAATAATAATTCCTAATTTGACTCAAATAGTGTTTTCCTATATCCAAATCGTAGAAGTCCGATTTTTATGTGATATTCTCATAGAGACCAACCATGATAATCAAAGAAATAAGTCAAAGAGCTTTCAGAAAGAAATCCTAGTTCTACATGTGTTAGGACTTGGAATTAAGCCATATGAAGGGTGTTTCTCTACACAACAACTCATCGTATCCCCTCTTTCCTCTTGAGTCCAAAATTCTCACAATATTTTCATACTCAAAGTTAGTAATGCAGCAAGGATGCGGCTTTCGGAGGAAAAATACAAGATAGGTTTGAAAAGGATTGTTCCTGCTTATCTTTCTTTGTGTTCTTTCATGGCTATATGTGTCTAAATTCGCTTATAGAGATCAAGTTAGTTAATTTGTGCATTCAGTGTTATGAGATTATAATGTTTTTAATGAAATTCATGTTGTGCATATGTGTTTATTGAACTTACTTTCATGACTGTCTGTTTCACTTCGTAGGTTGACAACCTATGATGTGTTGCATTCATTCTACTGCTTGTTTAATTGTTAAGTCTAAAGTTAAACATTAAAGATTCATTATCATAATCAATAAAAAATAATTTTACACCAATAATAATCCATCAATTGTTTTACATTTTACATAAAACTTCAATAATATACATTAAATCTTTATTTATTAAATTTGTACACCGCTAATTTTAAATACCATCTTAATCTACTTAATTTAAATTACTCATACGTGTGAGAAAAGCAGTTTTCGGCTGGATGATTCCTATCCTATGAGCGGCACACAGCCCCGTTCACTTTTGTTTATTGTCACCTAGCACAAGAAAGAAGAAGATATTTATCGACGATTGGACACGCAGCACTTAACCTACTGCTGCTACTCTCATCATCACATTCATATGATTCCATTACAGCAGCCATTCTAGCTTTATCCAGATACCATCGAAGTTGATGTCTCGGGAATTTAAGGTTGCTTGTCTTTGTTGATTGAGCTCAATTTCCTCTTTTTATCAGAACATGCACAGACTTCGACTACCTTTTCATCTGTTACCACCTACGACCCCTCCACCTCCAGAGGTTGCCTCTTCGCTATTTTTTTAACTATAAACTAAATGAAAAATCTGCTAGCAGCTCAAGCAGTATACTGAAACAGAGTCATTAAATTTACTTGGACTATGCATGCGTTATTAGTTATTACTAATACTACAAGGGTGAATGCAAACGTACGTCAATCATGGAGAGATGCTAATTTATGGGTGGGTGATGAACATCATCAATTAATAGAGAACTGTTAATGGATCACATTGAAAAGTCAAAATAATATGTGACATTTAGTTAGTGGTTGTAAAAATAATTTGATTTTTTAATATATTACTTGATTGATCAAACTGACATGTGACAATATTTCAATAGTTAGTTCATAGTCCTCATATGAACGTGGTCATCCAATAATGATTCAGCAAAACCCTACCTAAATCCTCTTAACGTGCAGTAATGCATTATCACAAGTCTATCGTAACTTTTGTAAATAAGACTTTGTTCCCGAGTTATGAGAGAGTAGAAAGAAAAAAATTTGAAAACGAAAGAAAAGAAAGGAAAAGAAAGAATTTGAAGGCGGAAGTAAAAAATACTCCCTCCGTTCTCTAATACATATCATTTAAGGTTAATTTGAGTAGATTAAGGTGAAGTAAATGTTAGCGGTTGAACAAATTTAATGAGTGAATGGTTGGTATTTTTTTTTAAAAAAAATCGTGCAAAAAGTAAAATTAGTATATTATTACTCATGATGAATAATGTTTTATTGATTATGATAAAGACGTGATTAACGTTTGAAGTTTTAAGGTAGTTGTTGATATTAAATACGTATTGAAAATTATGTAAGTGACAAGCAAAATTGAACAAATAAATTCAGTTAGGTGACATGTAAAAGAGAACAGAGGGAGTAGGTGTTATTGAGTTTATAAGGGATTTGAAAAGATAAGAGTAAAAAGATAATAAAATTATTTAAATAACTCTATATATAAAAATAAAAAAAAAAGAATATAAAGAATAGAAGAGTAAAGTGGTAATTTCACGAGAAATTCCTTGTTTTCCGTCCAAATCTACCTAAATCGGGTGGTAAGAAATGTCAGTGTGTCATCCATCTAAATCCCTCTAACTCCTCTCAAATTTTAGTTTTTTAAAAAAAAATTCGTGAACACCATTTTTCTAGTTTCATTTATTTCAAATTTTGTATTTGGGAAGACTACCTAAGGTAGTTGGATAGACGTCGTTATTTCTTCACGAAAGGAGGACACGAGTTTTGACTTGTCGTGAAAATGCTGCTTAACTACTTCAACTAATGACACCATAAATCGTACGAATCCATTCACCAAGACTCCCTCCTTCCTTCGTAAATGTTTTTAATCATTAAACTCATGGGCCACGCCAGCTAGCTAGTAGCTCTAAATACTGTTGTACTACATAAATCCAACCATCTCATTATTCTGCATGCCAAACAACAATCATCATCTACTCACGACACGTTTCTGCATTCTCATTTACTCAATAAATTATTGATACTTTTTTTTTTCTTTTTTAGAATTTGGATGCATTCCTAAAATCGATTTAATAATTTTATTTTAGTAAAAATTTATATGGACAATGAATTTTGTTGCATGGTGATAAGAATATATAATAAAAAAAAATTCTCTTTCTTTCTCAATAACTATTCATTTAATTACTGTAAATTCTGAGTTTTTTGAATCATGTTTAAAGAAAAACCATCACTGTCAAAAAAAATAAATAAAGAAAAAAACCTCTGCTAAAAAGTTTTGATGGGGATGTTGCGTTTGACCAAACTTGGACTAGTGGTAGGGGTAGAAGCATTGTTGTTAAAACCGCAAAATTAGAAATCTGACAACTTAATGGACTTTCAAATAAACCATCCACGTGTTACAATTGCATCTAAAACACATTTAATGATTGACGCGTAACCTACCGGTTCAATAGTACGGTTCAGTTGGCCAAAAACACGTTCACAAATTATTGGATGCAATAATACTATTTATTTAAGGGGAAATAATTCAAAACAGATTTTGAATTATCAAATTTTATTTAATTGCCGTATCATATTTTCTAAATAAAATGCAGAATGTTAATTTTTTAATGAAAATTCTGACACTGACAACCTAAATTAAACACCGTTAGCTCCAAAAGAATAAAACAAATATGAAAAAACGCAACACCAAAACGACACCGTTTCGGGTGTCATCAACTCCTCATTGGTTACCAAAACGGCAGCGTCGGGACGACGAGGCGGAGATCGATCACGAACTTGGCTCTCGTGCTGTAGAAGGTAATCGGAGTCAGACAGACGATCGTCTTCGGATCGTCGGTGAAACCGACAGAGTTTTTGAACTGACAGAGATTGTCGTGGACCAACCTCGAATTCATCCAAATTCTTCCTCCACAATTACAGTGATATGAATCATCAGGCAGCTCTACTTAGACATGACCAATCGCTCAATAATTTTTCGCATGTGGTAGGCGTATTGTCCGTCGAGTCTGATCTTGAAATCAACGATGTGGACAAAGACGGAGGACTTGATGGATTCGAGCACGACTTGATTTGTGGTGAAATTGGAGAACATCTAAAGGGGCAAGTAGAGAAATAATGTATGGAGTTGAGTGCATCCTTGAAGTAGAAAGTGTCCTACTGAACCGGCTTCTCAATCAGTGAACAGAGGCGTTGATTGAGGCCGGAGAGCATGACGGGAGTGAGATGAAGTTCACCTGAGTTGAAGCAGGCAGCGACTCTAATCAGCTAATCGATAAAATCAAACCACGTGTTGGTGTTTCAGTCAACAAATTCGAGGTTCATGGTGAGAACAGTGGTTGATTGGGAATGGAGGAGCAAGCCAGGTCATGGAACTGGCCTAGTGGCTGATACACATTTTTTATTTTTTATTCTTATAATAGAATTAATGGTGTTTAATTTAGGTTGAAGGTGTTAGAATTTTAAAAAAATAACGGTTTGCACGTTATTTAGAAGACGTGATAGTTCGGACATCAATTAGGTAGAGTGTGGTAGTTGGAGCCCCTTTTGAGTTTTTTCCTATAAATAAATATTCTTGTTTGAAAATGACGTTACATCATCGGCCTATTTACCAGCTGAATCCAATATGAATAGTAAAAATAAAACAATTGAAAACATATTATTTAGAATCAGTAAATTTCAAATAAAAAATAAACTTAATAAACTATTAAACTTTATATTTTATATTCATTAGTTATACATTTTATTAAATCAGAATAGTTATTATATTCAATGGATGAATTTCCATTTCATTAAGTGAGCTACTATATTCATTAGATGCTGTTATGTTTAACATATGAGCTGATATGCTCATTAGATAAGATATTATATTCAATGAGATGAGCTTCTATGTTTATTGGATTCTGCTATGTTAACCCGATAAGCATATTCATTAGATGCTGTTATTTTGATTAGATGAACTGCTATGTTAATCTGGTGAACTGATGTGTTCATCAAATTTTGCTATGTTCATCAGATGCTGTTGTGTTCTTCAAATGAGCAGCTGTGTTTATTGGATGAGATGCTTTATTCATCAAATTCTACTATGTTAACAAGATGAGCTATTATGTTCATTTGATGTTGTTATGGTTATCGACCAAGCTCCTATATTCCTAGAATGAGCTTCTATGTTCATCAAAAGTTGTTATATTTATCATATGAGTTGCTTTGTTAATCAAATGAGTTGTTGTGTGCATTAGATGAGCTACTATAATCATTTGATGAGCTGTAATGTTCATCAAATGAGTTGTAATATTTATCAGATGTTGCTATGTTCATCAGATGTTGCTATGTTCATCAAATGTTGTTGTGTTCATCTGATATTGTGTTCATCAGATGAGTTGCTATGTTTATTGGACTCTGTTATGTTAATTAGATGAGTTGTTATATTCATCAGATATTGTTATGTTCATCAGATGAGCTGTTATATTCATCGGATGAGCTGATTGTTCATCAGATGCTCCTATGTTAATAAGACGAGTTGTTATGTTCATCAATTGTTGTATTCATCATATGAGTTGTTACGTTCATTAGATGAGCTTATTATGTTCATCAGATGCTGCTATGTTCATTAAATGAGTTGTTATGTTTATCAAATGAGTTATTATGTTAATCAGGTGTTGCTATGTTCATCCGTTGAGCTTCTATGTTCATAAGATGTTGTTATGTTCACCAGATGAGCTACTATGATCATTAGTTGTTTCTATGTTCATTTAATGTTGCTCTGTTCATCAAATGAGCTGTTATAGTCAACAGATGGGCTTCTATGTTCATCAGATGGATAATTAGTTAAAATTTCATAATTATATTTTCAAGATTTTTATTTTATTTTAATTTTTATATTTTTAATTTTTAATTTTTATGGTTTTTTTATTTTTTATCAATTCTTGTATTATATGTGAATAATATGAGTGTTCGTAAGTGTAAAACAATGTCCTTTTGGAGCGAGATATTTTTCTTGTCCTTTCCCATACAAATGTTTCCTGAATGGCCTCACTTAGATAAAATTTACCGAAATGGCATATATTTAGGAACTCATCGTTTGAACTGGTTGTTGGCTTTAAGGCCAGCCATTGTTTCAAACTGGGTCTTTCTAATCAGCACACAAGTGGACAAGATTTGGTTTGAAACTGTGTCTAGATTAAGGTAAGATCGAATTTCAAATAGTGATTGGGGAATGAATCTTACACTAGTTTGAAATTGGGTTTGTATTAAGATCAGATCTAGTTTGAAACGATGGTTGGATCCGGTTCTCGTGGAGGACTGGGCAAGCTTTCAATCCGTGGCAGCAACTCGGTATGGAAGGTGACTGATTTGGGTCTTAAGGTGATCTCTCGTGGCTGCCGGTCGTTAAAGGCGCTTTCTTTGTGGGACGTGCCATCCATCGGAGATGCGGGCCTTCGTGCGATGCCAACGGTTGTTCCTTGTTGGAGAAGCTCGATATATCTCACTGCCTAGTAATCAACAATAAGGATTTGATTTCAATTGCCAAAAGTTGCAGGAACCTATCCGCTTTGAGTATCGAGTCTTGTGCGAATATCGGAAATGAAAGCTTGCAAGCCCTTGGCCGTTACTGTCCCGATTTGAAATCAATCTGTATCAAAGACTGCCTTCTTTTTGAAGATAAAGGTATTGCAAGTCTGTTTTCAACCGAGTCACAAGCCCTTGCAAAGATCAAGCTTTAGTCTTTACCCATTATCGCCATGTGGCTGTGATCAAATTGAAAGTTTGCCTAATCCTTCACGAGAACCGGATTCAACCATCATTTAAAATTGGGTCTGGTTTTAATTCAGAAACTTTTTCAAACTGATGGAAGATTCATTTAAAATTGGGTCTCGCTTTAATACAGACCTAGTTTCTAACTGAATCTTGTCCACATTTGTGCTGACTGGACTGCACCGTCAGACTATTCAAATCAAGTCCAGACCCAGTTTGAAACAGCGGCGAGCCTTAAGCCAACCCCATTTCAAATGGTGATTCTCTAAAAATAGGCTATTTTGATACAATTTTTTCAAGTGACGTCATTCGAGAAACATTTGTATGAGAAAGGGTCAGAAAAAAATTCTCTAACATGGGCTCTTGATGCATCCATGAATGATTGAAATAAGACTCCTAGACAAGCCAAGTATTAATGTTCAAACTCGGTTTGAACAAATATCTAGAAAACTTGAAACTCAGATCGAGCTCGACGAGCTTAACAAGTTAAAGCCCAAACTCGGTTAGATTAAGTTTCAAACTCGAGTTCGGCTCGAGTACATTTCGGTTAAATATCTTTGAGCCACATCTAAAGCATTTAATCAATACTCAGATTTGACTCAAATAAAAATATAGACCAACTAATAAATTTACAATGTTTAACAAGTTACTGTAACCTAAGAAGGCAGTTCAGCGAATAACAAAACTTCCATATGAGGCATGAACATATATTTAATTATTAAACTAACTTGGTTGTAAATATTATATGATTGTTTTACGAACTGAAGTAAGTCGAGTAGTAAGTTGCTCGGGTTTGTCTCGTTTAATAAACGAGTTTACTTTTGTTGTTTGAGTTTGGCTCGTCTAGTAAATAATGAGATTTGACCTACTATTGACCAGACTTGCTCGCAAAGTGTTTACTCGTTTGTAGCCCTAACTCTTAAGGACATCTTCAACGAAGATTTATGAAGGAGATTTATGTCAGATGATAAATCTTATATGACAATTTGCTTCATTGTATGTTTATGTTTTTCTGACTACCACTGCACAACGAAATATAGACGACGATTGAGGGTTACGATCGTCGTCTCATATTATAACAAAACTTTAGACGGTGTTTTTCATTTATAAATATCATGTATTGTTTAAAGGTTTTTTAAATGAATTGAGCCAGACTTTCTATGACGCTTTAAAATTTTAAGCATCATCTATACTTTGAACTAAATATTTAAATATTAATTAGATATTATATGCACACAATGAACTATTTAGTAATTTATTGAATATGAAAAGATATATAAAGTATAAAATGACACATTAGTCATACATATGGAATTGTATTAGAAGTTTATTTAATATGGGTAGAAGACGGAATGATAATGTAGAATGAGACATATTCCACGTACCATGAGATAAATCAATTTTTATGTTTATCGCATTGAGGCCCGAAGCGTAAATTCTATCCTAAACATATGATGTCGCAACTTGGTCTAATAATACACTTGTTGACATTGATTCAAAATCTAACACAACTTCACATCATTAGTCGAAAGAGTATTGAATGAGATGATCAAACACTTAATTTTAAAATTAAATGTCTTTGATTCGAATCCCCTAACTCAACATTGTAAAGCCTCATTGTAATATCATTGACCGAGTTATTCAGTACTTATTAATAAATAGATTATTTTTTTTTTTAAAAAAAAAAACTTCACATAACTACAAACCACCCCCAAGAGTTTCAAACCCTTTCGATCCAGACCTTCTCTATAGGCCCCAACTCTCAACGTCTCTGGCGCCTGTTAAACGAATCAAAACCAAACACGATTTTCTCATATTTACCCAAAAGTCGCAAAAGCCATAAGTTCTTACAATCCAGACACCCTAAAATAGGTTCCAGGACAAGTTACGTGTCGAAAAAGGACCCGCCCAAAGGTAGGTCCTCAACACGTGTGCGGATGATATTGATTGTCATAATTAGTAAAACGTTAGATGGTCGGTCAGGATTCGATGTATGATATGGTCAGCCCGAGATGGGGCGGGCAAAGGGTGCCCGAGATTGGAGCGGGTCCCATATGATATTCTGGTGTTCCCTGCTCAGTTGAAAAAGCTTTCATGGCGAAGTTGTTTTAATGGGTGAGATGACATATTTGCTCCAAGATCTTCTCTTTTCCTCTCCCTTGCATTATTAATCGTCACCTTATTATTAAGCGGCTCAGTGGAATTGTGGTACTGTCTCCGAGTTCGATTGATTTGAGGTGTTTAAAGGTTTTTGCAGCCTTGAGATTACCGATGGCCGGGATTTGCTGCGGCGTTGTCGGAGAAAGCGACACCTCGGCCCAAATCGAGCCGAAGAAGGCACGGCTTTCGCGTCGGAGGAGGATGGAGATCCAGCGGTTGACGTTCGTGGCGACTCCTCTTCACGCAAACAACCATAGCACTATCACTAGCGATGTCAAGCGTCGGAAGGTCGAGAGTCCTCTCTCCTCACCCTCACCCTCACCCTCACCGCGGGAGCATCAAAACGCTGCTCAAAGCAGCTTGGTAACTCAGGCTTTACCTGAAAGTGGAGAGCTTCTGGTAGGAGCTAGTGCCGCCGATTTGAGTTCATGCGCCGGCGAACCTCCGGCGGATGCTGTAAAGGAGGAGCCAAAATTCGGAATGACGTCAGTGTGCGGGAGGAGAAGGGACATGGAGGACGCCGTTTCTTTGCAGCCGGCTTTTTGGAAGCCGGAAGGCCAGATAAACGCCGGCTGGGATTTTTACGGCGTGTACGACGGCCATGGCTGCTCACATGTAAGAGCAGCACAGAGCCTTCACCAGCTTCCTAGGGTTTCAAACTCCACTCTAATTTTCAAATTTTAATTATTTATACGCGATTCTTCAGGTTGCGGAGAAGTGCAGAGCGCTTATGCATCAGATCGTGGGAGCGGAGTTGAACACGGTGGATGTGGATAAAGATGAAGAAGCGTTGAAGCAAGCGATGGGGAGAAGCTTCTCGAAGATGGACGAGGAAGCGAGAGTATCACGTAGCAGAGAAAGCATTGATACAAACTCCAGTTCCTGCAGATGCGAGCTTCAGCTGCCGCAGTGTGACGCTGTGGGATCAACCGCCTTGGTCTCCATCGTCACGGCGGATAAAATCGTAATCTCCAACTGCGGCGACTCGCGCGCAGTCCTCTGCCGCAGCGGCGTGGCTGTACCACTCACGTCTGATCACAAGGTAAACTTATACAAGCCCGAAATTCTTGATTTTATATATATTGCAGAGTACATAAGTCAGCTGCGTTGTTGTCTAACTGCGGTTTGGATTTTGATTTGTTGCAGCCTGACAGACCAGACGAGCTGAAGCGGATCGAGGAGGCGGGTGGGAGAGTGATCTACTGGGACGGGCCAAGGGTGCTTGGAGTTCTGGCAATGTCGAGAGCGATCGGGGATAACTACTTGAAACCGTATGTGATTCCTGATCCAGAGGTGACGGTGTTGGAGAGGAGCGAGGAGGATGAGTGCCTGATCTTGGCGAGTGACGGACTGTGGGACGTGGTGTCGAACGAGACTGCGTGTGGGGTGGCGAGGATGTGTTTGAGGTCTGGGGTGGCGAGGGACGGGGAGGGCGTGGGAGGAGTGGAGGGCAGCGGGTCGAGCGAAGGGTCTGATAAGAGCTGCATGGATGCGTCGATCTTGTTGACGAAGCTGGCGCTGGCCAGGCAGAGTAGTGATAATGTGAGTGTCGTGGTGGTAGATCTGAAGAGGGACAGGCATTGTTGATCGATTTTTCGTTACATGTTACTAATAGGTTGGAAATGCAGCGTCGGTTGTTATTTCGTGTTCTTAAACGTAGGGTTGGATCCAAAATGCTTTTGGAAGATGATCGCTTTGGGAATCATGTTATGCAGAGAGAGAGCATCATGAGAAATTGTAATGTTGTCGGGTGGATGTTTGTTTTCTTGTTCTGAGGGCGTTAATCATGGGTTGTGATGTTTGATCGTTAAATTCGAAATGAATGGATGTGGAAACTGGGGAAGGTTTGATGCTGATGCCGATGCTTTGGTAGATATTTGACACTGATTGAAGGAGAGAGGCTTTGGTAAACTGGGGAAGTTGGGTTTCACAATCAAAGTTTGACCTACCAGAGAATAGGATCCCGACAGCCCTTTTGACATAGTAAAGGAGTTTAAACTGAACACAAGACTGGAAACAGCATACATGCAAGAATTTGAATCCCAGATGGAGTAGTCAGTAATCCAGCTGGTCCGATAACATCATAATCAAGAATGTATTAGTAATAAGATAACATAAATAATACCAACTAAAGATATTAGGTTTATTATCCATATAAGTATTAATAATAGGAATCATAAATTTTACTCTTTTAAATCTGTATTAATCCCTTTCAATTAGGTGGGATTATTAATACTCGTATTAATAATACAACTACATTCCATATGGACTACAAAATGTAACCCAAATCTGTGTTCAAGCATTGTAAAGGCATCCATATCAAAACAAAACAAAAAAAATTTGTGTGACATCATATTTGTGTAATGCATGCTCAATTTTGTCTTAAATTTTTTTTCACAAATTTATCTATACATTGAAACAAACCCAGTAAACCTCTGCTCATCGACCTACATGTCATTTTTTATCTTTTTCATATTATGTTAATAAAAAAATTTCTAAATTAATTAAATATTTAGTTTTTTATAATTATTAATTCATTTCCTTTTTATATTTATATGATAAAAAATTTAAATAATAAAATTTTTTAATCCGTTTAAAGTTTTGTATAAGATTGTTTATGGTATAAAATTATTTATAATTAAAAATTAAAAATTTTAAATAACATACCATATACGATCTTTTCAATTTAAAAGCGTCATATATGACATATACTTTACGTTTTTAAGTTGAAAATGCTGTAAACATCATATATTTTTTATTCACGAATACGAAGCGGTGTTGTGTGACCGTCTTTCCCAGTGAAACGAAACGATTTATGCACAAACCTGTTAAATGTGGATGCCCTAATGAACCCGACAAATCTGTGCGAGTTGACTCTATTACATGAGTTAATGTTTGTCACATCTCATTAATCCGTAACTTGCACGGGGCCCCTCTCCTGAGTCTCTCAAATCAGTAGCCCAACCCATGGCCTTAGCAATGGCCTCAACCTCTTTCATCACCGCTAATGTGTCCCGTATGTATGCCCCTCCACCAGGTCTCAAAATCCTGTCCATCTCAAGCATTATGCTGGACACATTGCACCTGTTTTCAAGGGTGTAAAACCAAAGTGGAAACTGCATGAGATCATTTTCAGTGATTAATCAATCAAACTACTACATCACCATTTTATCTCACAGTAATGCTTGGAATTGCTAAACCATGAATGCATGCATTTAATTTCATCAGCTTTCATTTGTACCATATAATAAAATCTGTATGTTTTCCTTCATTAACTTGGAAGCATCAGAAGAGTGAGTCACCAGCATTCAAATGATGAGAGATAGATATACCAACCTTCTGCGCTCCACAGAAAAGAGACCCGACGCATGCAATAAATCATATGTTCTTGGATACGTGTCAAATGGTTCACACCTACATTTCGGATCAAGAGCCATTATATTTCAGGAACCCATATACTGTATAGCTCAACGATTATCCTGACTGATGTGTTTCATAAATCAAATATGGTGACAAGAAGAAGCGCACAAAAGCATCCAAGAAGGGATATCGAGAAGAGGAAATACCAGTCATGCGTGACACCAATTAGCCCACGATCATATATAACAGGCAGTGTATTGGGTCCACTAACAGGAACAACATTTAGGACCCAAGCATCAATTTGTTGATCAAGCATAGCCGCTGCAAAGCTGCAATTATGCTGGGTAATTATGCAAAAGAAGAAAAAGAAATAATGAAGCAGTTGCAAGGTGTTTTATAGAGAAACTCACCCTCCATATCCAGCTCTCATGTCTAGCACATTTCTCATTCCAATCTCCTTCCAATGGAAAGCACGGACGTACCCTGATATTACTTCTTTCCAGAATCTCATCTCTGCCTTAAAGAGCTCATTCCTTGATGTGTAGGCGTCAATCTGAACAGTCTGGAGTCTATCCGGTGGTGTTACCAATCTCTCAGGCCAGGAGCTAACATTTGCTCCATACCCATTCTGTGGCAATCTAGTGATACATGCCTTGAGATCAACATACCTAAGATCATATAGATGTATAAGGTGGTATCAATATTTTTCGGGATCCTGTAGCATGTTGCATATTTTAATAAGAGGGGTTGCATTATGTTGCAAGGCATCAATCCTATTGGAGCACATGGTTCAGCAAATTGTTGAGCTTCAAATTGGGAAGAAGAAAGTATACCAAACACTATCAGGGTTATCTTCAGGATCACATAACGGAGGCTTGGTGCCTTGTGCTCGACTCAGATAGCAGCTGTTGTTCACGGGCTTTTGCCAGATTGCAACATATTTCTCCCTCTTCACAAGTTTCCAGCATAAACGAGTAGTAAGGTCAAGCATTTCTGAAACAGAAAAATGAAAAAAGCGTCAGATAAGTCAAGAAGTAAGCATCCCTAGCTATCCGATCCCACCCTTTGCGGATGAATTGTTAAATTTTAGGGGTTGAGTTTCTGCCAATTAAGCAGGGCAATGCATCATTTTGGATGCATTTTGTTTTATTATAATTTTAGTAATACCTTTCCACTGTACTTCCAAAGCCTCTTCATGCTTATAAACTGGTTGCGCTGCCCAAACAAAATATCTTCCCGCGCGAAGCATTCTGTCAACCTCAAGCAGCAGAATTCCATCTTCATAGTAACAGAAAATAGAAAAACATTAGTTACTGCGGTACCCGACTGAAGCGAACTAGTATACTGTTTCGGATGATAGAAAATGTGAAGAGTAAAAAGAAATCCAAGGAGTATATCACAGCACCAAAATCAGAAGGCAGTCTGATTTTGGTTAGTGGGTGATGAAGCATACAAAACATATTACCTATATTAATTCATAATAAGTGATAATAGCACTGCGAATTACACAGACTACAAAAGCTTCTTTCAATTCCTACAGTTATAATATGAACCAATGTAACAAAGAAAAACACGGCACTCGTACCATCCCGTGTCCAATTAACTCGACATCTTGAGCAATGTATCAAGTCGAATGCCTGGCTAGGATACAATAACCTCCTGGTAGCAAAAGCAGCTACCATTGCGGGGACTCCTCGCTCTAGAGCAAATTGGATCTGATTCTCATGAACATCTTTCGGAGCTATAGACAGAGTAGTAACATTTCTCGAGAATAAGTAAGCGCCGAAACTTGCAACACCGCACCCGATATCCAGAACGACACGAGTGTTGAAACCAAAAGCAATTTCAGGTATCATCTGCATGCATATGGAAGATTATCAGAGTCATAAAAACAAGTTAAATAATTGGAATATAAGTACTAATCCTCCGTATTGGAAGCAAACCTGTGAAATCTGGTCAATGTATTCGTCAGCCCCGTGTATAAACTGCGTACCACCTCCAGGAAATTTAAATTTATCTTTGACAACAGTAATCCAGTTTTGACCCCCCTTATCTTTGACTAGCTTTGGGTGCGGAACGTTACTGAACCAAACCTTACACCAGCAAAGAGGATATAAGATCAGAGAACATCACTGAACCAAGCCTACACCATTTATATATTACTAAAGCACACAGATACCTCATCACGGCTTTTCGGCCACGGGATTGGCTTTCTGTACCCTTTCGGCTGGGGAACCAAACAATTCAAACCCTTGTCGGGACAATGCCGCTCAAATCTCTCCCCTTTCTCTGTCGACACCAGTTTCTTAATGGCCACCTCATTATCCAGACAAGGTATATACTCCTTCGAATTCAAATGACACATAGGAAACTTGCTAATGCTGAATCCCCCACTCTCTTCACCATCCCTATCCCCATCACCATCGCCACCTTCTTGTGTATCAGTGTCATTGTTCAACCTCTCAACAGATTCAGGATCGAATTCCCCAACTTCAAAATCATCAGACATAGTCCCATTTGAATCCACAATCCCATACCTCTTCACAGCGGGCGGCGGAGGCGGAGGCGAGGCTGCAGAGGGCGGCTGACCCGAATCTAGGAATTTATCGGGAGCAGACTGCGTGTCGTTACGGTCGATCAACGCAGGGACATCGAAGGATTTGTTGAAATTGGGCGACAAGGCGACGGTGGGGCTTCCTCTGGCCACCGCACCACCACCGTCATTCTGGGTGGAGCTGAAGAAAATCAACTTCTGGTAGCCATCGGACCAGTGCTTGCCAAGGTAGAAGAAGGTGAGGGCCAGCAAGGCGAACCCCGCGATCCTCACCTGCAGCGGCGCTGTCAACACGTGCCCTGCATCCATTTTCATATAATTCGACTCAAACTTAAAAAATCAAAATGAAGTTCAGATTCAGAATCCGGAGGCGGAGGCGAGTGGAGTGGTCTGTAAACGTGCGCCTCTCACTCCACTTTCATCACTCAGAATGAGAATGAGAAGACGATTGAATGGGTTTGCCAAGTTCAATGCGTTTGCATTAAATCACCTCCAACCGCGCTTGCGTGCGATCCATCCGGATTTGGATTTTGCAGAGCAGACAGTGTCTCTGTCGCATGCATACATGCTGATACCAAACCTCGTATTATTATACTCGACATAAATTCATCTCATGGCCCCGATTTGTTATCATATATTAATAATGAGATACTAATAAATATTATTAATTGGCAGCATATATTTATTTTCGATATTTGGACCCTCAAATTAAATGGATTATTTCTATAACCTACGGACGTACTACTATTTAGGGCTGGCCTTATCTATGACCCCCACTTTGAAGAAGTAGCCGGCGGGATTGTTTCTGAAATAAGAAGATATGCTACTTTAATTGTTCATCATCCTTAAACTATCATGACTAGTACCTAGTACGCACGTGCTGCTGCTGATTGTTTTCTTATGGGGGAAATTGGAATATACGTACATCTTCTGTATTTATGAATTTGTTTGGCTGATTTTTTATATATTTACTCTCAATTTTAGACCATAGTTTATTGAAATGCACACGCTTCCTACAATATTGTTTAAAAAAGAGTAGCCAGCAAAAACACAGTATTTCCGCAATCGTTTTCCTCGTCATTGAAACAAGCACCAAGTTATCTTATAGTTTGAAATCTAAAAGTTTTAGTAATTTTAAACAAAGTGAATTTTTTTTAAAAGGGTTTTAACTATAATCTCTTATCTGATTGCGATATGAACTATCAAGATATTTAAATAAAGTGCAAATTATTATTTTTTTAATTGTTAATTGCGGTCATACATAGTTAAATTCTTCAAATCAATAAAGAAATAAAAAATAATTATGGACCCACCTAACTGCCATCTTAACAATCCTCCCTCAGCATCCATTTCTTAGGAAAAATCAATGACATACGCGCAGTGATCATCTATGGCTCTGTTTCTGAGTTTGGAGGGAATTGAAGAGAATAGATTTGGGGGGGAGAGGAAAGGGAATGGGAAAATGGGTGTCCCCGAGTACAGGAAAAATTTGGAGGGATAGGAAAAAAAAATTAAAAGTTGACCAAAATACCATTGAACTTAAATTTAAAGGAATATAACCTGCCATGATTACAATACAACTCCAATTTAATTGCATTACAATGATTTTGCACTTGTAAATTGCAATATAACAGCAATACAACTGCAAAAAAAGAATCCTGTGATACAAAATGTCTACTCAATGATTACAAATCATATACGTACATGTAGTTTGAGATTATACATATTTAACAAAAGACACATTACATACAATTAATTTCTTCTTGACAATGCTCTAACTTAGAATGCATATGACACCCTACAAATTTACAACAAAAGTAAGTGCATATCAAGGCTGACAAGATCTTCTAAAAAAAGTAGACCCACTAGTAGCACAGCATATCTTAACTTCAACTATCATCTTGTCCAAAATAAGTTTTCGACCTCTCAATGGACAACCTAGTAATGCATTTGTTTTACTTGGATTTTCGATGAGATGCACAAACATGGTCGCAAACACAGACTCATCCAATTCCATTTGGATATCGTACGGATATCATTCTCAGTAAGATCAATTGGGCTGAAAGATTTGTCTTGTGGCGAAAATTATGTCAATCCATTCCATACGGATATTCATCACTTGCATACACATATTCATAACTTGTTTACATATATTCATTATCTCATATTCATATTCATCACTTGTGTACATATATTCACCTCTTGTATATACATATTCACCACTTGCATACATATATTCAACACTTGCATACATATATTCATCACGTGCTTACATATATTCATCACTTTCATACACATATTCATCACTCTTATACATATATTCACCAATTGCATATACATATTCATCACTTGCATACACATGTTTATCACTTGCATACATATATTCATCACTTGCATACACATATTCATTACTTGCAAACATATCTTCATCACTTGTATACACATATTCATCACTTGCTTACATATATTCATCACTTTCTTACACATATTCATTAGTTGGATACATATGTTCATCACTTGCATACACACTCACCATTTGCATATACATATTCATCACTTGCATACATATATTCATCAATTGAATAAACAAATTCATCTTGGATGCACATATTCATCACTTGCATGCATATATTCATTACTTACATACACACATTCATCAAATTCACATATAATTATTTTAATAAATATAAATTAAAAAATAAATGAATTGATAATTTTTTCATTATTTTAATGTTTATAAATAAAATTTGAATTTACTTAATTTTTCTAATTTTTTATTAATTTTTTTGAATTTTTTTATATTATTTCTTAATTATATGAGTGGTATAATAAGTATGAAACGATGTAGTTTTGAATTGAATTAAAATGACATCGTCGGAGAGCATGTGCTCTCCATGCACCCAATAGTTATTGTAGTTGAATACAAATTTAACAATCACGTCATTTACACTTATCTACTTCATTATATGGGATTTCAACCCTCGATTTTTATCATTTTAAAAATGCGTATATTTCAGATGATAAGTTTATTAAAAGGAAAATTATTTAAAATTCATTTCTACATAAATATTTTTGTTTTATAACTAATATAAAAGAAACAAAAAATGAATTTCAAGAATTTATTCACATTTAAGAATTTTTAACTGACTTTCACACTAATGTCGCACTTCGTTTAATTCGTCGCGCGGTCGCAGTGTGACAGTCAAGCTACAGTGAAGTTTAAAATTTCAAAATTCCCATCGAGTCCTCCCAATGGTACCAACTGCAGAGTTTGGATTCAGAAATGGGACAGTACAGAAGAAGGAGAAGGATAGGCAGAGAAGAAGATTGTGGAAGAGTTGTATATAATTTCTAGTTGTTTTCCCAAATTGACAGACACATGTACTTATAGGACTATCTCATGCTTTCATCACTTGTAACAAATATTCTGTTACTGTAGTAGTGATATTCCCTCAATCCGTTCCAACTGTTTTACTGCCCAAAGTTCTGTTATCTTTGTACCATACAACAGCTGGGTATTTCATGCAGGGTTGTTGCTTTCTTGTGGTCCTCCTGAGTTGAGCCTCTTTAATATTTTTGCCTGCATCATTGCCTTCCTCTTCTAAAGCAACCTTGTCCTCAAGGTTGAAACTTGGATAATTCTTGATGAACTCAATTGTATCTTCCCATGTGGCCGCTTCATGGGGCTCTCCTTCCCACTATATTAGATATTGTTGAGTGACCTCTTTACCAGTTTGAAGAAGCCAGCGACGTAGAATCTTAAGTGGTTTTAACACATGTTGTGCCCCAAGAAATTGATCAGGCAGGGGTGCTATCCTTGTGTTGGCTCCATCTCTACATGCCTTCAAGAGTGACACATGAAGGACATCGTGGATCTTTGCTTCTTGTGGGAGCTTCAACTTATAGGCTACCTTTCCCACTTTTTCCTCAATTTGATGTGGCCCGTAATACCTCTTGGCTAGCTTTGGAGTTCTACGATGTCGCAAGGAGGTCTGTCGATATGGTTGGAGACAAATATAGACCCAATCTCCTACAGCAAATTCCTTATCAGTCCGGTGTGCATTTGCAAGCCTACTCATCCTTTCCTGAGCTCGTTTCAGGTTGTGACGTAACTGCTTAATGAGTTGGAGTTTGATGGCCATTGTTTCCTCAACTGCCGCTACCTTAGTTAGGCCCGGCACATAGTCAAGTAGGGAAGGGGGTTTTCTCCCGTAAGTAGCTTCAAACGGCGTCATTTTAATACTAGAGTGCCATGAGGTATTGTAATGTAACTCGGCCCACGGTAAGTAGACCACCCAGTTAGTTTGCGTCTCTGAGACATAGCAGCGGAGATAATCTTCAAGAAGCGATTTACCACTTCGGTTTGCCCATCCGTTTGAGGGTGATAAGCACTACTCATGGCGAGTTCAGTCCCTTGTGCCTTCATCAGTTCTTTCCAAAATCGGCTAGTGAACACAGTATCACGATCTGAAACAATCGTCTAGGGCACACCATGCAACCTGACATATTCTTTTGCCATAGTTGTTGCGATAATCTCCGCTGTATAATGATGGCTTAAAGGAATAAAGTGGGCGCCTTTAGTGAGACGATCCACGATGACTAGTATTGTTGTCTTTCCTTTGGAAGCGGGTAGCCGGGTGATGAAGTCCATGGAAATTTCACTCCATACTTGAGTGGGGATTGTCAGGGGTTGTAGAAGGCCCTGTCTAGCTGTGTTGAGGGGTTTGGTCTGTTGGCAGATGCTACATTTTCTGACATAATTTCTGACATCTTTTCTGAGGCTTGGCCAGTAGAAAGTTGAGGCTATAGGTGCCATGGTTCGCTGTGCTCCGGAGTGGCCTCCTAAATTGGAATCATGATATTCTTGTAGTAAGAGGGTTTTGATGATCGTGTCATCGGGAATTAGAAGCCTGTTGTCATAGAGCAGCAAGCCGTCATGATGCCTATAGTGCTCTGTTTCTCCATCTCCTTGGATGAGCTTACTCACATCATCCTTCCTTGTTCCGAATCTTGCTAGTAGGTTCGCAAGGCTTTCAATAGCCCATAGATTGGTTTGGAGAAACCTGTGCTAACGTTACATTCCCCTTCCATTTTGCGTGACAAGGTATCTGCAGGTGTGTTGTCTTTCCCAGGTTTATAGACAACGTTGAATTCATACCCCGTTAGCTTGACTATCCATTTTTGCTGCTCCGGTGTGTGGATGGTCTGAGTGAGCAAGGCCTTCAGCGGTTGATGATCTATTTGAATAATAAAATGACTACCAGTAAGTACTGGCGCCATTTACTAACCGCAGTCACCACAGCATAAAGCTCCCTGTTGTACGTGGAGGTGGCCTACATGGTGGGAGTGAGTTGCCTACTGTAGTAGGCTATTGGTCGCCCGTCTTGTGAGAGAACAGCCCCCACGCCTATCCCTGACGCATCCGTCTGAAGTATGAAAAGTTTGGTGAAATCTGGCAAGGCGAGCACTGGTGTTGTTGTCAACGCTGACTTGAGTGCCATGAAAGCTTGCGTTGCTTTGTCTGTCCAAAGGAATGCATTCTTCTGAAGTAATTGGGTCAAAGGGGCAGCCAACTCCGCATAACGAGACACAAAACGCCGGTAGTAGCCGGCTAGTCCGAGGAAGCTCCGGGGTTGTTTTGGGTTGCGTGGCGTTGGCCACTCTTTAACTGTGATTATTTTATCGGGCTCGACAGCTACTCCGGTGACAGATATTACATGTCCCAAGTAGTGAATTATCCTCCTGGCTACATCACATTTTGATGATTTACAGTAAAAAGAATTGTCATGTAAAATACTTACTACCTTATGAAGCAGGAGAATGTGGGTGTTCCAATCCGAACTATAAATTAGGATGTCATCGAAGAAGACGAGTACTCCGCGGCACAAGAGAGGCCTGAATAAGTTGTTCATCTCTGCTTGAAAGGTGGCTGGAGCATTTGTAAGGCCGAAAGGCATGACGAGAAACTCGTAGTGGTCCTCGTGTGTGCGGAAAGCTGTCTTGTATGTGTCCGCCGGGTTCACCCTAATCTGATGATATCCTGCTCGGAGGTTGAGCTTGGTGTAGAGCCATGTTCCATGTAGCTCATCCAACAGTTCATCGACTGTTGGGATAGGGAATCTATCACGGATTGTGATATCGTTTAAGGCTCTATAATCCCCACAGAATCGTCATGTCCCATCTTTCTTCTTGACAAGGAGGATGGGTGAAGAAAAAGGACTAGTGCTTGGTTGGATTATGCCGTTACTGAGCATCTCCTGAATTAGGGTTTTAATTGCTTCCTTCTGAAATGAGGATACCGGTAGGGTCGTACATTCACCGGAGGGGCATCGGGTTGTAAGGGAATTTTGTGGTCAGCGCGGCGGCAGGGAGGAAGACTGTGCGGTGTATTGAAGACCTCTACATGTTGGTTAAGTAACTGTTGTAGTTGTACCATTTCAGTAGAATTGAGGTCTGATGACAGACTGGGTAAGGATCGGGGTGGTTGAGTATTTGTGGTGGAGCTCGGAAACCATGCCGCCTTGAGTTGGAAATAGGCGCCAATCGCGTTCTGCCGGTTGACTTTTTGTAGCCGAGTAAGAGTCATCTGCGATAGGCTAGCTGTGGGTTTCAGTCCGTGGAGGGTGATAGGCTCACCTTTGTACTGGAACCGGATCCATAATTCCTTGAAGCGGAAAAGAGCTGGCCCAATACTGCTAAGCCATTGGGCTCCCAAGACCACATCAGCGCCATAGATCGGAAGAAGAAATAGGTTGACAGCTATCTCCGCAGCGGCGAATTGCATTGGGATATTGTGATAGATGCCACTACATTGGAGCTCATCTCCGTTTCCGATGGTGACACTGAGATGATTGGAGCGCTCAACAGGCAACCCGAGGTGCTTGGCCAACTCACCGCGTATGAAGTTATGTGTAGAATCACTGTCGACGAGTACTGTTACCGGTCGACCCACTATACTTGCAGCCAGACGCAACGTACTAGGGTTGATTTGTGTTTGAATCTGCCCATTAAACCAGTTAATTGACTCATATTGACTATGGTTTTGGTTACCTCGAGAACCAGCTATTCTTAATTAGGGATCATAATGCCTTACTAGGGACCGCTTATGATCAATGAGCCTTTGCTCATGTCTAACTAAGAATAAACATATAGGGTCGCACACAATCGAGTGGCGGATATTGAGTTGAGTAATAAACCGAATAAAATTCGGTCCGGATATGATTCGGTTCAACCCGCGCCTGATTCGGACGAACCCAATGGGTTAAACCCATGGGTATGATCCATGGATACTACCCAACCCAACTGATGGGTTTGGCCCACGGGCTGAAGCCCAGTAGCTCATCTATCTATAAATAGAAGCCTAAGGCTTCTGATTATTTGTGAGGAGAAGTGACGTCAGTTCTTCAATGCGATTGAAGGCAGGGGCGCGAGGAGGGTCATCCGGGAGCTAGTACTCCAGAGGGCGCGGTATCCACACACGGGGTGTGGATACCGATAGAGACGCGGCACATGACGCGTTCATATTGAGGTAACCCTAATCCCCTCCTTCTGGGTGTTTCGATCCGGATCCAGACTTGTGTCTGGTAATTCGGATTGAAACTGATTATAGTAATCACTGTGTATTCTAGATCCGGGCTTATGTCGCGTGGTTCGGTAAACCCTTCCTACATTTGTGTACGCGATTCCCAACAATTTGTCCCCTCAAGGCATGAAAAGTGATATTCGGAAGGTCATCACATACTCGACCATCTATGTGGTGATTAGGCGGTGGATCTGGATCGGCCATCACTTATTCTTCATCTACCCCTTTTTGATAAATTGGATCCGGGAAGTCCTCCAGCATCACCAGACATTGAAACTGAGGTCTACAGTTATGGTTTGCTGTAAATTTCTCATCACAATTATAATATAGCCCTTTCTCTTGTCTTGCCGCCATCTCAGCCCTCGTTAGGTGTTTGAATGGCAATCCGGTTTTGGGTTGGGGTCGTAACCAGGGTGAGGTTGGATTAGGGCTCAGGGTTGGTCGGCCATTGTTTGGGTTCTGTGTAGGAGGTTTGGATTGGAAGTATCGATTTGGGTATCGTCCCTCTGCCTGAGATTTATTCTCTACAATACGAGCCATAGCCATCGCTTGATCGAGATCTTGAGGGCGCAGAAGGGTTAGCTCACGTCGCACTTCTGGCTTGAGGGCAGCCAAAAAGCGCTTGAAGAGATTTTCCGGGGAGAGCTCTGGAGTGTGGGTAGATAAGGCCTCAAACTCCGCGATGAGAGTCGGAACAGTGGTGGTCTGAGTTAAGCAGTTGAGTTCCACTTCTGCATCCCAGTATTCTGATGGACCGAATCGCCGTTTTAGTTCATTGGCTAAATGCTCCCAGTTGTGAGGCTTGATGGTGGAATGAATAAAACGAAACCATTGAAGAGCCGCTCCGGTAAGATGAAGGGAGACTACCATCTGTCTCTGTGTTTCAGGTACTTGCTGAAGTTCAAAGTACCTTTCTGCTTGAAAAAGCCAGCCCTCAACTTCTTCTGTTCCGGAAAAAAATGGTAAAGTGACTTTTGGAAGGTTGTTTGGGGGAAGGTTTGTGATGGCGGTACTGAGTTCATAGTTGTAGTGTGGTGGGTATGAGTGGTGATGGGGCCAAGGTGTTATAGGTGGTGTGGTTAGCAAGGGAGGTGTGTAATTTTGAGGGGGATTGTGAGATGACGAAGTCGTAGCCATGGGTAGGTTTTGATGGGATGATGGGTTGATAGTTTGTTGTATTTGATGAAACTCATAATCTGAGCATGGCGTTCTTCATGACGTTGATCTTGTTGCTGAAGGGTTTGGTTTTGAGCTGACAAGGTCTCTCCTATGGACTCTTTCAACTCAACGAACTGGCTGGCAAGCTCTGCATTGGTCGGCATCCTTTCTTTCTCTCAATGATAGCACCAATGGTACCAACTGCAGAGTTTGGATTCAGAAATGGGACAGTACAGAAGAAGGAGAAGGATAGGCAGAGAAGAAGACTGTGGAAGAGTTGTATATAATTTCTGGTTGTTTTCCCAAATTGACAGACACATGTACTTATAGGACTATCTCATGCTTTCATCACTTGTAACAAATATATATTATGTTACTGTAGTAGCGATATTCCTTCAATCCGTTCCAACTGTTTTACAGCCCAAAGTTCGGTTATCTTTCTATCATACATCAGCTGAGTATTTTCTGCAGGGTTGTTGCTTTCTTGTGGCTGAGTTGAGCCTCTTTCATATTTTTGCCTGCATCATAAATATAATTTTAGCAACAACGATTTCGTCTAATTAACTGCCGCTGTTTGTATTATCTTATCTGTTCAGACAAATATCCTCGTCTGCGAGATTCTCTATGTTTCTCAGTCTTCGTCGATTCGTATATATCTTCTTAACGTCATCTTAACTCGATCTTCGTCATCATCATTTTCGCATCTTCTAGTCGAATTTCACTTCACGCTTTGCCGTCCACCTCCAATTGCCGACAACTTTCTTCGAAACCGACGATCGTCAATCGCCTAGTCGCCTTCTAGGGTTTTGACGGCAATCGCATACCGTTCCGAAGCCGATGCGACAATGGCTTCGGGAAATAAAGCGGACACTCTGTCATCGGGTTCATCGGAGTCGATCATCGACACCGTAAACGGCTCGCACGATTTTACGATCAAGGGGTATTCGCTGGCGAAGGGGATGGGACCGGGGAAGTACATTTCGAGCGACGTGTTTTCAGTGGGAGGGTACGACTGGGCGATTTACTTTTATCCGGATGGGAAGAATCCGGAGGACAATTCGATGTATGTGTCAGTGTTTATTGCGTTAGCAAGTGAGGGGACTGATGTGAGGGTTTTGTTTAAACTCACGTTGCTGGATCAGAGCGGGAAGGGCAAGCATAGGGTTCATAGTCATTTTGATCGCGCATTGGAAGGCGGGCCATATACTTTGAAGTATAAAGGGAGCATGTGGTATGAGTTTTCAGTTAGATTTAAAGCTTGTCTGAGGTGTTTGAAATCTGCATTTTAGTGTAATCTTCTCTGCTTGAGTGAGGACTAGGTTTATATTGACTATGAAATGAGTACTTTCTTACTGTCTGGATGTTCAATGTGATTTATTGTTCTTATTTGATAATGAGGGCCTATATTGCGCGACAATGTTGTTTGTGTGCACGCATCTCGCATGCCCATGTCTGTTTGTGTGCCTATTTACTGCATTATACGTTGAAAAGTGTTGCACTTTTTACCAGTGGTTGCTAACTGACCTGATTCTCTACCTTATGTTGACGGGTCTACATTTTTGAGCTTGTCTGAGCTGATTTGGTTGAGTGAAAAATGAATTCTATATTGATTAATGAGTGAGTGAGTTGCGTGGTTCCAGTTGCAAAAAATGTTGTTTTGATGAATTTCACTGTTTTTATGGGATGGTGACGGTGTGTATTGTGCATCATACCACATGTGTGTGTGGCTATGTGCTGCTATGTGTATTGTAGGTGGTTGCTGGTTGGCTGGCCGACTTTAATTTGTGCTGATGGGCATGTGTTCATCCAGGGGTTACAAGCGATTTTTTAAACGGCAGCAGCTAGAGGACTCAGATTATCTAAAGGATGATAGTATTGCGTTGACTTGTACTGTAGGGATAGTCAGGATGCGTTTAGAAAGTCAGAAACATTATAATATTTGTATACCGCCATCAAACATGGGTCAAAATTTCTTGGGCTTGTTGGAATCAGAAGTGGGATGTGATGTGGTTTTTCGGGTTGGTGATGAGGTGTTCAAAGCTCATAAATTGATACTGGCTGCTCGGTCTCCTGTGTTTAAAGCTCAGTTCTTTGGACATGTTGGAAACCCCAAAATGGACCTGGTGGAGATTGAAGATGTTGAACCAGTTATATTCAAGGTAATGCTTTTTGTACTATAAGCTCAGTTCTCCTCCGAAATCAAGTACTTTTGTGGACTGAGGAATGGGTATGCTTATACTTTTTCATAGTCACTGACTAGTGACTACCGGCATGGACTACGCCCCATTTACGTTTCTCTATTTTTCTTGTTACACCTCTCTATTCAGTGATTACTTTTGCGTCTGATGATGCCCTGGAAAATTAATCAAGAGTATTTTTTTCAAAAGACATGTTGAAGACTAAATATCTAGCTATAAATTGGTGGAAAATATCATCCATTTCTCTTTATTTTTTACAAGTTTTGCACCCAAATTTGGCCTTTTCATTAATCGCCTAACTGGAAATAGAGCCAATAAATGCCCTGTTTCAAAGGAAATTTTCTTTCTACTAATGAGGGCACACATGTTTTGCAGGCCATGCTTCTCTTTATTTACTCAGATAAATATCCAGATATTCATCAGGTCATAGATTCAATGTCGATGCGGACATCTACATTCCTTGCACAACATCTACTTGCTGCCGCTGATCGCTTTGATTTGGATCGGCTGAAGTTGTTGTGTGAAGCCAAATTATGTGAGGAGGTCAATGTTGAGACGGTGTCAACTACGCTTGCTCTGGCTGAACATCATGGGTGTAAACAACTTAAGGCCATATGTTTGAAATTTGCAACCAACCCAGACATTTTGGGAGGTGCGTGTTGCCCGTAGAATATGATCGTTGCAATAAAGGTTACTTCAACTTTATTGTTTGACATTAAATTTATAAATGACGCTGACCCTTTTTACATAATTTTTTGTCATAATCAATGTTGAATTCTTATGATGTTTGTTTAATTTATTTATTTTCCTGTAGTGAAAGTATTATATGAAGGAGTACCTGTGACTGGGATGCTAGACTTATGTCTGTGTTATCTACTCTTATCTGTTGGTTTTTGATCTGCAGTTGTTCATATTAATTACTATTTTTTGTGAACATTAAGTTATAACTATTGACTTCAGTGTTCTGATGGATGTATTTATCTGTGCACGTTAAGGAGTTTACTGGTTTATGTTGTGATGCAAATCATAGAATTTGCTCTCCAATGCAATGCAATTATCAGTTGCCTGTATCTTACGACAGCAAAGCAGTATAAGTTTATAACCGGGATTCTCTTATCCTACACTATGGTAACTGACTGGTTTTTTTTTTTTCCAAATTTCCAGACCTAATGCATTCGGATGGATATAAAAAATTGGAGGAAATTTGTCCATCATTGATATCTGAGCTACTCAATGCTCTTGCAGAAGTCGATGCCAACCCGAGTTTGCATTTGAGTTGGAAGAGGAGTAGCAGTAGCTTTCAAGGTGCGGATTTAGGGATAGACGGGGGAGTCAATGAAGCTACAAATCAAAATGGAAGACGCACAAGACGGCGCGCATAGGTGCGTCTAGCTGTTGTACAATTGTTGTTATATACTTCACGAGGAATGATTTATCTATATAGGTGCCATCCGTATAATTACGCATCACATGTTAATAGCCAAAAATTTTGTTGCGGTTGGCGAAGATCGAGAAATATTTCTCCATCAAACTTTTATATATGTCAAGTATTTGCTGTTTTCCACTCCATATCTGCGAGTCTGAGGGTTCTACATGTATTGAGGCTCTGAAGTGTTACATTTTTGCTGTCTATGGTTTTAGATTTGTCTGGTCAAAATCACATGCAGTTACTGAATTGCTGTTCATGTGAAATTGTCTTTTACATCAGTTTGTTCAAGGAAAGACCATAGCTGGTTTTCTTGGGCTTCTTCTCTTCACCTTTTTCCTCACTCGTTTCATTCTTCTATTGAATTTTGCAAATAATGGGGTCGAAAAGTAAAACATTGTAGGGAATTCTGCTTATTTTGATTTAATGCGAAATTCTTACAGAGCAATACCCGTAGGAGTATTATTTATTTAAGACACTTAGGTTAGGTAGGTCGTTGTTGCTTGTATGAGATGAGTGACTGAGGTTGTAACTGACACACTGTTGCTGCTCAACCAACACTCTGACTTTGGTAAGCTCGCCTAGGCTTCTCCTCAAATTCAGGCCACAGAAATGCTCCCATTGCAAACTCCCTCTTGGAAGCAAGATCCCCTTGCAAAGGCAATCCATACTCAGCTAAGAGCCTGTCAAGCAGCTGCTCTGACATGTTCTGGTAATCCTTCTTAGTATACCTAGGATAGTGCAGAGGCATCTGGAAAGTGCTTGTTGATCCCTTGTGACCTTGTGCTTCCATTTCCTTCACTTCTCAGCTATTTGTTTCTCTCAAGCTTTGGTGTAATTCTCCTGTAGCTATTCATTCGACTCCCCCTTTTTATGGGGACTCCTGCCCATGCGCCCCCTAGTGGCTGAACTCCATTGCTCCATCTGCATGTCATAGGTCATGAGTTTCTGATGGTGTACCTTTCCTCTCACATCTCTTTTCCCTTGACAATTTCATGGAGTCACAATTAGTTGGTGACTTTGCAATAAGGCTCGCTAGCTAGGGGGTTCTGTCATTTTATCATTATATTTCCATGAACCGTGGAAGGATCGATTAATCAAGTTCATGGGAGTCACAATTAGACTCCTGACTTGCAAACCATGAGTCTTTTGTAGAGAATTTGTTTTTTGTGGTGTTGCTGGAGTAGTGAATGGCATGAGGCTGTGTGTTCCTCCGGCTAGTTGTTGAGTTGTCATTCACTCACTCGGCCTTGTTTTGTTGGGTGGCCTCTTGTGGGACAATTTTGGGTGGTCACCATGACCATTGGCCCTACGAGCTCCTCCTACTGAAACCCCACTTCAAGTGAAACACTTCAATGACTGAGCCTCTCACTATGAAGAGTTAACTGAAAGTGAAACACCATTTTCTATGATTGAGCATCTGTCATCTGACTATGAATAGTTGCTGACGCTGAAAATGAGAAGACAATGTCGTATGTTTCAAGATTAGAAAAAAGTCAAATAATTTATAATCGATAAGTCCGAATAGATCACAAAAAGCGTTGTAATTCCTTAAGCTTTGATGTTTTCTAGCTAACAAATTCAGTTCTAAGCGAATATTGGTTGGGATTTTTAATCAACTAATTAAAAAAGTTTATGAAAACTATTTCCTCTAAATCATACGTGTATTCCTACTCATGTCATTCTAAGAATAAGACCGGTCATCTTATTATGGTAAGTTATTATATGAACATAAATTGTCTCACTACGCCTCACACTTTAATATTCAACTCCTCAATTATACCTTGAACCGGCTACTAACTAAAATTTTTTCAATATTATTAACACATTTCACTACACTGATTGTTACGATGTGATACTTAACTTTCCAGACATACGTATAGCTTCAGTTAAAAAAATTTATTCATCTTCTGCTGGTACCTTCATATTTTTCTCTTTGTTTATCAGGATTGGATGAATACAACTAGATTAAGTAGTGAAGCATCTCTGATTTTTATCTTTGTTGGTTAACTATGTAGCGAAGCATACATGTTTATTTTAATGATGACTACCACTCAGCTTATTCGGACAATATTCAGTTCTCGCATTTGGTTGCCCGAATTAGTTGACCACAACCAAATTGCATACTTAATCAAATCTAATTTTTTTCATTGTCATTATTGACTGCTGATCGAGGAAAAATATGATCAATTTGAGGCTCTATTTTTTTATCAATTTTTATCATTCCAAAACCATTTTACGGCATCTTCAAGCATTTCAATCTCTTTTCACTCAAAATGGCTAAAAAGATGTTGAAAAGTAAAATGAGCACAAAAAGACAAAAGGACAAAAAGGAGTAAAAATCAACCAAGAACCATTGTACTCGACCGAGTAGCATTACCAAAGGAAATGTACTCGAATTGAGTCATTCAAAAGCCAAATCCCCACTCAGTCTGAGTAAACAAAATTTTAGAACATTTACTCGGTCCTAATAGCATTTAGTGTTATTCACTTGATTTGAGTAGAAAATAACGAGTTTTACTCTGTCCGAGTACAATTACAAAGTACACAAAGTGACTTGCAATCCACTTGACCGAGTACAGTTGAATCCTAGCCATTATGAATGAGGATTCTTGAAGAGAATGACTCCCCCTCTTGAAGGCTCCAAAAAGTCAACTTCCTACCACTATTTAAGAGACCTCTTAGAACATCAACACACAGACATTGAGCATATATGCTAGATTAAATTAGAATAGATCATCACATAGAAACACTCATCATGTATAGAGTCTATATCTCTAAACTTTTTATAGCTTTTGTAGTTTAGCTTCTTTTGTAGTGAGTTTTTCTTCTTTTCATGGTTCAATTTGAAACCATGAACCAGTAGTGAACTCAGGTCCTAAGACTCATGGACCCTTGCTATCAAGTAAAGCCGCTCAATCCAAGTAAGTCCATTTCATATCTTCTTGTTATGTTCTTGATCTTATTTGTATTATACCATTTGCTTAACTTATATGAGTGGTAGATGAGAACTCATACGCCATTATGACAATTGATCTATGAAGAAGACAAAGATGGGATAAAGTTGTTGTACTCCACTCCGGATTCAGGTAATCAACATATGTTACTGAATTTCATTTATATGCATCTTATTATTTATCATGCTTAGTTTAGGATGTCAACATGAAGTGACATTATGCATATTTATCTGATTAACGAACCATCTAACAAGAATATGAAATAGACTTATTAGGTTGAGTAGTATTTGCATTATAGTTAGGCGAAGTGCATTTTAGGACTAATTTATTTCTGTCACCATTCACCCCTATTTATGTGTGAAAACTGAATAGATAGACACTATGACTATATTGCTCGGATAAGCTTAAGCTCCTTTTGTTCAACCTGGTCATACCAATAAGTATAAATTTTATTTGACATCTATATCTAAACTCTTTCGTGTTATTTTGGGAGGTGTGAACATACTACACGTTCAATAAGGGACGCAATCTGGAGGGGTGGACAAGTTAAGGGTCTTCTATCATGCATATTCTGTCTCACTTCTTTCATATATCATTCCTAAGATAAGAAAAACCAAATTAATAAGACAATCAATTCAGTCATACATATGCATAACAAGTGTAAGAAATGAAGAGCATAATATGAATAAAAAACTTCATTTTTATTAGGCATGAGTTCAACTGAACATGAGTAATTTAGGATCCACATGATCACCATTCACTCATGTCTATTATGTAAGCCATGGAAATGTTACAAAGCTACTAACTACTAACTAAGGAGAGTGTGTAGAGAGAGGATGGGGCGGTAGAAGTGAGGAGTGGTGGAATGAGTTGGATCATGGAATGAGGGGGGCTTATATACAACTAGGAATAAGGAAGAAGGGTCTCCATAAGTTCTTAGAGGCTCTTAACGTCAAATCTTTCGTAGTGAGCTCAACCCAATCATATCGGTCGAGTATGGGTGTACACAAAATGCATACTCGGTCGAGTATTCTTTTGAAGCCTCTTATAGATGCTCGGAATGAGCACTACTACAGAAGGAACTTTAGACGATGCTTTTTTGGGCATTAGACGATGCTCAATAAGTGTCGCATATTCAAGCGCCTTAGTAAGTTAAGAGTTTCGAGTGAAAACTATTCCCTACATTTTCAGACATAGCTTGTAACCAAAAAATGAAGTCTAAAGTAAAACATAACGTCGCTTAATGAAATAAGTGTCATCTATAAGTAAGGTATTACTATAACATTTGAGCAACACAAGCATCATTGTTTAATAATTTTTTATTTTAAAAAATATATCTACAAACCATAGACGTTGCTTATAACCCGTAATTGTTATCTATAATATTTTTTATATTATATTCTTTTCATTGAATCCTCCTGCAAAAATCATTTTGGCTCACAACAATCATTTTCAAACAAATTTTAACAAGCCTTAGCCAGGCACAGGTACATATTGATGAATCAAATCATGTTTCTCACTAAACAACAGTGAAACAATATTTATATTTATTAATTCAACACAAATTATCCCAAAAATCAGTCCATGACATCATTTACTATTGCCGTCTTTTTGTACTCGACAAAATTAAGCAACTTCATCACGAACCTCTAAAAGAAATTTATCATTGTAGCATCTCAAACTGTACGAGAAAACCTATATAAAATATAAGTCTTCAATATAATTCAATGACATCTATATAATTCAATCAGATATAGGCACCCAAAGCCTGTAACATACATTCATATATAAACATTCGAAATATTCAAGTTCACTTGTCATCAATCAAACCAAAAATAAGATTGAATCACATTAATACTCAAAACTCATCAATCTCATACACATGGGCATTCACACGATACTGAACGCTCATCAATCAAATACATCTATAAATTTCACATGTAAACATTCACCTATAAGTATTAAATCACACCAAATAATCAAAACTCATAAATCACATACACACTCATAAATCACAACAAAATGAATCAATTATAGAACTATTTAATCAAAATCACATATAAGCATTTAATCACACACATTTATCCAAGTCTATAAAATTATATTGCATATATTATGAGAAACATAATATTGTAGATCAATGAACTTACACTCTGAAGATTTTTAATCTTATGTAGGTTTGTAATGCGTGAGAATATCCCTCATAAACAACATTACAAAATATCCACACCATAGTTTCTTTGTAGGTTTTCGCGGCATCCACATGTGAGAAATGTTATTAAAGAAACGTAAAAGCATTTTCTGTAGAAAAATAATCAATTAAAATCAAAATTATCATTACCAGGAGAATCTGCCACCTTGTTTGTTCTCATGCAATGCGCTATATGCGATAACATAAAATTACTTAAATAAAACTAATATGACACCAAATACAAAGAAAAGAAAAATTGGTTAGACTTACTCATTCACGACAAGGACAATATCTGACATCTGTGACCTCAGGTCGTATCCATACGAACCCAAATGATAGATGAGATTCCTCCTCGGATAGACCGCTTTTGAGGCACCAATGGTAACTAACATTATGATTATTTACATAACGTGTCGATGGAATTCTCACATATGTATATTGAAATAAAAATAAAGAAAGTAGTTACAAAGAACAAAAAAATATAAACTATGTACTGTAAAGCATTGTAGGGAACGAAATAGCATAAGTTGTCATCGGATCCCGACATAGTCAACTTTTTGTCAAGATAAGTCTCTCACATCTCCAAGGTGACTCTGATTAAAACTAGAGTTTGCTTTTTCTCTCAAAAAGATCCTAAAGGGTCAAATCAATACAAGATTGAGCATTTGGATCTGGAGCGTGGATGGTGATATTTGAGAGGGCATAGATGTTGTGAGCCATCTTGGTCGTTGTGCAGATGGAGGAGATAAATGCAGATTTATCTAGATATGGAAGAGTTTGGTTTGATTTTCAGCAAGCCTGAAACTAGAGGAGGAGTGAAAGTTGATCGGAGCAATTCAGCCGTGATTTTGTATTCACCAAGGACGACGTGGAAAACTAAGGTAATGCTAGTAACTCACGATAATCTGTTCGCTTTGAAAGTAAAACGTACAATGGAGTGATAATAGAAGGGCCCGAGATACTAGACTACCTAAACAATCTTTGCAAAAAGAGTGTTTCACTAAACAAGATGCCATTACATTTGAATGTTAGGTGCTTTTGAGATAATATCAATTTGAGTTTCTTATTTCCTTCCTATCAGTTTGTGATTGTTTTGAATGAATTTATTGCTATTTTATGGTTTGTGTTTCTGATTTATAATGGGACTTGTCGGTGGTTTGGAGTGTTTGTGTGGTTAATTTCACGCAATGAGATCAATGTGAGGTAGAATTTATAATAAATCATTGTGATAAAGAGTTAGTGAAAATGTTATTTTTTGCCTTGGCCTTTGGTAAGCAAATCAAGACAAACCATGGCCACTGTTATCTTTAGTGCGAGAATGACATGGAATTCCACCATCTTTAGATGGAGTTTTTGTTAAATAAATCATTAGTAGTGAATTTACCCATCCGTCCTAAATTATGGCATGAGATCAAGATCATTGAGATATAAAATCATCAGAACTTTTTACTTTAATTTAGGCATAAGTTCAAAATTATTAGGATCCAAATTTATTAGAAATCCTATCTTTATTTCTTCTAAGAGCAACTTTAAATCAATATCAAAAGAATTCATCTTACACCTCATCCCCATATAGCTCTCATGCTTCTAATAAATCATCCCATGCACCTTAGAAATTACAATATTTGGGATTATGGCCTTGAAATTTTCCGCAATGTACTTTCTCAGAGGGGTGCCTCCACATGCCAGACCTTGCAGTGAGCTCAAGTTATATTTGCTCACCAAATTAAACTGGCCAAGGCCGCGTGAAACATGTGCTCATGTTATTCTATATTTATTTATAGTCTTCAACATATCCTCGAAGATAAACCTTTCAAGAAAGGCCAATGTGTCCCCAGGGCGCAAGAATATTGACAGTGCATATTTTTGACCTTATATAGATGTCAATGAACGTTTCAAGGATCACTGCAGTCAAATAAAATCGGTAAGTACCGAGTCGAACCAAGAGGAGCACAAGGCTTGCTAGGCGCTAGTAACCTAATTAATATCTATTTAATTCTAGACGAATGAATGGAATTGGTGAAAACTAATTAATAACAAATTGAAATTGAAAACAACGGCACAGAGATAGAATCGAACAAAGAAGATAAGCATCCTATGATCTACTTCACCTAGGTTGTATGTAAAACTAATCATGTGATTCAAGCGCAAATTAATCATCCAAATCATGCAATTTCAATAATACGGCGTATCACTCAATAATTTACATGCGAGTCCGACTTATGGGTGTTTCTATGCAATAAATTATTGAGTGCAATTGATTTCGTATCGTGTTGTTTCACGATTCTGGTCTTCGTAGCTCACAAATTCTAGTCAAAGGATGATACACTAATATTTCCTAAACATGCAGCAGAATAATAAACTACTCAATATTCCTAGGCCAACTCCCGATTATGCTCTTCGGTTGACTAGGGTCATTGACTACAACTAAGCGAAATATCCAACCAACCCGATTCTGGTCTTCGTGGGATGGAATATCCTAACTTAGATGGTAATAGATTTAATCCTAAATAAAGTTCTGAAAGCATGCATATTTAAACTCTGAATAACTACGCATGGTAATATTAAGGCCTCCTTAAAATAATGAACATACGCAATAACATTCAAAGAAGCACTAGCAACATGGAAGAAAAATATTTTTAATTAATAAACATGAAAAGTTGAATTTACACACAACCTATAATCCGTAGGATCCTAGGACAAAGACGACTACTCACTACACATAATTGAAATAACAAGCATAAAATAATTATGAAAGTAAAACAAGAATGGTAGAGGAAAGCTTAGTCTCTTGAAGCTCTAACTCTGAACGGAATTCGTCCCTCTGGCCCTTTTGGCATGAAGATGTTGTGTGGTGCCAGGCGTGTTAGGATTTGAGCCCTAGACTTATATTTATAGTTGATATGTCACCTTAGACTGTCTTCAGAAGGAATTCTATCGTCAAAAGGGTTCCTAAAGGAGAATTTAGAAACTTCCTTTTCTGGGCCCGCCACGTGTCAGTTCGATCTAGGTCGAGCTAGTGCAAAGGCAGCTCGATCCGGATCGAGTTGTGGTTCTACATATTTACAGATTTCTCCCTGAACTTCTTCTTTTGACAATTTGGCCCCTGAACTTGGCTTTTTATCCGATTTTAACCCAGTTTGCACTATTTTCATATTTTTCCTCTTCCGAAGCCAATATTCTTCATATTTAACCTACAAGAGATAAAATCAACTATAAATTACTCATAATCACTCGGAAATGATTCAAATATCTTAAGTATAAGTATCTAAAATAGGATAAATTATTATTCTATCAAATATCAGCACCATGGAAAATTCAAACACATGAAACATGTGAGTTGTGACCAGTAAATTATAGTTGAATGGCTCTGATCGGTTTTCACTCCTTCATTTTTAGATTGGCCAACAATAGTAGCAAACTCCTTCAAATTTATTAAAATCATCCAGAGCTCCAGTCTTGAGATTTTCTTGGCCAAGAGTGAGATTGCGAAAGAAATTTTCCGCTTGTAGAGATTGATTTCATGAGTCACTTTCAATTCGATGCACAACAAATTTCTAGGTGTGACGACCTGAAAAATATAGATCGCGATGGCGTTTGACTTGTCTCTTTGATTTTTAGTCAAACAAGCCTCGGTGAAGAAAAGTCAAAGTCAAATGTAAGTCAAATATTCAAAATACTAATAAAAGAACATTCAAAATTTTAAAAAGTATTCAAAATCAACCTAATATCTTGCCCAAGTACATCGGAGCAACAACTAATAAGATGACAAAGTAATAAAAAAGTAAATAACTATTGATGAAAAGAAACTGGCTGAAGACTGGATGGTATCGTACCGAAAAGCTCGCTCATTGCTAATCAAACACCGTCACTACTGACTGACTACTGATCTGAAAAGAGAATTCAGATAGTGGGGGCGAGTCAAAAGACTCCGTGAGTAAACAACTCGCTACGTATTTGGCGAGTCGAGGGGGAATTCTTTTATTTTAAATGAAATTTTATTAATCACGTGCGGTTCGCTCACCGTTCGTACTTTTGTTATGTACGTAGGGGGTCGATTATAATTTATTTTAAATATGTATTTCTTATATCACATCAGAATAGCATATGCCAGATGCACCGTGTATGCGTGACAAGCATGAACTGCGACAGAAAGCCCTATTTGGCTAGGTAGTCGTTATTGCCGATCCGAATCATAAAATCAATCATATAACAGAACGCGATTCTTTTTGCAGAAACAAAACGCGATTCTTTTCACAGAAATAGAACGTCACAGACATGATGCAGCGTGTATGCATATGAATTAATGCTCAGTATAACAATTTCACTTTTCCACGCGGGTATATATTATGTACGTATTATACCTAGTATGCATTATTAATAGTCACATATTTAATTTTGTACGAAAAAATACGTAGGAATTATTTACTCATCTCTTTCGAGCGAATCCAACAATCCTTAAGGAACTTGAGTAATAATAATGCTCCATTATAATCTACAATTTTGCATTCTATAAGGATGACAAACAAGCCTAAAATCTATCGCTCTCTTTAAAAACATATTTAATAATCTAACTTTGGAAGCTAAAAACTTCATAACCAGGTATAACTAGCTTATGATTTTTATATCGATAGAAAGCTTGTTTCGAGCTACATAATTTAGACACGAGAATCGCTTAATTCAGATATTGTAAACTCAAGTTTTAGACCCTCAAATTTGGATGATTGAACTGTCAAATTCTAACAAACATGTTCAAACTCCTTACTTTGGAACGTTATTTCTCCCTAACCAAGTGGAATTATGAAACATAACATATATACCTAGAAACTAAGTTTCACATAGAACATGATTAAAGAAAGAATTACTCAATTTCAATATCAGAATAGGAAGATATTCATGTCTGAAATCAGAAGTCAGGTTAGTCTAAACTGGCTGACAACTTCCTACTCTCACCTTGGAACCCATGTATCTCATTATTTCGATTGAACTAGAACTCGAAACTTATACGGTTAGCTAGAAAGATCTTTTTACGTAGAACAACTTATAATCAATGACCATACCAAAACAATAACAACAACACAGTTTGCAGATCACACAAAATTCATACATAATGCTTACTGAAAGTACATCAATTTGTTCCCCTTCCTCAATACTCACAGCCTTCCTTGAGCGAAGTCAGATAGTCGATGGAGAATGAGTTGTATGAGACAACTAAGAGTGCGAGCAGAGTTAAGAAGAAGTCGAGTTTGCTCGCCATTGTTGCAGAAAGCTCGTTCAGGGTTGTCGTCATATCTTCAATCGACTCGCCATG